>JBCJFD010000030.1:0-151550 GCA_039654745.1 Houttuynia cordata
GAACCCGAATCCATTACCTCGTGGGCAAAAATGCAACAAGATTTTCTTAAGAAATACTTTCCTATAGGTAAAACCAACCAAATGAGAGATGCCATCACTACCTTTACCCAACAGCCTTCTGAGCAGTTTCATGAGAGCTGGGATAGACTCAAGGACCTTCTGCGGAAGTGTCCTCACCATGCCGTACCTCGTTGGCAATTAGTGCAGAGATTCTATAGAGGATTGACGGATCAGAATCGTCATCTTGTAGATGCTTCCTGTGGAGGCACTTTCCTATTAAAAAATGAAAATGAAGCGTGGGAACTTTTTGAAAACTTGAGTGAAAATTCGTTGCAACATACGATGGCTAATAGGAATTTAAATGATTCTTCTTCTTCTACCCTCTCTAAAGGTGGTATGTATGAAGTGAAACAAACAGATGATCTTTCTAACCAAGTTGCTACATTATCTAGGAAGATAGATCAAATCTTGAGCCTAAAGTCACAAACTCTTGCACACACTCAAGAAGCATGCGTTCTATGCTTAAGTCCCATGCATTCTATCTTAGAGTGCCCATCTGCCCCACAATTCCCAGAGCTCGTTCAAGAGCATGTCAATGCTGCTCAAACTTATGCTCGAACCGGCAATGATCCATTCTCCAACACATATAACCCGGGGTGGAGGAATCACCCAAATTTTTCCTGGCGTCCACCGAACCAGGGTGTTCCTTTTACTCCACCCCAAAGAGCCAACTTTCAAAATAACCCACCAGGTTTTCAACAACCTACCATGCCCTACCAATTTTCACAACCCTCTAGAAATTCAGAATTTGAGGATAAAGTCTTGTCTGCTCTACAGAGTATTCAAGCCCAGGCACAATCACAAGCTCAACTTGTGCATTCTCATACTCAATCCATCGCCAAACTAGAATCTCAGATTGGCCAATTAGCTAATTCAATGAGTAAGCGAGAAGAGGGTCGGTTGCCTAGTCAACCAATGAACAACCCAAAGGGTCAGTTTATGCTTGAACAACAAACTACTTCCAATGAACATGTGCAAGCTATAACATCCCTGCGGAGTGGGAAACAATTTGAAAACCGGGTTAGTGTTAATATGAAAGAAGATAAGGATCAGGGAAAAGAAAGCAATCCAGAGACTGATGAAACTGTAGAGATATCACCTAATTCTAGTCAACCAAAACAGAAGGACACTGTTTCTCCTTCTGAATTCCCTTCAGGGACCAAGTCTCATGCCAATCATGAGGTACCTTATGTACCCCGTGCTCCATTTCCTTAGTGCTTAGACATGCCTTCCCCTTTCAACAAAAACAAAGCTAGGATGGATGAAGTGCTAGAAACCTTCAAACAAGTTAAGATAAATCTTCCACTCCTAGAAGCCATTCAACAAGTACCCGCCTATGCAAAATTTCTGAAAGACCTGTGCACGCAAAAGCGGAAGTCTAGGACTCACATTTCTAAAAAAGTCTTTCTTACTGAGCAGGTCAGTTCCATTCTGAAACATGACACACCACCAAAATTTAAAGACCCTGGCACACCTACTATTTCATGTGTCATTGGCGACCATATCATTAATAGGGCTCTTTTAGATTTGGGTGCTAGTGTCAATCTCTTACTCTACTCAGTATATGAGAAATTAGGATTGGGAGACTTGCAACCAACATCGGCAACTCTGCAGTTGGCCGATAGATCCATTAGAAAACCCCGTGGTCTTCTTGAATATGTTTTAGTTGGGGTTGAAAAATTCTTCTTTCCAGTTGATTTCTTGGTTTTGGACATGGAGCCTGTGTCTCATGCTTCTCACACCATTCCAGTCATTTTAGGCAGCCCTTTCTTAGCAAGGGCCAATGCGTGTATCCAATGTCGATCTGGAATGATGGATATGTCTTTTGGAAACATGAAGATCATACTCAATGTGTTTCAAGCTTCAAACCAAGGAGCCACTGACAGTGAACAAGAGTGTTCTTTTGTTGATGAAATTGATGACCTTATGGAAGAGACACTCTTGAATGAGCTCATGTCTGAAGCTCAAGATCCTACTCTACTCTATTTAGGGATAGAGGATTCTGACATAGACCCACCCATTGAAGAAATTCATGCGATGTCAGCTTCTCCTCCCTATCATGACCCTTTTCCTTATAGAAATAGAGTAGAGCCGTTACCAATATCTCCCAGTCCATCACTTCAACCTTCTATTGAGTCTCCTCCTCAACTTGAGTTAAAACCACTTCCGAGTTCACTCAAGTATGTTTTTCTAGGTCCTACTGATACTCTCCCTGTTATCATTTCATCTAGCTTGTCTAGTAGCCAGGAGAGTCAATTGCTGAGGATTCTAATTCAGCATAGGAGAGCCATAGGGTGGACTGTAGCTGATCTAAGAGGCATTGATCCTTCAGTCTGTATGCACCGAATTCATTTAGAGGATGATGCCAAACCTTCAAGAGAGAATCAGCGGAGATTGAATCCCAACATGAGGGATGTGGTCAAGAAAGAAATTGTGAAACTACTCGATGCGGGTATCATATACCCCATTTCTGATAGTGAGTGGGTCAGCCCGATACAAGTCGTGCCTAAAAAGTCGGGCATCACAGTGAAGAGAAACTCTGATGGAGAGTTAGTCCCAACCCGTGAAACTACTGGGTGGAGAGTGTGTATTGATTATAGAAAATTGAACACAAAAACTAGAAAATACCACTTTCCATTACCCTTCATTCAGGAAATCTTAGAGAAACTCGCAGGTCAACAATTCTATTGTTTTCTTGATGGTTACTCTGGATATAATCAAGTCCCAGTGTTTCCGGTAGATCAAGAGAAGACTACCTTTACCTGTCCCTTCGGTACCTTTGCTTACCGAAGAATGCCTTTTGGGCTATGTAATGCACCTACCATCTTCCAACGGTGCATGCTAGCCATCTTCTCTGATATGGTTGACAAATTTTTAGAAGTGTTTATGGATGATTTTTCTGTATTTGGTCCATCATTTGATGAATGTCTCCATAATCTGTCATTAGTTCTCAAGCGTTGTGAAGAGAAAAATCTTGTCTTGAGCTGGGAGAAAAGCCATTTCATGGTGCAAGAGGGAATTGTTTTGGGACATGTAGTCTCAAAAAGGGGAATTGAAGTTGATAAAGCCAAGGTCGATCTCATCACTCATCTACCACCACCATCTTCGGTGAAACAAATTAGATCGTTCCTTGGTCACGCAGGCTTTTATAGGCGGTTCATTAAAGACTTCAGTAAGATTGCTCGCCCCTTGAGCAATCTACTAGCCCAAGATGTGCCTTTTGTGTTTGATGATGCATGTAGCAAGCTTTTGATGCTCTTCGTACCTTATTGTCTACTGCACCTATCATTCAGCCCCCTGACTACTCTCTTCCCTTCGAAATAATGTGTGATGCGTCAGACTATGCCATTGGTGCTGTCCTAGGTCAGAGAGTAAATAAGGTTCCTCATGTCATATATTATGCTAGTAAGACCCTGTCTGATGCCCAATTGAATTACACCACTACGGAGAAGGAACTTCTAGCGGTAGTTTATGCCTTGGATAAATTTAGATCCTACCTTTTAGGTTCTAAAATCATCATTTTCTCCGACCATGCTGCATTAAAACATCTCTTATCCAAGAAAGACACCAAACCTCGATTGATTAGATGGATTCTGCTCTTACAAGAATTTAATTATGAAATCCGAGATAAGAAAGGTGTTGAGAATGTAGTAGCCGATCATCTCTCTAGAATCCTTGTTGAAACATCTAAAGATGAAGAGCCACTACATGATTCTTTTCCTGATGAACAGTTGTTTTCCATCTCCCAAATTACAACACCTTGGTTTGCCAACATTGTGAACTACCTTGCCATAGGTCAGATTCCATCCCATTGGACAAAACATGACAAAGATTTATTCTTTTCTAAGGTTAAATCTTATTTTTGGGATGATCCGTACCTATTTAAAATATGTTCGGACCTGGTAATTAGGCGATGTGTGCCTGAGAATGAATTTCATAGTATTTTACATTCTTGTCATTCTCAAGCATGCGGGGGACATTTTGGAGGCAAGAAAACCGCTGCCAAGATTTTGCAGAGTGGATTATATTGGCCAACCTTATTTAAGGATGCTCATGAGTTTTGCAAATCTTGTGATATATGTCAAAGGTTAGGATCTATCTCTCGACGAGATATGATGCCTCTCCAACCCATTCTTGTGGTGGACCTCTTTGATGTTTGGGGAATTGATTTCATGGGACCCTTCCCACAATCCTTTGGACACCTTTATATTTTAGTTGCAGTAGACTATGTTTCTAAATGGATTGAAGCAATTGCAACTAAGACAAATGATCATAAGGTTGTGGTAAAATTTTTAAAAGATAACATTTTTTGTCGTTTCGAGATCCCAAGAGCAATTATTAGTGATGGAGGCATTCACTTTTGTAATAGACCTTTTGAAGCCTTACTGCAGAAGTACTCTGTTGCACATAAGGTCGCTACTCCATATCATCCCCAAACAAGCGGTCAGGTGGAATTGTCTAATCGGGAGATTAAAAAGATTCTTGAGAAAACTGTTAGACCCGATAGGAAATATTGGTCCTTGCGCTTAAATGATGCTTTGTGGGCTTACAGGACTGCATACAAGACTCCCATTTGTATGTCACCTTATCGACTCGTTTTTGGAAAAGCTTGTCACTTACCAGTGGAGTTAGAGCATCGTGCATATTGGGCAATCAAGGCTTTGAATTTTGATATGCATAAAGCAGGGTCCAAACGCAAATTGCAACTCAATGAATTGGAGGAGATGTGTCTCGATGCTTATGAGAGTGCAAAACTTTATAAAGAACAGACTAAGCTTTTTCATGACAAAGCTATTTTAAGAAAGTCTTTTCAGCCTGATCAAAAAGTTTTGCTCTACAATACACGATTGCATCTATTTCCTGGGAAACTCCGTTCTCGATGGTCGGGACCCTTCATTGTGAAACAAGTATTCCCCTATGGCGCAGTAGAAATTCAAAACCCGAAGGATGGCAGTATCTTCAAAGTTAATGGTCAACGATTAAAACTGTACTTAGAAGACAATTTTGACCAGGAAATCATCTATCCCTTGGACAACCCAAAGACCCCTGAGTGACTTGAAGGTCGTGGTCTGGCTGAAGACGTAAAACTTAGCGCTCTTGGGAGGCAACCCAAATTTTATGTTCTTGTTTGTTTTCTTTTTGTTTTTGTTCTTGTAGGTTAATTCTTACTTGTGTGGGGATGCTACCATCGAGGTTTGGGGGTGTAGTTAATTTTTCCATATTTATATTATCTCCTCATTCTTCGTTTATGTGTTTCATGCTTTACATCTACCATGAGGCTCTCCATTCAGGTGACTTCCTTCCTCACTCCTTTTCTTTTACTATTCATTGTAGTATTATTTTGGTCAACATTGAGGACAATATTTAGTTTAGGTTTGGGGGTGTAGAAAAGAAGTGTTTATCATATGTTTTTGTTTTTGAAAGAAAAAAGAATTGAAAAAAAAAGGAACAAAAAAAAAATTTAGTTTTTAGGTTGTTTGTTAGTATTTTTATAGGTTTTGATAGTTTATCCCGTTATGATGCATTTTACAATTCTTAAGAGATTAATTTACATTGGAAGTGTGAGTAAGTATACTGGAGGATAGATACACTTAACTGAGCATATCTTTCTATTACAGTCCTCTTGGAACCTGTGCTTGAGCTAAGAAAACTCACTCACACATACTAGTACATAAAGTAATACCCTCTAGAGATTTGTTGAATACTAATCTTCAGTGGGATGTCTTTAGTCAGAGTCATTGGGTGATATGTGGTTGTCCTTTGAGCTTAAAAGATCATGATAGACCATTTACTTGGCTATGGCAAGGGCTGGAACCGGAAATAGGTTGAGAGTATAATACAACCTGGACAGAATAAAGATGTGCTGAAAATATGAATGATGAAAATGAAATGAAAATGCGAAAAAAAAAACAAAATGAAAGAAAGGGGCTGCTTGACTTTATAGGATTAACTTAGGGTGATGCTCAGGCCCGAAGCGGTCTCTTAAAACCTAATGCCCTAAGCCAACTGGCTGGGAGTCATTGGCCTGAGTCATTGCTAAACCTAAGCATCTTGAAGTCAGGCCTTACACAGTCCTAGCGAAAAAAAGAAAAAAAAAGTCTGTGGTGTATTATCCTCTCAAATCTAGAATGTTGGACCCGAATGAGGCGCGCAGATATGTGCTATCATGAACCTAAAGATTGGGATGACTACGTAGATTTTGATGTTCTTTGGTTAATGGGTAACACTGGATATGTGTAAGACAGAAATTTAGAATGTATTACTACAATGTTCTACACATTTAATATTTAAATTATCATGCTATATCATATTGAGCAGAAATTTCCAAGATGAAAGTGTGGAATAAAACCACTTACTTGAGGGCTTCTATATTCCTGTTGATTATGAACCAAGTACGTGTGGTTAATTCTCTTAAGCATTGTAGTCTGCATTTGAAGGGATAATAGGTTTGTTTGTTTTGCAGTGTTTTTGATTTATTTTTACATTTAGGTTAATTAGGTTAATTTCATAAATACATGTTTGTGGGTAGCATGGCTGCAAACCCTCACGAGACAACACTCGTCCTACTAGGGCCACCTAGAGGTTTAACGGCTTGTTGCATACGCTCAATGCAATCGTGTTCCCTACGAAAGTGGTGTTTACTTTTATGCATTAGTTCCTTAGTTTGGTTTGATTTTATTTTGCTTTGTTTTGCTAGGGACTAGCAAAATCTAGGTTTGGGGGTGTGATCTGTACATGAAATATGCATTTTATTATCTCCTAAACTTATGTTTCTGCTAGTGTTTGTTTAGAATTATTGCTACTTTAATATAGTTTTTGGTTTTTGTAGGAAACAAGAGCAAAACGCAGAAATGGGATAAAACACGACTCTAATGATTGAATATTTACAACTTCGATTGCATATCTCTAATGAGACTGATTTAAGCTTCATTTTAAAGTACACGAAGTCAGCTTTCCAACGCCACTGACTGTTCGCAATTCGGAGTTCTGAGCAAAAAGTTATGATCATTTGAAATATCGCGCGCGAAAGAGACATGATTAAAGAGAAGAACCGTCAAGATGAGATCCGATGAACGAGAGCAGTACAACGGGTTATAAAGAAGAAAAAGAAAAAAAAAGAAAGAAAAGAAATTTGAACCGGTTCAGAGAGGTCCGGTTCAGTTAAAAAAAAAGAAAATAAATAGGAAAACCCGGCCCGAGCCGAAGCTCGGGCGTTCGGGCGTCTGTTTCAGAACAGAGCCGGTGCTCTGTTTACTTGAGCTCGCCGGAAAAGCTCGAGCTGGGGCGGCGGACGGCGGCGATGATCGAGCTGGCACGGCCACAACGGCGATGGAAGAGGAGCTAGGAAGATCTCGCGGCGGTGACGGCAGAGGAGCCGGGCCTTCCGTTCCAGAAAACAGAGCTCTGTTTTGATGAGCTCGCCGGCGGATTGAACTGGGTTGAACGGCGGCGGAGATTGGGCAGACGCAGAAAACGGCGACGGAGAAGAAGAGGACGGTGACGGAGGCAGTGAAGATCGACGGCGTGCTCAATCGACAAAAATGGCAACTTGGGCTGAATCGGGAAAACAGAATCTCGCCGGAATTCAAAACAGCAACTTGTGCTCAATCTGGAAAGGATTGAAATCGATTCGATTGCAATTGGGGAATGGTCTTGGATTGGAAGGCATATAAAACCGAAGCCAGACAGACAGAGAGGAGGAACTGGAGCCAAAGAGCGGCCGACATAACGAAAAAGAACAGGAAAAAAACAGAGCTTGAACAGAGCTGCGACGATCGGATTGCGGCCGAATTCCGGTGGGTCTCGGTCGGAGAAAGAGGCAGGGTCTTGGCCGGAAAGAAGAGGAGTCGATCACCGGGAGCAAAAGGTTGGATTTTGAAGTTGCTACAGTACTGGTTCGAAAGTGCTACAGTGCGAGTTCGCCGGAGAAGATGATGAATAGTGCTACAGTGAATAGTGCACAGTGAACAGTGAAATCGCTACAGTGTTTCTGTGAATAGTGCCCGTGAATAGTGCAAATGACTTCTCCGACGGACCAGGATTTTTCTTCCCTTCTTTACATGTCTAGCTAAATTTGATTGTACTAAGACTAGATGAAGCCCTGCTGATTGTTTGACTCTCAATATTTATTTGCATTTCTAAAGTTGTGGTTTTTATTCCATATGCTTAATATTTTGTTACGATTATTCTGTTGCTCGAGAGAGGGTAGAGTAATTGTTAGTGAAATTAAACTAAGGGTTTATTAATGTTTGAGAGGTCTTAGCGAATTCCAAGGTGTTATTTGAATAAAGATTGCATTTTTATGATTGATCTTTGCTCGAGAGAGGAAGATTAATTAAGTTAGATTTAATTGTTTAGTTGCATGTTCGAGAGGGCTGCACACATTACGATTATTCGTGACTTCGAGAGGGGCACGGGTAATTGATCACTTGGAATTGTACGGGTTTAACGGAGAGGATAGCTATTTGGTTTGGGTGGATTCGAAGTCTTAGTATATTTCTCATCATCTTATTTTCACATAAATTTCATTGCTTTGTTAAATTAGAACTTTTCATTCTGTTATAACTAGTTTCATAAAAAAATCAAATCTTTCATTAGAATTAAGTTGAATCAGTCCAAGTCCTTTGGGTTCGACCTCGTTACCACTAGACTATACTGAGTCTCGTGCGATTGCGAGTAAAAATAGTAGAAAAATCAATCAATCACATTTCTAGCAGAACAAGTCAGCTCTGTCATTCAATGTAAATTTCCTATCAAATATAAGGACCCTGGTTGTCCCACAATTTCATACATGATAGGGAAACATCAGATTGAGCGAGCCTTGTTAGATCTGGGGGCAAGTGTGAATTTATTGCCCTACTCTGTGTATGTGCAATTAGGTCTGAGAGAGCTAAAACCCACGACAATGACACTTCAATTAGCTGACCGTTCGGTTAAAATTCCTCGAGGTGTTGTTGAGGATGTTCTGATTAAGGTTGATACATTTTATTTCCCTGTGGACTTTGTTGTCCTTGATACTCAACCTGTTCCGAACATAAGTGGGCAAATACCTGTCATTTTGGGTCGTCCATTTCTAGCTACATCTAATGCTATCATTAATTGCAGAAATGGAGTGATGCAAATTTTTTTTGGGAATATGAAGGTGGAATTGAACATTTTTGACATCAGTAAACAACCACCTGACATGGATGATGTGAATGAAATAAACTTGATTGAAACACTTGTCCATGAAACATTTCTTCAAACACATTCCCAAGATCCTTTAGAGGCATGCTTAACACATTTTGGTTGTGAATTTGATATCGATCAGTCAATTGAACAAGTAAACTCATTGCTTGAGTCTGTACCTCTGATGAGTACTAAACGGTGGCAACCAAAAGTGGAGCCTCTTGCCTTATCATCATCACCAGTAGTTCCATCTAGTGTTGAGCCACCTAAATTAGACCTGAAACCATTGCCTGATACTCTGAAATATGCTTATTTAGGTCCTGCTGAGTCCTTACCTGTCATTATTGATGTTACTTGATGTTCAAGAGCGTAAATTACTTGATGTTCTTGTAAGGCACAAAGAAGCCATAGGGTGGACCATTGCAGATATTAAAGGCATCAGTCCCTCTATTGTTATGCACAGAATTCATTTGGAGGATGATGCTAAGCCTTCTCGTGAATCCCAAAGGCGTCTTAACCCTGTAATGCAAGAAGTTGTTCGAGCTGAAATCCTTAAGCTTTTAGATGTAGGAGTTATCTACCCAATCTCTGATAGTAAATGGGTAAGTCCTGTTCAAGTTGTACCGAAAAAGTCTAGCATAACTGTAGTGAAAAACGATGCTGATGAGTTAGTGCCAACTCGAGTTCAAACGGGTTGGCGTGTCTGTATTGATTATAGGAAGTTGAATGCTTTGACAAAAAAAGATCATTTTCCCCTTCCTTTCATTGACCAAATGCTGGAAAGGTTAGCGGGACATGAATATTATTGCTTCCTTGATGGTTATTCTGGTTATAACCAAATTCCCATAGCCCCTGCAGACCAAGAAAAGACCACTTTCACGTGTCCTTTTTGTACCTTTGCCTACCGTCGCATGCCCTTTGACCTATGCAATGCACCTGCTACCTTTCAAAGGTGTATGTTGAGCATTTTCTCTTATATGGTAGAGCGATTTTTAGAGGTATTCATGGACGATTTTTCTGTCTTTGGGTCTAATTTCGATGAATGTCTGCACCATCTATCTTTAGTGTTAGTGAGGTGTAAAGAGAAGAATCTGGTACTTAACTGGGAGAAATGTCATTTTATGGTTCAAAAAGGAATTGTTCTTGGGCATATTATATCTAATAAAGGCATTGAAGTTGATAAAGCTAAAGTTGATTTGATTTCACATCTTCCACCACCACGAACTGTGAAAGAAATCAGATCATTTTTAGGCCATGCTGGATTTTACAGAAGATTCATTAAAGCCTTTAGTAAAATTTCAAGACCTTTGTGTAATCTTCTTGCAAAAGATACACCATTTGTCTTTGATGATGCTTGCAATAATGCCTTTCAGAAACTCAAATCAGAGTTAACATCTGCACCTATTATTCGGCCGCCTGATTGGAGCCTACCTTTTGAGATAATGTGCGATGCCTCTGATTATGCTATTGGTGCTGTGTTGGGGCAGCGAATTAATAAACTTCCACATGTGATTTACTATGCTAGTAAAACATTGAATGATGCTCAACTTAATTATTCTACAACTGAAAAAGAGTTGCTGACAGTAGTCTTTGCTCTAGATAAGTTTCGGTCATATTTATTAGAATCGAAGGTCTATATCTATTCGGATCATGCTGCATTGAAGTATCTTTTATCTAAAAAAGATGCTAAACCTCGTCTCCTCCGATGGATATTATTGCTACAGGAATTTGATATTGAAATTCGGGATAAGAAAGGTTCCGAAAATGTTGTAGCCGACCACTTATCTAGGTTGATAGTTGATTTTACTGATGAATCATTGCCCATAACTGAATCTTTTCCTGATGAGCAGTTACTTGCAGTGTCCCAGTTGCCTTGGTTTGCTAACATAGTTAATTATCTGGTAACTGAATAAATTCCATCTCATTGGTCTTCCCAAGATAGGTCCAAATTTTTGTCCAGAGTTAAGTATTTCTTTTGGGATGATCCATACTTGTTCAAGTATTGTCCCGATCAGATTATTAGGAGATGTATTCCTGAACATGATCAACAAAGCATCATTTCTTTTTGTCATGATCAAGCTTGTGGGGGCCATTTTAGTTCTAAAAAGACTGCTGCAAAGATTTTGCAGTGTGGATTTTATTGGCCTACTATTTTTAAAGACTGTCATGCTTATTGTTCAGCATGTGAAAGATGTCAGAAGTTAGGAGCACTTTCACGTCGTAACATGATGCCTTTAACCCCAATCCTTATTATAGACCTTTTTGATGTATGGGGTATTGACTTCATGGGACCTTTTCCTAACTCTTTTGGCAATCTTTATATCCTTGTGGGGGTAGACTATGTCTCTAAATGGGTAGAGGCTGTAGCATGCAAAACCAATGACCACAAAGTGGTGGTCCAATTCTTCAAAGACAATATTTTTGCACGTTTTGGTTCTCCTCGTGCTATCATAAGTGATGGGGGAAAACATTTCTGTAATAGGGTTTTTGAACAGTTAATGAAGAAATATGGCATAACCCACAAAATTGCTACCCCATACCATCCCCAGACAAGCGGTCAAGTTGAGATTTCTAATAGGGAGATTAAGCATATTTTAGAAAAGACAGTCAATCCTAATCGCAAAGATTGGTCACTGAGACTCACCGATGCTTTGTGGGCCTACCGTACGGCATTTAAAACTCCCATTGGAATGTCTCCATACCGTATTGTCTACGGGAAAGCTTGTCATCTTCCTGTTGAAATTGAGCATAAAGCTTATTGGGCAATTAAGCACCTGAATTTTGATTTAAATAGAGCAGGAATTCAAAGGAAACTGCAATTGAATGAGTTGGATGAGCTTCGTAATGATGCTTATGAGTGTGCAAAATAATACAAGGATCGTATGAAAAAGGTTCATGATCAAAATATACTACGAAAATCTTTTACATCGGGGCATAAAGTTCTTTTATACAATTCTCGTTTACATCTGTTTTCGGGTAAATTAAAGTCTCGATGGACAGGACCTTTTATAGTTCGTGTTGTTTCTCCTCATGGAGCAGTTGAAATAGAAAACCCCAAGAATGGTGATATATTCAAAGTTAATGGTCATCGTCTTAAACCATTCTTGGAATTGCAGCAACCTCAGATCGATGAATTGAGTCTGGCTGACCCGACTTATACTGACTAAAGTTGCAGTAATTTGTTTTGTGCATAGTGGGTTTAGTTTTCTTTGCTTGCTTTATTTTTCATTATTTATCACTCACATTTTTAGGTTCTTGATTCTCACAGGATATCTAGATGGCTGCCATATTCTTACACCTATGGGTGATGCCTGCACGGTTAGAAGAAGTAGTGAATGAACACCCACTGAGTCCAGACTTAGATATACCAGTCGTCTATCCTTGGGCACCATTACTACCACATCAGTTAGCGGGGAGTATGGATGACTTACCCATAGATGAGCTTGATCTTCAGGGGCCCATAGCTGCTGTCAATGTTGTTCCCATTTCATATTCGTTTTTATTCCCCAGAGAGTCTAGGTGGGAGAGATTGAAGAGAAGACTGGGAACATTCATTTGCAATTTGAGAGATGTCATTTGGTCATATTTTTATTCTCTGTGGTCTCACGCTAAATCCTTGGTAGAATCTGCCTCATCCATTAATGAGTGAAGTAATAGCTGTGTCTGGCTGAAGACGTAAAACTTAGCGCTAATGGGAGGCAACCCAAGTTTTTAGAATTTTTATTTTTGTGCTTATTTTTCCTTATGCTATTCTTGTGCTTCACTTGTTCTTTTCATTTTGATAGATACTATAGCATTTCAGTGGAGTGCAGGTACTATCTTTCCTTCCCTCGTCTATTTATTTTCCTCAGTACTTATTTCATATCTCTTTTACATTGAGGACAATGTTTCATGCAGGTTTGGGGGTATAGGAAGATATTTGTTTAGGATATCTTAGTTATTTTTCTGCTTGTTTTGAATTTTTCAGTTAAAAAAAAATCAAAATCATTCAAAATTTTGTAGTTTTTAGGTTGTTTGTTAGTATTTTATAGGTTTTGGTAGTTTATCCCTTCGTGATGCATACTTCAATTTTTAAGAGATTAATTTACATTGGAAGTGTGAGTAAGTATACTGGAGGATAGAGACACTTAACTGAGAAATAGCATTCTATTACAATCCTCTTGGATCAAGTGCTTAAGCTAATAAAATTCACTCACACACACCAGTTACATAAAGTAATACCTTCTAGAGATTTGTTGAATACTAATCTTCAATGGGATGTCTTTAGTCAGAGTCATTGGATGATGTGTGGTTGTCTGTTGAGCTTAAAAGATCATGATAGACCATTTACTTGGCTATGGCAAGGGCTTGGAACCGGAAATAGGTTGAGAGTATAATACAGCCTGGACAGAATAAGATGCTTGAAAATATATATGCTGAAAATGAAAAAAAAAATGGAAACGAAAATAAAGAAAAGGGCTGCTTGACTATTATAGGATTAACTTAGGCTGATGCTCAGGTTCGAAGCGGTCCATCTTAAAACCTAATGCCCTAAGCCAACTGGCTGGGAGTCATTGGCCTGAGTCATTGCTAAACCTAAGCATCTTGAAGTCAGGCCTTACATAGTCCTAATGAAAAAAAAAATCTATGGTGTATTATCCTCTCAAATCTAGAATGTTGGACCCGAAGGAGGCGCGCAAGCATCTGTGCTATCATGAACCTAAAGATTACAACGCCCATGTAGATTCTGATGTTCTTTGGTTAATGGGTAACACTGGATCTGTGTGAAATAGAGATTTAGAGTGTATTGGTACAATGTTCTACACTTTCTATTATTTAAAGTATCATGCTATATCATATTGAGCAGAAACTTCCAAGATGAAGGTGTAGAATAAAACCACTTACTTGAGCGCTTCTATATTCCAGTTGATTATAAATGCAAGTACATGTGGTTAGTTTTCTTAAGTATTGCAGTGTGTATTTGAAGGGATAATAGGTTCTGTGTTTTGAAACATTTAGTTGACTTCTTTCTCATTTAGATAAAGAATAAGGTTAATTTTATAAATACATGTTTGTGGATAGCATGGCTGCAAACCCTCACGAGACTTCACTCGTCCAGCCAGGGACACCTGGGGGTTTAAAAGGCTTGTTGCATATGCTAAATGCAATCGTGATTCCCTACGACAGTGGCATTTATTTTTGAGTAGTTTTATTATTTTTTCTTTTGTGTTTTGCTTGAGGACTAACAAAATCTAGGTTTGGGGGTATTTGTTAAGCATGAAAAATACACATTTTTTATATGCCTTTTTACCTGTTTGTTAGTCATAATTTCTAGTTAAAATAAGGAATAAAGTAAGTTTTAGTAATTAGTTGAGTAATTAGGAATTGAATAAGTATTTTGTTTTAAATGACTCCATTTAGACATGTTATATAATTTTATATTGGGTACGTCTAATGTGGGACATGTTTTATTTTTGTAGGTTCAAGTGCCCATACTGCTGAATAGCCAAAAGTGAAGCCATTAGACGGACCCAGGAGCTGATATCACTCGCAGAAAAGATCTGATCCGTTATGAGTCAGTCAAGAGAAGACGGGCGTGGAATTAGAGTACAGAGTCGTTCAGATTTAATCCGGTGGTCGACATTGATACAACGGGTTTTTAACCCAAGCAATTGAACAAGCAAAATAAGAGCGGGTCGTTGGGCCGGTTCGGTTCACTGAAAAAAAAAAAGAGAAAAACAAAACCCGAGCGAAAGGCTCGGGTGTTCAGTCGGGTTCTAACAGACGAGCTCTGTCGAGCTCTGTTCGAGCGGCCGACAGAGGCGAAGATGGAGGCTCATGGTGAAATCAGACCATGGGCAAGGCTTTGGGTTCCGACGGAGATGACTCCACAGCAAGATTCCGGCGATGAGGGGCCCTGGTCTGAGGTGCGGTGGCGGCAGTCGAGGTTGACGGATGGGTTCGAGAAAGAGGGAAATGGCGATGGCAGCGGATGAGGATCGGCGGCGATGAAGAAGGCTGATGGCGAATCTCGACGGCGCAGAGGCGAGAGAGGCGGCGTGATGAGAAGCAGAAGATGGAAAGATTTAGATTTGGAAACTCGTTGCAACAAAGCTGAATCGGGAATGTTGCAAGGCGTCAAGGAAGCTTCAGATTCGGGTCTGTTTCAGCTATGGTAAGCTGCTATTTTCAAATCCATTGAAAAGTTCAAGAAGGGCGGAATTGGATCAGCAAAAGGAAAACTTTATTTTTCGGTGTTTTTCCGGTTTTGTTTTGTGGAGTAAGAATGGGATTTTTACTGCGATTGGAGGAGAAATTGAAGGGCGAATTGACTGATTTGGAAGGCAGCTATTTGGAGGGTATTTTCACACGAGATTGGTTTTGGAATACTTACTGATTTGAGGAGATTGGGTGGACTGTTGCAGTCGATAAAAAACAGAGCAGAGAGCAAGAACAGGGAGTCCAGACAGTTTCTTCAACAAGTTTTTACAGTTTCAAATTTTAGTTTCAGTTTGTTTTTTTTACTTTGGATTTCATCTGCTGCTGTGTTGGTGTTGATTTGAAGATCGAGTTTGTAACGACTATTGCTGGACAGTCGACTGAGAAGAGAAAGAACAGTACGGTGTATTTTCGTTTTACCTCATCATTTTTTTTTTGTAAGTGAATTCTATTGTTAATGGAGATGAATTTTATGAATTATGCATGTGTTATATTTAATATGGTTGGCTAGATTAATTGCTAACGTTAGGATGAGGCTGTAGTAATTGTAGGGATCCCCGTATTCATGAAAGTTGATATTTTTTATTATAGAATTGTGCTATAATGTTTATGCGTTCCTGTTGTTAATTGCGTAGTTATTTTCGGATATAGCATTAATCATGTTTTTGCTATGATTTGGAATTACTATTGTCAATGCATGCTTATTTTAATTGGTTAAATAACAAATCGGATACTAGTTGTGATTTACTCGTAAGTGGATACATCTAGTGATTTGAGCTGTTAATTTAAATAGCATGAAGGACGTGATTTTTGTATGAGTAATTGTGCATTAAAGTAAAATCTTCCGTAACAACGTGAATAGGATTCTAGATTGTTACGAGTATTTGGAGAATGATAAATGATTGAAGGGTTAGGGTTCTCTATAATTTATTGCATGCCGATTCCAAAGCCTTAGTATTTTGTTAATTTGATAAAGTTCAGATTTTTATTCCGTTAATTGATTTTAATTAGTCGTTAGTTAGTTAATCAATTTCTACAAGTTTCATAGTTTAGTCAAGGGTTTAGTTAGGGTTCGATTAGTTTTCCGCTACACAAGTCCCTGTGGGTTCGACCTCGTAAAAATTGTGCGATTATACTGCAAATCCGATTCGTACACTTGCGAGTAAAATTAGGAGACTAATTAAAACAACAACAAACACCACCCTAATCTATACCTTGTGATCCTTAACAAGTATCACGGTATTACTAGTATGAACCCTTCTTAGAGTTATAACATACCATTCACAACTGTTGGCTCAATAGCTCAACAGATACCTGACCTTTGACTTAATAGTCATTCGGTCGCTTGATCGGAAGTCACTCACACTCACACACTGACTCCCAATTCCAAGGGCATTTTAGTCTTTATCTTGATTAGGTTCTTCCCAACCCTCAAGCTTAGCCCTCAAGTCATCATTTTATTATCTTTCATAAAATGATTAAGTCTCTAAACCATCTAGGTTTATTAGTAAGGTTTTTCTTATCATTTAAGTCCTCAGCTATCAGTCGGCATAAAAATAGGGACAATTGCCCTTAATACAATAACATCAAACACATGAAGCTAATATGCCAATTAGGGCTTGAAATTATTTATCATATAGCCCAAAACCAATAAAATGAGCCTATGTACCTCACTGGCTCTGTATGTACCATACTCCATACTGCACAGAAATACACAAACGGTCAAGTTAGACCGTCAATTATAAGCAGTTTTTAACTGTCGGTTGAGGTCCACCGGCAGTTCAAAATCCAAACCGGCTTATGAACCGGGTTTATTGTTGAACCGGGGTTTGGTTTGGAAATGGACCGGGTTTGGTCTAATTATGAACCTGGTTCGGTCTATATCTGGACCAAACTGGGTTCGGTCTGTCTGAACCGGCATATTTATTGGACCGGTCTGGTCAAGAATATATTTGGACCAAACCGGTCGTCTTCCTCAAGACGACCAGTTGCTCGTCTGAGAGTGGCGGCCGTCACGACGGCCGCCGTCGCGCTGCCATTAGCCAGCCGACGCCTCCTCTACTCCCCCTTCTCCTCTTCACCGCTATTCCATAAATCTACTGAACTTTTGGCAGATCAGAACAAAACTCCGACCGGCAGCAAGATAAAGCTGCTGCCTTTCTTTGTCTGGCGGCTCGAGCGACGACAGTCCTTGCCGTCGCAACTCACCGCCGAAGCCCCATCTCCTCCATCGGCGCTGTCATCGCCTCCGTCGGCGGAAGGAAAGAAAAAGAAAAGCTAAAACTCGATGAATGAGGTATGGGATCCTACCTCGTGCGCCGTCGATGACGATCCGCTGCTCGCCGGAGGTCGTAAAGGTCCACAAGCTTATCAGACAGTTACCGTCGCCGTCGCCACTCGAGGACACTCTCCCCCCCGGTGCTCCTCTCCTCTTCCCCGGCTCCCCCTCTGCTTCTCTCTTAAGCCAGCAGCTGCCTGTTTTCAAATTTCTTTCCAACAGCCTATCTGTTTTCTCTGCTTGATGGTCAAATTCTGCTGTTCGCTGCTCCACATGCTCATTCAAGGATGCAAAGCGTGAAAAGATTGTTGTTTGCTTCAACTCAGACACTAATTTATGGAGTGAGTCAGCTGACTGAACCACTTTGGCTGCACGCATCATCATTCGAAATGCTTCTTGTGAGTTTCTGAAGGGCTGATCATTTAACCGAGTACAATTGACCAAGCTGGTGAAATTGTCAACAATGTTGGTGACATCCACATCAACACGCCGAAGAAGCGCCTTCTGATTCTGAGCTGCAGCCGTGGCCGCCTTCGCCGTGGGTCCCGTCCCCCCGGTGCCTCTCGAGCCAGCACCTGCTTGGTTCCACAGTTATCTGAAGAAGGCAATGGTTGCTGAGGCAAGGAGCATATCCAACCAGACGAAGTCTGAAGGAGAAGAGCTAGCTTGGGTTGGAAGGAGCTAGTGAGGCCACCACGTGGGTTTAACCACACTGCACCTGGCAGACTACAGCCATCTGGCTGCATCAAACTGCCAGGAATTACATTCTTCCCTCCGTAAATGAATTTTGTCCTCAAAATTCAAGTAGATTCTTCCTCGAAGAATTCTGGGTAAGTATGTTGCATCTCTACTTCCGTTTCCCAAGTGAGTTCCTCAAATTTATCAGTTCCTCAAATTTATCATTACACCACTGGATCAAGACTAACGGAGTCACCCTATTCCTGAGTACCTGATTTCTTCGATCCTTAATCCTGATCGGTTTCACTTCATAGGTCAAATCAAGTTTTGGTTCCAGCATGGAATAGTTAACCATATGTGCATCATCCCGACAGTACTTCCTCAACTGCGAGACATGAAACACATTATGCACCTGCTCCAGATTAGGAGGTAAAGCAAGTCGATATGCTGATTTACCAATCCGCTCGTCTAACAAACCCTGACTTTTTGAGTAAATTCTGAACTTCTGAATCTGTTGCCTGTAATAAAATAATCTTCCCAACAATCCCCGATTGAACTTCAAAGTTGGCCACAAAAGACTTCCCTCCTTTGGATGAAGGTTCTAAGTGCAGGCTTGCTATAGATTCTAGCAATTCCCACTCTTTGACCATCATAAAGGCAGCAAGGGTTTTTGACTTTCTACTAAGTGCATCCGCCACCACTTAGCTTTGCCATGGTGGTAAGCTATAAAGAAGTCATAATCTTTGAGATACTCAAGCCAATGCCTGTCTCAAATTCAGATCTCTCTGAGAATACTTTAACCTTTGATGATCTGTAAAAACTTCGAACTGCACACCCTAAAGATAGTGCTTCCACAACTTCATTGCACACACTACTACAGCCAGCTCTAGGTCATGCGTTGGGTAATTCCTCTCATGTGGCTTTAGTTGTCTCGAGCCATATGCTACAACTTTGCCATGTTGCATAAGTACACAACCTAAGCCTTTTCCAGAAGCATCTCTGTACACCACCAATCCCCCTTCTTCTGAAGGAAGAGTAAGAATTGGTGCACTAGTTAATCTATTCTTCAACTCCAAGAAACTATTTTCACATTTTTCATCCCAAATAAACTTCACATCCTTCCTTGTCAATTTGTCAAAGGTAGGGCAATAGTAGAAAAACCTTCAATGAATCTTTTATAACCCTGCCAAACCCAGAAAACTTCTAATCTCGGTGACTGTTTTTGGCCTCTCCAAATTGACTATAGCCTCGACCTTAGATGGATCAACAGATATGTCATCCTTTGAAATAATATGCCCCATGAAGTTAACGCTCTCCAGCCAAAAGTTACACTTGCTAAACTTGGCATAAAACTGATGCCCCCTCAACACGTCTAATACTCGCTCCAATGCTTCGCATGGTCCTCGAAGGATGACGAGTAGATAAGGATGTCATCGACGAAGACAATGACAAACCGGTCTAACCAAGGTTGATAAATCATGTTCATCAAATCCATAAAGGTTGCAGGAGCATTGGTTAATCCAAAGGGAATTACTAGGAATTCATAATGACCATACCTGGTCCTAAAGGTAGTCTTAGGGATGTCTTCATCTCGAATCCTCAATTGATGATAGCCTGAGCGAAGGTCAATTCAAGAGAAAACTTTAGCTGAATGCAACTGGTCAAATAGGTCATCTATCTGAGGCAAGGGGTGTTTATTTTTAACGGTCACCTTGTTCAACATCCTGTCATCGATGCACAATCTGAGAGAACCATCTTTCTTCTTGACAAAGAGAACTGGTGCTCCCCAAGGCGAGACACTTGGACGAATAAATCCCTTGTCGAGCAACTCTTGTAATTGCTTCTTCAACTCATTCAACTCCGCTAGACCCATCATGTACGGTGCTTTGGACATTGGTGTTGTTCCAGGACACAACTCTATGGTGAAGTCAACTTCTCTTCTAGGAGGTAGGCCGGGTAGTTCTTCAGGAAACACATCAGAAAACTGAGACACTACCGGTATATCTTCCAACTTTGGTTGCGCTGATTCCAAGGTGATCACACTTGCTAGATAGGCAGCACATCCCTTCATCAGAAGCTTATGCGCCTTCAAGGCTGAGATTATACATGCATTATCTTCTGACTTCACTCCTTGGAAAATGAAAGATTCCTCCCCAGGAATGGTAAGGGTTACTCTTTTTTTTTCTGCAATCCACTAATGCAGTATATACAGAAAGCCAGTCCATCCCTAGGATTACATCAAAGTCAATCATGTCTAACATGACAAGATCGGCTGGAAGATACTTATCTCCAAAACAAATAGGTACTCCTAGAAGACACTCACTTAACTCACTCTAATAATGTCACCAACAGGGGTCATCACAAGTAAAGGTGAATCTAGCATGCTATAAGGGTCAGCACACACACCCGATACAAAAGAATGAGTTGCACCAGGGTCAATTAAAACTTTTATACCCAAGTCGTAAATAGAAACTGTACCTCCCACAACTGCATTCTTTTGAGCATCCTCAGAAGTAATAGAGTAAGCACGAGCTTGTGCATGCCTGCTGCTTTCACCTTGCTGTGCATTCCTTTGCTTTTCAGGGCAAAACCTGGCAATGTGCCCTTTCTTATGGCAGAAAAAGCAGATGCGATCTTTTGCCTCACAAATCTGCCCCGGGTGAATTTTTCCGCAAGAGTAGCACTCTGACTGACAACTTGCCCCCTGAGGTTGAAGTTGTGGTCTCTGGAAAAATGGCCTCTGCTGACCAGCATTAAACTGTCCTGAGCTTTTTCGATTCGGCTCAAAACCCCTCTTCTGTCTACCCTGGAAGTTATGTCCCTGACCAAATTTGCTACTCCCAGCATCAATTCTCAGTCTCTTAGCCTTTGATCCAAAATCATTCTTGGTCACACCAACATTAGCCTTCTGCTCCTCTCTATTTCTGTCCTGGTTCTTCTCAAAAATATACGCCTGCTCCACAGCGTCAGCAAAAGATGTAGTTCGGGCTCCCATGACTTTCTCTCGCAGCCCAGTTCTAAGTCCATAAATGAACTTCTCCATTCTTTCACCATCATCCTCCATCTTGGTGGTGAAACGCTCCAACTCTACAAACTTATTGTCATAGTCCTGCACGGTCATATTACCTTGCCTAAGACCCAAGAATTCACGCATCTTCTCTTTCCAAATGTGACTCGGAAAATATTTTCCATTAAAAACTTTTAGGAATTCCTCCCAGGAAATCTCTTCAACTTTCTGATCTTTAAAGAAGGTGCGCTTGGCAGAACTCCACCAGTGATCAGCATTTTCTGTCAAAACAAAAGTCGCCATTCGAACTTTACTATCATCCTCTGCCGAGAAAGATTCAAAAATCTTCTCGATAGCTTTTACCCAACTCCCAGCCTTTTCTGGAGTTTCTTTCCCCGTGAAAGCTGGAGCCATTGCCTGGAACAATTTGAGATGAGCTATCTTTTCTTTCTCTGCTTTCTTCGTGGAGCCATTGCCTGGAACTAATACGAAATTTATCGACAAAACAAGAACCGGCCTTGAAATCGACGGGTATATCATAATTTATGAACACATGCTTAGTAAAAAAAAATGTGTTGCATTTTCCAGACTCGAACTTGCTTAGTGAATCAACTTGTGCCGGCTGATAATAAATGTCCAACAGAAGGCACATATAGGATGAAAACATTTTTGGCATCATCTTTAAGAATAATAATTTGAAAAACATGGACAAAGATATATATATATATATATATATATATATATATATATATATATAATTTGAATAATAATTGGAGTAAAGCTTCAGAGAGAAATCTCCAACTAGTGAGTGGATTCTCACCCTTTTTACTTCTATTTTTCATTCTGTAACATCAATTTTTGTTAATACAATCTCAATTTGGTACATTTCGATCCTCAATATCATTGTAAAATTGTTTGTGGAATTGTCTCTGTGAGAACTATTCTTATGCTGTGATTTATGCTCGCCCACGAAGTGGAGAACCACCGAGTGGAGAAGCTCCCAGTGAAGAACCAGCTCAAGGATGATGAAGGACTATATTATACCCGGAGAAGTCTTGGTGTTTTAGATTTTATGGCTACAAGCTGACTTAGATATTTTGCTTGTATTCATATTGATAGAGGTCGATGCAAATGATGTTTGTGGGTTAGCTTACCCGCGTTGTTATTGAGTAAACATTTTGCAAAGCCATATCACTGACAGAAGTTTTCGTGGAAAAACATTGGCTAGAAGGTCTGTTTCCATATCAAATTGTTGCAGCAAAATTTTGAAGTGATTTCTGTAGCAAACATATCAAAAATGATTTTGAAATATACATATCCATACATGGCTATTAGCTTTGGCACCATATGTTACTGATTACAGCAATGAAACATACCAAATCAAAACAGATTTATTTCTAAATTCCATATCAATAAAGAAACCAGGAGGTCGAGGACTTCTAAAAAATCCCCCCCCCCCCTCCGCCGATAGCTCTGAGCACGGTTTCTGCAGACTGCGAAGGACCAATTTACGGATGCTTTATTTCACCAGTTGAAAAAAATAATAAAAGTAAATCATCTTGGAAGTAAAAACTTTAACATACCAATAAATCAGTTAAATCACGATATCTTTTTTCCAGCTCCATATGTTCCTGAAATCAATATCTTAAATTATATGAAAAGAACATCCAAATGTCTCCCATGCCCTTAATCAATCAAGTAGATTACATATGTGCTTTTGATAAACAAACAGCAAGTGCAGAAAGGATGTGGTCTCAACAAAGAAAAAATAGAGATGAGTAGAAAGATGTGGATTAGATCTAAGAAGTGCTCGTCCACAAGAAGCGAAAATCAGCCATATATTGTATCAATATTGCTGAACTTATTACACTCATACTTAAACAAAAGTGGATAGGAATGCTTAAGACCAGATACTAAGCTGGTATATGCATTAGTCTAAAACCAACATTGTAATATTCACAAATAAAAGCATTCGGATCGCTGCATGGATATTGGAATAACAATTCATTTAAAAAAAGCAGCTGACCTGGCGAGAGTAATGCTCAGCATCTCTTTTCATGCCAGCCATTTCAACTCTCATTTTTTGCAAATCAGCCTATCAACACCAACATCGCAAGTAATGATAAGCTATACAAACAATCACAAAGAACCATATATTGTTACAAGAAAAAAAACTACAAAAACGTGCTAAAAATTTAAATTCTACAAAAGTGGGAGACCACTTAAAATGCATCTGCAAGGCTCCAATTTTAGTTAATCATCTGAAACTTGCCTCCATATAAGAAAGCTTGCTCTCCGCATCGCGTTGCCCTTGGCGAGCCCGCTCTAGTTCTTCCTGCCATGCCTGGATCTATACATGTTAAAGCTCAAACAGTCAGTAGCAGAAAGGTCTGCAAAGAAAAGAATCTGATACGTTTGCATTGCCACTAGCTAGATGTAGTAGGATATTTAATCTTGTAAGCACACATAGAAAAAGTGTTCACTTCTTATATTATACTCCCACCGTTCGGAATTACTATTATAATAAGGCTAGAATTCCAGACGGACGGAGTAAATAGAATGTATTATATTCTATTAGCAAAACTAATCTAGCAGCTACTACAGCACTGTGCAAAGTTTCCCTTTATTTGAGCAGCCAGTGGTCACAGAAGCCAAAATGCCACCCAATGGACGTCTGCAAAAGCAAGCTGCCCATGGAGGGTTTGCCACAACTTCCTTTTATGTGCCGCATTTGACATCAAGGACCCATATTAGTAGGTCATACAAAATGTGGTCAGTATCAAAGGTGTACAGCATCCAATTCCATCACATAATTTGAGTTCTTTGGAGATAGTAAAGTCCCCAGGATACAATTCCCATTCAAAAGACTTTCTATTTTTAGGGGTTTCCCATATTTATTAAAATAAAATTTTCATTTTCTCAATGCTAAACTATTACACAAAACGTAAGTATTATAAGCAACGTGCTTCATAATGGATGCAAAACTGGTATCAAGTATCTACCTTAAGCATCTGATTTGCCTCTTCTGGAGACCTTTTCTCCCCGTGAAGAGCACGAGTTTCCATGTCCTGAAGCTCTTGAGTTAGAGACGCACACTCTACCTGAAAAAACATGTGCAGACTGGTTATAAAACTAAAAAAATTGTATATCCTGTTATCCAGTATTAAAAGGCACCTTACCTCCAGCAAAGCTAACTTTTGCTCCAAATCAGCTGCTTTGGAGGTTCTCTCATCCAATGTTCTCTATACATTAGCATTAATAAACACCCAAATAAGATAAAGTAGATCAAGATTCTCCTCAGCATCTACTATCAACACATGTGTACCATAATGCTTTCCAGTGAATTATTAACATTAACTCATCATTCACATTAAAATAAAGGGTATCCAGTTGTAATGAAACACAAATCGGGCAATCCACTGGAGGTTACACAGCAGCAAAATGATTGCTATAAAGGCTGTTTCACTAATTACCTTACTTTATACTTTCAGTAATATACTTTGTCAGAGACACTAAACAGCCCGATTACAATAACGAAGACATAACAAAACAAAATTTTATCACAATATATATAAAAACAAAGTTCAATTATACTTGTAGTCGGGTCCTAAGGACTTGGAAACCCCTCATTATCAGAAAAATAAAAAAGAGAGAGCAGCTAATAGATTTTCGAAATTTTGCTTTTTATTCCCTCGAAGATGAAATAAATTTCAAGTAGAAATCAAAATATGATAAGGAAAAATTCTAAAAACTCTTTCTTAATATCATATCATATTTATTCCAGTTCATATGCCTGCTCAAATTTCTGCTTTCACATTTTTTATTCCGAAAAAAAGAGTTATAATGATAAAACTCAGTTGAAATAATTTATATATTTGCAAACAGTTAAAAATTAAGTTGATTGCATTTCCTGAATCCTCGCAAGAGCAGTAGATGTCTCAACAGCTCTACGCTCTAGTTCTACTTCTCTTTCCATGGCAGTCTGATTGTATACATATTCTAAATCGAGTTACAAAATCGGACAAGAAATAATAGAAATCAAATTTTTACAGTTGAAGGATATAAACCATTTTGGTAGCATTATGAGCTGTACGCTCCTCTTCTGCTCTGCGCTCTGCAGAAGCAAGCTCCTCACGTAAAGCCTAGTCAATAAAACCAAGTATTACTTATTTGAGTTCCTAACCAAAGCAACAAAAATTCATGAGCAAATGTAAGAACTAAGCAGAATAATCTACCTGCATCATTCGTGTTTCTGTCAATTCACGACTTCTTGTAATGGTCTCCATATCTGCCTGAAAGAAAGAACACTTATCAAGTCATATGCATTGAAGATCTATCTAGACCATTTACAAGGTGATGAATGATAACTGGTGCTTGCAATCAGGATCCTGGTCTTTCAGGAGAGGGTGGCAATTCATATTATCTGGAGATTACTGGTTCCAGTTTTATCACTTTCATGAATCATCTAATACGTGTGCTACCGCCATGCAAGGAATTTGCTATGCTATTGGTTTGAAGTTCCTTCCTCGTATTGTTAAAGCTTGAAGTTGATGCTTTATCCTTGAGTAAAATGGTCGATGGAAAATCCAAAATCCCTTGGCATATTTGTAGTACTTCGGAGGAAGTTTTGAATATGGAAGTTAACATTATTTTATCTTCCAACACATTTATAGTAAACTACAGTCTGTTGCTTGAATCCACAAGCATACAGCCTCTATTTCAGAGAACTAAAGGCATATTTGTAGTACTTCGGAGGAAGTTTTGAATATGGAAGTTAACATTATTTTATCTTCCAACACATTTATAGTAAACTACAGTCTGTTGCTTGAATCCACAAGCATACAGCCTCTATTTCAGAGAACTAAAAGGAAAATCTGAGAATACAATCAACTGACCCTTCTAACAGACTTGTGGGCCTAAAAGATGAAAAGACTTAACTACCCCTTCTATTCTAACTGTCTTAACAGTGTGGTTTTCAAAACCGGACCGGACCGGCCGGTCCAACCGCAGAGAACCGGAACCGGGTGGGAAACCGGTTCGGTTCACCCGGTTTACCCCGGTCCGGTCACGGTCAACAGTTTTTCAGTTTTTTTGAAAAAAAATGTTGTTTGAGGGGGGATTCGAACCC
The DNA here is from genome assembly GCA_039654745.1 of Houttuynia cordata. Classification (NCBI taxonomy): domain Eukaryota; kingdom Viridiplantae; phylum Streptophyta; class Magnoliopsida; order Piperales; family Saururaceae; genus Houttuynia; species Houttuynia cordata. Next base: position 26,518 of record JBCJFD010000030.1, read on the forward strand.
CCTCCTCCTCCCCACCTAACAGCTTACCTAACCACCTACTTGTGCTTTTGTGTTAATATGATATAACTTATCTATTTAATATATATATGTACTACTATACTTCAAAACCGGGTCATTCCGGTTTGACCCCGGTTTGACCGTGGTCAAACCGCGGTCCAACCGGACCGGCCATCAATCCGGGTCGATGGCCGGTCCGGTTTTGAAAACCTTTAGTCTAACTTCAATTAGACAGTTACAGAAATACCCCTCCTTATTACATAGTGTCTTCTAGCTATTGTAAACATGCTGAACTAAGTACCAAGCAGCCTACATCATAAACCCACTCGTCAAATCATTAAGTATTCCTCAAAATATATTCCACTTATAAGCAACAAGTTTGTTACTAATATGTTTTACACAGTTAAGGAAACTGAAAAAACAAAAAAATTTACAAACGAATAAAGAAAGAATTGAAAAGTATCTATCTCTTCAAAAGCCATAGATGTTATAAAATGAACTTACCAGCGTCACAAATCTTGCCCAGCTAGGGACATACATATGTTTGTTTGTTGGTTTCTTGGTTTGGTTTTCTGTGTTGGGTTGGTTTGGTTTGGTAGATAACCATTGATTGTCCAATCCCTAACAATTTAAAATTTTAGGGCACCTTGGTTCTAACATGGTACAGGAGCCAGTAGGTCCGCCATCCAATTCACACCCTTGCATTAGATGCACCTGCAAGTTCCACATGTGATGGGAGTTTAGTTTTGGTTTGATTTCCTGGTTTCACTGGTGTTGTCTTAGTTGCGTTTAGTATATATCTTTTTATTAATCCCCTACCAGCTTAAGCTCTTTGGGAAACTTGGTTATAACTAAACAAAACAAAAATATAAAATTCAATGCCATTAGCCTTTTACCGTTGATTGAGTTAAAGTAATCTCAACAATCTTATCTTTTTCAAAATGTGTCAAATGCTATTACTCCATCCTCAATATGATCTTAAATGAAAAATCCCTAATCCTAAGAAATGCAAGTATGCAACTACTTATTCTTGTTAAAGTAAGAGTAGTTTATTTTACTTTAGCTGTAGTTTCCAGTTTATATTAAATTTTATGTAGCCATCTTCACTCACTTAAGTGAAGAACAATCTTGTCATTTTGTACAGTTGGTTAGCCATATTATCATTATTTAGAGTATAATAACATTTATAATTAATAAAGCACATGATGCGGATATCTATAGTAATTTCCTATTTTAGTAGGATTCTATTATAATCAGATTATTCTAATTAAGTTCTAGTTTAGGTATATTACTTTATTTAGGAAAAGATTTTTATCCCGTTTTCTTTTTAAGGTAGGATTTTGATTGGATTGTAACTTTCCTTTTTTAGAAATATATTGTAAGCCTATTTAAAGGCACGAAGATGAATGAAAAAAGCAGTCGATGATTTGAAGAAAAGAAAATACCTTGTTTCTCTCTGTTGATGGAGATTTCCGTTGGTGCCGAAGCCAACAAGCCCCGGTGACGAATCCGGTGGTTGCTGTCCGGTGGTGATTCCGGCAGCCCTTCTGGTGGTGATTCCAGAAGATGGCCTATTGGCCGCCCTATCCTTCAGCCCGCTATCCTTCTTATCCCTCCATCCCCTCCGCTCCTCCTCCTCCATGTGCTGTCCGCTATCAGTTTGGTGGCCCATCAAACAACCTGCACCCCGTTCCTTCTCCTGTCACCTTGGATTTCATACTCCAACAAGTGAATGCTCTGAATGCCAAAATCGATGTGTTCGTTGCCAAATCAGATGTGCTCGTCCGCGAGTTTGCTCAGGTCAACGCTCGCGTCGCACGTCTATGCTCACGCCTACCATCGACTGTCCTAAGTTCCCCATCATCCAGCCCAACGCTTCCCGTACTCCACATCCAGCAGCCGTCTAATGCAGTGTCCGTGCTGCCCACCCATGACCAAGAACCACAATACGGCGAGATCATTGCACCGGTCCATCAGTCCTATGCAGCCAACTCCCCGGCCACAATGGAACATGAGAACGTGGAAAAAGGTATGATTTTTCCTTACCCGGAAGCGCCCCGCATCGAATCCCAACCCGTGGAAGTGTCTCCTGCATCTCATCTCGAGCTCTGCCCTCCATGGTCGGCGTTCATCTTTGGCAGTAGTTTTTCTTCACTTTTCGATGGCCACACGAACTATCCCGGCGCCAAAGATTGCAACTTTTATGTTCCAGTCATGTCCGGGGCACACCACCTCCACGCCGCAACCGATTGGCGGGTCCTGAAGTCCGTCGTTGGTGCTTTGCTTCCTCGTCGCCGCCCTCCACCCGATCCACCACCATCGATGGTGTCCAAAGTTATTCCCTTTTTCCTTTTTGCTGCCGCGGCCAACCATCTACCTCGCCCCGCCACGACCGCCGCTACCACCATCCCACGCGGCCGCCTTGCGCTGCCTTCACGACACTGCTCTGCCTTCGCTCCACCGCTCTGTCTTCCTCCGCCGCCACCTGCCTTCGCGCCACTACTCCGCCACCATGCTGTCTCCGCAGTCAACCATGCCGCCGCCGCCGTCGCCCTATTCCGCCGTGCCATCGCTTGATTGTGCGGAGCGACCTCAACCGCCTGCTCGCTCCGTTCCACCGCACGGCCTCGACACTTTGGCCTTTTCTCTCAGCTGCCGTCGTGTTACTCCGCACGGCCACCTTGCTCCGCCTTCGCACCACTGTCGCCGCCACAGGTCCCCTAGGGCACCCGCCTTCTTCTGAATTGTTTTCTCCCTTCGAAAGGTCGGCCTGGTTTGGACTCAGTTCAGCTTTTAATTTAATTTGGGAGACCGGGTTCAATATTTACTTTGGACCACGGGTTAGCTTCGGTTCACATTTTCTCTTGCGCGAACCCGTTTCACGTTCATTTTGGATTCAGGTTCCGATTTGGGTTCAGGATATTTTTGACGACCCAGCCTTCGTCCATGGCTTTCCACGGGGCCCAACTTTTTGCGTTTTTCGCGAAGTGTTGCATGGTACTCTATCAGCCCCTTAGCCATACTCGTCGGAGTCGAGTTTCTTTCACCCGTGGAGAATGATGCGGATATCTATAGTAATTTCCTATTTTAGTAGGATTCTATTATAATCAGATTATTCTAATTAAGTTCTAGTTTAGGTATATTACTTTATTTAGGAAAAGATTTTTATCCCGTTTTCTTTTTAAGGTAGGATTTTGATTGGATTGTAACTTTCCTTTTTTAGAAATATATTGTAAGCCTATTTAAAGGCACGAAGATGAATGAAAAAAGCAGTCGATGATTTGAAGAAAAGAAAATACCTTGTTTCTCTCTGTTGATGGAGATTTCCGTTGGTGCCGAAGCCAACAAGCCCCGGTGACGAATCCGGTGGTTGCTGTCCGGTGGTGATTCCGGCAGCCCTTCTGGTGGTGATTCCAGAAGATGGCCTATTGGCCGCCCTATCCTTCAGCCCGCTATCCTTCTTATCCCTCCATCCCCTCCGCTCCTCCTCCTCCATGTGCTGTCCGCTATCAGCACATCTTCTCGATTCAGCAGCCAACTGCACTTTTGCCTGTTCATGCATTTGCATTATTCATCATCATCATACGCCTTATCCCAGCTATCTGGGGTCGGCGGTATGGATTATATACCGCATTTGACTCTTATCGGAATCAAAATGGTACAAAATCCATACAAAGAAACATAGTGGCAAGTTTTTACGCCGGATGCCCATGATAAGAGGATTCAACGTCATCATATTCATCATACACCTTTCCAAATATGTGGATTGACTTCATGACATGATGGTTGCACATGAAATATTGATATAGCCATCTTCCATCACAAAACTGGTAACAATGAAAACCAGTCTGCTTTTACATGGGAGCATGGCAAAATGCATTTGCATTATTGATTTACGCAATTTGAACAGAATATTTTTACCAAGTATACACTATAAGACACAATTACTGACAAAGGAAGAAATAAATGAACCAAGATTCTAGCATTAGAATATATGACAATGGCTCACATAGATAGCACTAGAAAAGCACCTAAAACTATTTGACCCTCCTGCAAAGATGCAAGCTTTCCTTCAGAATCTGCAGCTTGTTTCTTCAATCCATCCATTGCACTCTGAAGAGCCTCAATCTCTGCATTTTTTGCGGTTAATGAATCAGTTAAGTTTAATTCCATTTTTCCCACTGCCTTTCTGGATTCAATACCTCATGGTGTAGCTGCTTCATGCGTGCTTCATATGAACTACTCAGTTCCCTCTGTCCAGATAGTCAATAAGGTTGTAAGCTTATAGAAGACTCTTCTATCACGGTAATATTCACATTCAACAAACAGTCAAGCTAAGCCCAATAAAATGCATCGACATTCTGAGAATGGGTGTTGATGGATCTTAAATGAAAAGCTCTGACCTCAGCAGTGAGAAGTTCCTCCACTTGTGCATTTTCAGACTTGTATTCTTGAAGACGAGTTGAGAGTCCAGTATATACCTAGACGTTAATTGAGAAGATAATCTATCCAAAAAAATCAAAGAACAACATAATTTGACGGTATCACAATCCTATATTTAAATGCGAGATAATGCATACACAGTGATACCTGCGCTTGTTTGACCTTTTATTGAGAGGCCGTATACATAGTTATTTAATCTAAATAGGACCTACGTCACGGACTGATAGGAAAAAGAACAGCTTCACACATATATATGCAAAAAACATATCATGAAACCATCCATCTACAGAATGAATCACTATGAAATGCAATCAAGGCTCTATACAATCTTCATACGGCATTAATAAGAATAAAGGTATTTTCAACCTTGTGTTTCACCAATGTGTAAAATTCTAATTACTTCAGATTAGACGTGTAGGAAAAAGAAACAGTCTTCTCAACCTCCCTCAAAGATCTAAATTATATAGCATAACTTACTCGAGCCAACCTTGCCTCTTTCGACTGCCCAGTAGAATTGGCACTTTCCAGAAGTCTTTGAGCCTGGCAACCAAATAAAAGGTATTTCAATCATAAAAGTTGACGGACAAATTATATCATAACAACTTGCAGATGTATGAATTCTATATAAAGAAACATGAAGTTCACCTCATCAAGCTGGTCCTGAACTTTAATGTGAGAAGTAACACTCTTTGCCTCCTGTTCCTTCTTTGGAGGCTCGAGTACATCTGTTTGTTTCCCTTAAAAAATTTGATTAACATGCGTCTCTTGCATATAATTTTCAGGCACCCCTCCATCATTGCCTGAAGAATTATCTGCATTCAACAAATTTGAATCAGCAGTGGCTGAAACTTTATGGTGTGTGTTCAGTGGGTGCGGTCTCTGATTGCAATGAAGAGGACTTTTCATCTTCTGTTTTATTATCTGAGACAACATGATCTCTATCAATCGAAGAAGGAATCTCGTCTTGACTGTTCTTTTATTTTCTTCATTTAAAACCATCACCCGTCGTAACGATCTCATCACGGCTCCTCTTTAATTAGCGCCCGTCTTCTCCTTATATATGTCAGCGGCTCAGTCTGGTTCAATCGCGTATAATGTGCCAATAGATCACACCCTATTTTTGCGTACAAATCTTCAAACAATCATAACGTTTCGCTCAGAACTCCGAATTACACATGGTATGTGGCGTTGGAAATCTGACTTCTTGAGCTTTAATATAAAGCTTAAATCAGTCCAATCAGAGATATGCACTCGAAGTTGCAAAGAATCAACCAGTTGAGTCGCGTTACACCTCATTTCTGCATCTTTCTCTCATTTCCAACAAAAACCAAAAACTACATTAAAGTAGCACTAATTCTAATCAAATACTAATTTTAATTTAACGGCTTGTTTCATGCGCTCAATACAATCATGTTCCCTACGAAAGTGGTATTTACTTTTATGCATTAGTTCCTTAGTTTGTTTGTTTGATTTTGTTTTGCTAGGGACTAGTAAAATGTAGGTTTGGGGGTGTGATTTGCACATGAAATATTCATTTTATTATCTCCTAAACCTATGTTTATGTTAGTGTTTGATTAGATTTAATGATAATTTAATATAGTTTTTGGGTTTTGTAGGAAAATGAGAGAAAGATGCAAAAATATGGTGAAACATGACTCTAATGTTTGAATCTTTATAACTTCGTGTACATATCTCTGATTGGACTGATTCAAGCTTCATGTTAAAGTTCAAGAAGTCAGCTTTCCAACACCACTGACCGCGCATAATTCTTAGTTCGGAGCAAAAAGTTATGACATTGGAAAATTGTAATGCAGAACATGAATAGTAATCGATCGATCGGCCAATTGAGGCGATCGATCGCCTGATCCCGAAAACGATCAATTTCACTCTCGATCGATCGTATCTTCTAGAATTTTTTCATGAATGGTAACCGATCGAGCAGTGAACAGTGCCGATTGATCGGCAATACGGAAAACGTGATTTTAGCCTATTTCGACTCGGATTTTGAAGGGGATTCCATGGTTTCTCTTCAACCTTATCAATAGGCCTTAAGAGAGAACATTTTGGGCATTAGAAAACAGAGTTTTGACTTCCTTGAAGGCTAGAGCAAAGGAGAGAAGAAGAAGATGATGGTGAAAAACGTGATGATGGATTCTCTTCCAATGCGAGGCTAAACTCTTTTCCAAGGCGTAGATGAAGCCCAATAGACTGGTTGTATAGTTTCTTTTCTCTCATCTTACTTTCATTCTAGTTGGTGTATGACTCTTTATTATGTAATTAAAGTTAATACTTTGAAGTTTATTCTTTGTACTCGAGAGAGATAAGTGTGAATTAATTTGATTTCAATCTGAAAGAACACTTGCGTGTCTGAGAGGAACGTGAGTGGTCTGATGTGTCATATACTAATAAAGATTCATTGATTTATACTCGAGAGAGATAGATCACAATTCCATATGCTTAATTAATTTATGTGTTACGTTCGAGAGGAGAGTACTATAATTTAAATTGACAAGTGTATGTCCGAGAGGAATACGCTAGCCAATTAGTAATTTATTTTCAAAGAGAGAGAGAGAGATGGTACACTAGTTTATTGTGGTGGATTCGAAGCCTTGGTATTCTTCGTATTAATTTAATCTCAGCTTAGCTTAGTTAAAGTTCATTACTTTCTTTAGAGTAATTAAAAACTGCAACTTTTCTCTTGAATTTGGTAAATTATTTAACCGTCCCTGAGGATTCGACAACCCTTAATACTCGTTGAAGTACACAATTACCTTGTGCGCTTGCAAGGGTTTAATTTTAAACGATCAATCGGTTTATATGAGATCGTTCAAGCAAAAGAGCATGAGGTCAAATTTTTGCATCATTGGATTCCGATCTAATAGTGGGTATCAAACCAGTGGGTACTGGGTAGGTGAATTCTTTGTAACCATTTATAACAGTCAGATCAATATCTAACGACTACGAATTAAATTTGCATCATATAAACTATAAGAGAGCGATCCTATTTAAACTTTTCCATTAATAAAAATGACAATGACATGGAGTCTAGAAATTTTCAATTATGAAGTCTGAAGGACGTATCCTCTTCACTTGCCTCATGGAAGGCAAATGCCACCACATATTAAAAAACACATGCATTTGTTGGATTGAGATCCGACAATTCGCTGTGTAGGGGCAAGTGTGCAAGAAAAGGCAAACCCGTTTACCCCTTCGTTGATGGCCATGACACGATCGAATCGCACAACTCAGTGCACAACACCGCGTGAGAGCAAGGCACTTATAAAAGGGGCTCTTTTAACAAGGACGTGTTGCCTAACCGAGTGAGCTCAATGAACTAGTACATAAAGTTCCTACCTAGCATAGTACATAATGGCCACATCCCGAGAGATAATTGAGATGCTATATACCATGATAGGACACCTATGCACTTTTTTTATACCTCTTCCTGGGGGTATTTTGGGTAGTTTCTGGGTCATATGGAAGAAACAAAGAGATTCCGGGTAATATGAGAAAGCAAAAGTTGGCGCCAGGTAATATGGAAAAAGCTCTTCAATCCACCCTTTTTCATGATTTGATAAGCGTGGCATACATCAGGCTACACAAATTGCATGATTGAAAGTGAGCATTTAGACAAGTTAATGTACAATAACAAAATATTAATTGAAACATACAGGTGCACACACAGCAAGCTGAAGACAGGAACAGAACTGTGGAATGGAAACAAAAGGTTTCATAAAATTTGTCCTGATTAGAAATATATTGTTACAAGTGAAAAACCATTCCAGAGGATATTACTCTGACACATCAGTTTTTGATGCAATGATTCATGACAATCAAGTTATCGGAGGGAGCTGACTACAGTCTCAACACTGTGAATATTGAAGCCACTTAAAATGTTTCTATGAATATCTCAATTTAAAAAAAATAAATTGGGACACAAGCTCCAGCTAGTCATATAGTCCACCTACTAAAATTGTAAGATGTCCTATAACAAGTGCCTATAAGGCCGCATTCACACAACACAGATAATTTCTAGAGGGACCAGCTTTGGCCAAAAAAATCTTCCAACAATTAGGCCCGATATTTTAAATCTCAAGCACAAATTAATGTCAACACAAATGCAGAAAATTTTTTTATCTCAATGTAAACATATCTCCCAATTACCCCATAAATAAGCTGCTACTTTCAGTCCCCAAAGTAGACTGAGAGACAGAACCACAAACCTGGACAACAAATCCATACATATAAAATAGTAAACAGTATACACATGAACAACTTGAGCTTAAATACAAAAATTCAAATTACAAAAAACACGAGAGATGCCTCAGACGAATCCATCAACTGAGCTAGCAGTTGGTACCTGGTGCCTGTAGTTTCCATAACCGGAAGACCCGGCAATCAGCACCGCCCACCTGGTTCCCACGGCATCCTCATCGGCGGCAGCGCCACCCACCTGGGTGATCGCTGATTTTACAGATCCACAGTATCTGGAATCACATTACATGCAGCGCCCCCCCGCCCTTTCCACCACATCCGAAATTGCGCTGACCCGGGATAATGGGTTCGGGCACAACTGTTTCTTTCAGATTTTAAATTTCAAATTAAAAACCCAACCCATTTCTGGACATCTCAGCACTGACATGAGAACCAAAAGCCTTGCTACTTCTGGCCATGGCCGTGCCTCCACTCTGCCTTCCTCTTCCTCCCCACCAACCACACCAGAAACTGATAAAAGCAAGAACATCATGACGCTAAAGATGGAAGGTTTTGAATTTGAAGCCTTCTTCACAACGTCGTTTTACCCAGTGCAACTTTGAGATTCTTGTCACACACATCACATGCTCCTCTCTTGTCCTCTGTTGGGTCGCCTCTTCCTTCGGTTTTGGTTGCTTTGTCACTGTCTTGCGTCGCCTCCGGTCACTGCATCCCTCAGGTGATACTGAGATAGCATTGTTCAGTTCTGTGCTATTGCTCCCTGTTTCCTCTGTTTTTTGTAGGAAATGCAAGAAGAAGAAGAGAATGGGTAGGCTTAGATGAGAGAAAATGAAAAATGGGTGGAAGAAATGGGTGCATAGGGAGTTTTCTACTCTAAATCTATGACTTCTCTATTGGATCGTTGGTTCCGTTGTTGGGTCGCACTGGTTTTTAACTTGCTCTGGGCTGGAGAAGTTTGGGATGCCATCTTTGGCACAAAGTTTTCATCTAAAATGGTATTTTTTGTTTCAGCTATGTTTTCTGATTTCCGGGTTGATGCATAGTGTTTGTGCACTTTAATAAAAATCTGGGTTTTTTTACTTGTTTTGGTGTATTGGGGTTGTAATAATTGACATAAGAAAAATATTTGGAGAAATGAGGGAAAGTATTTCTGTACTTAATTTGTTCATAATATAGAGCAATAATGTTGAATGGATTAGTATATTTTGCAAAGTGTAATCTAATGTTTGATATTCTGCCAAACCTGTAACAAACTTTTTTAAATGCAACTAGTAATTTGTTAATGATGTGTCGTGTTGATAGAAAATGGATATGAAATGCAAAGTAATTGACGTTTTTGGAAAACCCTCCTTTTTCAAGGTGCTACTGGAGAACTTCTCTCACAAACTGGCGAGACTGTTTTTTTGTTTCAGACTGTGTTGTGTATGATATTTTTTATCAGTTGTGTGATATTGTTGGATATGAAAGTAAAGAAATGGTTGCAGCACATGGTTATAATGTAAGTTTTATTTTTTTATTTCATTTACGAGTTTGATTGCATTTGGATGGTTCACTGTAATTTAAAATGATACTTTTAGTGTTTGTGGACAGCTGAGACCGTTTCTTATGTTAGTTTTTGCTCCCAGTGATGTCAAATTTAGACTTGCATGTTTTTTAAAATCCGTTATAACACTATTTTTCAGACCACACTTATGAAAGATTCTTAGAGTTTATATGTTCTTTACATTTTTAAGGAAGGCTCAAGAAGAAAAATAGAAAGGTGCTAGCAATGATAGTATCTTTTTTTATGTTGATAGCAATGATAGTATCTATTGTTTAAACCAAATGGTGGCATAAAAGATAGCATTTCATTTAGGATGCTACCTCCTCCTCCTCCTCCTTCTTCTTCAAAGTTCAGAACTTTGCATTTTTTCAAGTGGTGATCACCCACCCATCTTCTCAAATTTCCAGTTGTGCTCTTGAATTGTTGGTCTAGTCTGGATTGATAGCATAACAAAGGCTTTCCAGATGGAGGCGGAAGACTCTGGGCTGGGCTTCACTCAGAACCAGACGGTGCCGGTGCTGCAGCTTAGTATCAGCAATCCGGCAGTAGTTCAACCTTCATTTGCTCCTCCAGCTGCAGGTATACCAAATTACCAATTATGCATTTTAACAGTCGTTGAAAATGGATGATGTTTTCCTTTTTGTTATGATTTAGTTTGATACGTCAGTGTTGTTCACAGAAAGTTCATTTGTTTAAGCTTATTTGGATTTTTCAAGTATCATTAGTTGGTGTGGCATGCTGCCTCCATCCAATGAAGCTCGTCTGGATGTGGAAAAACACGGGTGCAACATTACATGACTATGTTTGCTCCTTCAAGGCAAAAAATGCGAAAGGGGAACGGAAAAACAATTTTTTTCTACGGGGTCTAATAAATTTCAATTATTTTGCAATGGAGAAGAGCTTCATTGGATGGAGGGAGTAGGATTTTGTAGCTGCATGAGCTTTCGTGTAAGTTTTAAGTTTGGCTCTGCAGGTGTATCTAACTGTTATGTGTTTAAAAGCCGATTGCAAGAGTACACTCAGAAGTTGGGTATATCAATGCCTGTGTACGAAACCACGAAGGAGGGTCCCTTGCATGAACCGACTTTCAGGTCTTCAGTTACTGTAAATAACGTGAGATACGATTCTCTGCCTGGGTTTTACAATAGGAAAGCAGCAGAACAGTCAGCTGCTGAGGTGGCTTTTTTGGCGATAATGCAATCGGGTGACATGTCTAACTTCGTCCCTCATCCTGTGGTAAGTGCAGTTCACCTGGAGGTTCCCAATTACATAATTTGAATTTTTTATTCGTATTCATGTTCTACTTTAATTCTTGAATAGCTGCCAATTTTGACGGAGTCTTACTGGAAACTATTTTAAGGATTTCTTTGTAGCATTGGGTGTATGATTCTTTTTTCTAATTTCAACAGATACCTTGAAGTACTTGAACTTACTTTTTCATCTGGCTACTAGTCGACCCTTATGAATGTAGAAGCTGATCACCCCTTTTTTGGACCGATCTACATTCATTTCTAACTTGGGCTTCATACATCATAGTGTTTATGTTTAGCGAACCTTTTAGAATGATTGACCAAAAGAATAGAGTGGCTATGCATTGGGCTCGGTCTAAACACCAATATCGAATTTTTGTATGGTTTATAGAAGGTATTTATTCCACTAATATACATGGCAGGCCAAAAAAGGGTAAATTTTCTATAAGGAAAGGATCCTTTGAAGCTCAATGTGCGTAAACGCTTTTCATTTACTGAGATTGATCCCTAAAACCTTTATCCTCCTTGCATAAACTCTTGTAATGTTCATGATTCGTGATCAGGAGATGAACTAAATGTGATAGCTTAGTATACATTTCAGTGTTGTATTTGTTTTTTTGTCTAATGGTATTTGAAAACTATCTATTCCAGCATGAAACAGGCTTATGCAAGAATCTTCTCCAAGAATATGCACAAAAGATGAGCCATACAATTCCCTTTTATACAACTGTAAAACCTTCATTTGCTCCTCCCGCTGCAGGTATACCAAATTGCCAATTATGCATTTTAACAGTCGTTGAAAATGGATGATGTTTTCCTTTTTGTTATGATTTAGTTTGATACGTCAGTGTTGTTCACAGAAAGTTCATTTGTTTAAGCTTATTTGGATTTTTCAAGTATCATTAGTTGGTGTTGCATGCTGCCTCCATCCAATGAAGCTCGTCTGGATGTGGAAAAACACGGGTGCAACATTACATGACTATGTTTGCTCCTTCAAGGCAAAAAACGCGAAAGGGGAACGAAAAAACAATTTTTTTCTACGGGGTGTAATAAATTTCAATCATTTTGCAATGGAGACGAGCTTCATTGGATGGAGGGAGTAAGATTTGGTAGCTGCATGAGCTTTAGTGTAAGTTTTAAGTTTGGCTCTGCAGGTGTATCTAATTGTTATGTGTTTAAAAGTCGATTGCAAGAGTACACTCAGAAGTTGGGTATATCGACGCCTGTGTACGAAACCACGAAGGAGGGTCCCTCGCATGAACCGACTTTCAGGTCTTCAGTTACTGTAAATAACGTGAGATATGATTCTCTGCCTGGGTTTTACAATAGGAAAACAGCAGAACAGTCAGCTGCTGAGGTGGCTTTTTTGGCGATAATGCAATCGGGTGACATGTCTAACTTCGTCCCTCATCCTGTGGTAAGTGCAGTTCACCAGGAGGTTCCCAATTACATAATTTGAATTCTTTATTCGTATTCATGTTCTACTTTAATTCTTGAATAGCTGCCAATTTTGACGGAGTCTTACTGGAAACTATTTTAAGGATTTCTTTGTAGCATTGTGTGTATGATTCTTTTTTCTAATTTCAACAGATACCTTTAAGTACTTGAACTTACTTTTTCATCTGGCTACTAGTCGACCCTTATGAATGTAGAAGTTGATCACCCCTTTTTTGGACTGATCTACATTCGTTTCTAACTTGGGCTTCATACATCATAGTGTTTATGTTTAGCGAACCTTTTAGAATGATTGACCAAAAGAATAGAGTGGCTATGCATTGGGCTCGGTCTAAACACCAGTATCGAATTTTTGTATGGTTTATAGAAGGTATTTACTTCCATTAATATACATGGCAGGCCAAAAAAGGGTAAATTTTCTTCAAGGAAAGGATCCTTTGAATTTCAATGTGCATAAACGCCTTTGATTTACTGAGATTGATCCCTAAAACCTTTATCCTCCTTGCATAAACTCTTGTAATGTTCATGATTCGTGATCAGGAGATGAACTAAATGTGATAGCTTAGTATACATTTCAGTGTTGTATTTGTTTTTTTGTCTAATGGTATTTGAAAACTATCTATTCCAGCATGAAACAGGCTTATGCAAGAATCTTCTCCAAGAATATGCACAAAAGATGAGCTATACAATTCCCTTTTATACAACTGTAAAACCTTCATTTGCTCCTCCAGCTGCAGGTATACCAAATTACCAATTATGCATTTTAACAGTCGTTGAAAATGGATGATGTTTTCCTTTTTGTTATGATTTAGTTTGATACGTCAGTGTTGTTCACAGAAAGTTCATTTGTTTAAGCTTATTTGGATTTTTCAAGTATCATTAGTTGGTGTGGCATGCTGCCTCCATCCAATGAAGCTCGTCTGGATGTGGAAAAACACGGGTGCAACATTACATGACTATGTTTGCTCCTTCAAGGCAAAAAATGCGAAAGGGGAACGGAAAAACAATTTTTTTCTACGGGGTCTAATAAATTTCAATTATTTTGCAATGGAGAAGAGCTTCATTGGATGGAGGGAGTAGGATTTTGTAGCTGCATGAGCTTTCGTGTAAGTTTTAAGTTTGGCTCTGCAGGTGTATCTAACTGTTATGTGTTTAAAAGCCGATTGCAAGAGTACACTCAGAAGTTGGGTATATCAATGCCTGTGTACGAAACCACGAAGGAGGGTCCCTTGCATGAACCGACTTTCAGGTCTTCAGTTACTGTAAATAACGTGAGATACGATTCTCTGCCTGGGTTTTACAATAGGAAAGCCGCAGAACAGTCAGCTGCTGAGGTGGCTCTTTTGGCGATAATGCAATCGGGTGACATGTCTAACTTCGTCCCTCATCCTGTGGTAAGTGCAGTTCACCTGGAGGTTGCCAATTACATAATTTGAATTCTTTTTTCGTATTCATGTTCTACTTTAATTCTTGAATAGCTGCCAATTTTGACGGAGTCTTACTGGAAACTATTTTAAGGATTTCTTTGTAGCATTGGGTGTATGTTTCTTTTTTCTAATTTCAACAGATACCTTCAAGTACTTGAACTTACTTTTTCATCTGGCTACTAGTCGACCCTTATGAATGTAGAAGTTGATCACCCTTTTTTTGGACTGATCTACATGCATTTCTAACTTGGGCTTCATAGATCATAGTGTTTATGTTTAGCGAACCTTTTAGAATGATTGACCAAAAGAATAGAGTGGCTATGCATTGGGCTCGGTCTAAACACCAGTATCGAATTTTTGTATGGTTTATAGAAGGTATTTACTTCCACTAATATACATGGCCGGCCAAAAAAGGGTAAATTTTCTTTAAGGAAAGGATCCTTTGAAGCTCAATGTGCGCAAACACCTTTGATTTACTGAGATTGATCCCTAAAATCTTTATTGTCCTTGCATAAACTCTTGTAATGTTCATGATTCGTGGTCAGGAGATGAACTAAATGTGATAGCTTAGTATACATTTCAGTGTTGTATTTGTTTTTTTGTCTAATGGTATTTGAAAACTATATATTCCAGCATGAAACTGGCTTATGCAAGAATCTTCTCCAAGAATATGCACAAAAGATGAGCTATGCAATTCCCTTTTATACAACTGTAAAACATGGCCTCCCAGGGCAGCTGTCGTTTACTTGTACTGTCGAAATTGGCGGGATGCAATATATTGGAGCTGCAGCTAAAACTGAAAAGGAAGCAGAAATCAATGCAGCACGAACAGCCCTTTTAGCGATTCAGTCTTGTACTCGTACGTAATCAGTTTCCTCTTTTAGAAAATTGTTAAGATGTGAAGTCTGTTTCTGGATGCGTAGATCACCCTGCTACTTTGCCATTTCCATTATTTAACTATTATTTTATGCTATCTATACGACCTTCATTGATGTTTTGATAATGGTACAAGCTACAAATGAAGTTGTTGATGGTCATATGTCTAATTTAATAATGAATAGCATGCAAAATACCATGTGGTCACTCTGGGGAGGTAATGTTTGCAACTCACAAGATGGCTTGCTTGAATCATCTAACAGTTGCTTCTATTTCTTTTTAATTTAAAACTGGGAACCCCAAGCTCATTAGATTGTTCTTCATTTTTATTCAAACAGGTGGAAATGATACGAGTCAGGATGCCGGATCTGTCTATAGTGTTCTTCCTGGCAAAAAGAAAGGAAGAGAACTGGAGAAGCAAAATGGAGGAGTGAAACCTTTAAAACCAAAGAAGGCTGTCTATACTGTTCTTCCTGGCAAAAAGAAAGGAAGAGAACTGGAGGAGCGAAATGGAGGAGTGAAACCTTTAAAAAACCAAAGTAGGCCAGGTTCAAAAAAGGATTGAAGAAGAAATTCCAGCAAATCGGTGATAATTCAAAATCCGACCAAGATAACAATGTAATCAAGGAAGACGCTTCAGGCTTCCAGCCACAATGCCCTGCGATATACCCTGGGGTAACTGAGCCTATCTCCCAAGGTTAAGGAACGGAGAACTCTGACATCAATCAAAACGATCACAAAGTTCCCCTGAAAAACATGGATTGCCCGAACATTGTAGATTGCCCCTTATGAATGCAAAGTGAGCCCTTCAGCAGATAAGAAAAGATGTCAAAACCTCCATAGTTTATGATGAAATGTTGTAGGGGTATTTGTGATAATGATGGAGCAAGTGGGATTAGAGTGGTCAAGTTTTGTGGATTATTAGTAATTAAATCATATCATAATCATAATCATAATCATAATCATAATCAATTAGCGCCTTTTCCCAACTATTTGGAGTCGGCGACACGGATCCTACGCCTTTTCCCAATTATTAGTAATTAAATGGTTTTAAAAAATTTATGTAACTGCTCAATTCCAGCTTTAGGAACTGACTAATTTGAATTTTATGTTGTGGGCTAATTGTGTCTGCTTTTACTCGTTGTATTGTTGTAGTTTTTATTTCCACTGGCCTCTTACGGCTTTCAAACATGGATATTCGTTAGAGAACAGAAGTGACCCAAAAGCGGCAGGCCCTTCATTTTTGGTAACTCCAAAAAGAAAATTTAAGAATACACTTCAGGGTATGTCTTAGGCAAATGTCGTGGCATTCTCCTCATCCTCATATTTCAAAATCCATCATTTTGGAATGGAATCGGCCTCTCTGGCGGCTTGTGGTTTCTGCTTGCCAAATTGGACTCGAGAAAATTCTTTTTAATTTTAAATTCCATAAATAAAAAAACCAAACTAGCTTGTTTATCAATTGATATTTAAACAATAAGAAAGGATAAAAATTACAAAATCTGAGTACTCGGTTGGCGTGAGAACTCAAAACTTGAGTGCTCAAATTGCCACTTCGGCAGGGTTGGAAGTTTGAGTTTGGGCCTGTGAAGGCACTCTGCGATCGACCATTTTATAACCTTAAGCTCATGTCTCCTATGTGCCGTGCACAGTGCACACACTAACAGCATGTGGATGTTCGACCAGACTGTATTTCAAACTCCCTCAGTCCAATGAAGCTCATGTAGATTGAAAAAAAGTTGGATCCCACAGTACATAGCTGACTGTGCTCCCTCAAGACCAAAACGCGGGAAGAGAGGGTCTGTTTTTTTTTTTTTTTTTAATTCCATGGGCTTAGAGCCCAATAATTCAACTATTCCTCAATGCAGACTAGCTTCGTCGGATGGTGTATTTCTATTTTCATTCTCCTTGAATATGCCGAGTCTTGAAGTTGAGTGTCCATCAAAGCTCAGTTCAGAATGTACACTGGTCATGATCTTCCGATGTATATGACCAAGCTCCACTGGCCACACTACCATCTCAACTTATGCCCTGGCGTTATTCAGAAGCGTACCATACAAGTTTATGCACCAAGCGTAGAATAAAAATCTGATCATACAACTAGGCTCTTATGGAAAAGGTCTTTTTGAACAAAAACATAAAAACGGACAAAACCCATAACTAGACGGTTGCCACACAGTTACAGTAACACTTACAGAAAGAAACTCTGCCCACCCCAGTGCAATCTTGTCAATTCTTCTACTCGCTTGCACAACTCCTCCATGGATACCCCCATTGCCCTTGAGATCTCCCCCATACGCTCACGGCTCAGATCAAGGAATGACTCAATCAAATCATCATCCAGAAAATTCTTATTATCTGATGTCTTCTTTTCACTGTTAAATGACCTCCACTGTTTTAATTACCTTGGTCAAATGTGATTGAAGCTTCTCCAAGAACATATATTGATCATGTGGGAGAGAAGCAACAACCCCAATCACACCATTGACAGTACCAAATATGACCGTGGGGATCTGGCCAACTTCAGAATTTGGAAGACGCATGACAAGTGAACCATGTCGGAAGCGATTGACAAACTCGCCAAGGTGGTACTCACCAACAACTTCAAGACGGCTCCGCTCCTCATCAGTGGCCCCATCACTGTTTTTGCGAACTGTAAACAGATTGAAATTGTTTTCAGCTCCAAGATATATGTCATCATCTAGGATCTCCACAACTGACATCCAATTTGCATTGTAATCACGTGCACGCTCTTCAATTGCCCCTTCCTCATGCTGGCAAGAGAAAACCCATTGAGAGAGAGAAAGTATTTATAGTTTTATACAGGATAACTTAGTCATTCATTCATGTATTTCATTTTAGATTGATCTTGACCTGACCCGAAAACATACATATCTTCATTTGAACTCACAATCAGAAGTTAAAAAAGAGATTTATTATAATGAACCTCAACTACCTTGTAGATCAACAATGAGATTGACTTCATCAGATCACCCACAACAATGAAATCTCCCCTAGTCTGAACATACAAGGCCAATATGTGGCCATGGTGACCACATTCAGACTGCAATTCCCGAGCTCCATCATCCCGAAGCACCCACCTGTATAACTGAATCTTTTGGTTAATAGCAGCGAGCAGTTTACCGTTGGAGGAATTCACGGATTCTCCTTTAGTTTCTTTCTCTGCAATCAGTTGTAGCTTCCCGTCTTCAACAATGAAGACCAATATTCGGCCCTACAGTTTCCAACAGAGAACGAAAAAACCTCCTGAGAAGAAGAGACACATTAACCTAGCAAAAAGACTTCGGTAGAAAATTAAATATGCATCAGAGGTAGATTCAAGCATCACTGTTCGCTTTCATCGAAAAAGAACTAAAGTTACTAAGAATGGTGAGTGAGATTCGGCCTCAGTAGCATACCAACAATTTGTATATAAACACACAAAAAGCCTAACAAGGAAGGAGACATGTAGAAAATTAGATATGCATCAAATGAGAATTTGAGTGGCATGTCCTCACTTTAACGATAAGCAATCAGAAAAACTCTAAAAACCCAAGGACACATATTTAATTTACAACTGCCACAGATAGATCATACAAATCTAGTCAATCATGAACAATTTTTTTTGTAATAAGGAATGAGCAACTTAAAGCATAAATTAGTTAGATACAGTAGTATATTGTTATTAACTCGTACCAAGAATTCAGTATCCTCAAATGAAACTCATCCCATTTCAGATTTTTTCTGTTTTTTTTCACAGAACACAGATTGCAACTCATCATCGCCGGATTGCTTATAGCAGCACCTAGCTCAACACCAGAGACTCTTTCAGCAAACTTTAAGGTACTCATGGTCTCAAAGTAAGATTCTACATCCGGGTTGAGCTGTACGAACATGAGTGTCTTTGCTTGACCACCTGTAGCACAGAACAGAAAGAAT
Organism: Houttuynia cordata; assembly: GCA_039654745.1. Lineage (NCBI taxonomy): Eukaryota > Viridiplantae > Streptophyta > Magnoliopsida > Piperales > Saururaceae > Houttuynia > Houttuynia cordata. The sequence continues at coordinate 45,663 of JBCJFD010000030.1, forward strand.
CTAACCTCTAATCACCAAGCAAACCCTATTTTTAACAAGAAATCAAGCTAGTTTAAAGCCTCTTCTCTATTAAATAGTAATATATTGATGAAATACCTAAAGAACTTTGAAGGATTCGAGTAAGCTTGCTATTTCTATATGGTACATGGGCATTCTTTTGTGATAGAGCAAAAATAACATCTCCAAGTGCGGATAATGACTTGTTGATGTACTGTGCTTCCTTTAGCCTATCTCCGGTTGCTTCAGACCGATGTACTCTTTCACTTCCAGCTAGGTCAACTAAATTAAGTGAATTACGCAATGCAGCACCAGTCTCCAAATCCGTACCCCGAACATGGACAGTGAGAACACTGAAATAATTTTCAATGAAAAACCATACAATCGTACATTAAAGGCCACTAATAATTTTCAATTAAATAGAATGTAGCACCTATGAGATCGGCTACTTCTCAAATTAAGGGCCGTGGCACCAACAACTCTGTTCATTTGCCCAATTTGCATGAGTTCTAAAACATCTTCAGTTGAATTTACTGGATACTGTTGGCTTCAGGCACAGCGAGTCCATTAGGTTGGGATGTACTCCAAACCCCAAGTGTGTGCAAGTTAAAGGGAACATGGATTCAAAAGGCGTACATCAACATAGACCAGAACGAAACAGAACATATCAATATGACACCCGGAAAATGTCAAATATCATTTATAAGTGAGATGCATGCAAACAAAATTAAATAACCTGAGGAGACCAGAATGAAACGTATTTAAGATCATTACTTCTAACAACACATAAAATAAAGGATATATCCTTTGTGCACCACCATCTAAAAGTAGATCACGAACTTGTTCATTATATATTTCGACCATTTGAACTGCAGCTTAACTCCGCCATTGTGTCTCACAATGCCCGGTCCCAAGTCCGGGGAAAAGGAGGAGGGTTAGCGACAGGTTGACAGCCGGCTGTAAAAATCCTGCAAAGCTATATCACTGACAGAAGTTTTCGTGGAAAAACATTGGCTAGAAGGTCTGTTTCCATATCAAATTGTTGCAGCAAAATTTTGAAGTGATTTCTGTAGCAAACATATCAAAAATGATTTTGAAATATACATATCCATACATGGCTATTAGCTTTGGCACCTTATGTTACTGATTACAGCAATGAAACATACCAAATCAAAACAGATTTATTTCTAAATTCCATATCAATAAAGAAACCAGGAGGTCGAGGACTTCTGAAAGAGGTGATTTTCACTCCTGATGGTGATAACGGATAAAAATAAGTAAATCACCCCTATAGGACTGCAATCATTAGTTTACCAATGCAACAACCAGTCCAAGTAGGTAGTCATGGAAGAGCGGTTCTCCCCTCATTATGTATGTAATCCTGCAGGACTAATACGAAATTTATCGACAAAACAAGAACCGGCCTTGAAATCGACGGGTATATCATAATTTATGAACACATGCTTAGTAAAAAAAAAATGTGTTGCATTTTCCAGACTCGAACTTGCTTAGTGAAGCAACTTGTGCCGGCTGATAATAAATGTCCAACAGAAGGCACATATAGGATGAAAACATTTTTGGCATCATCTTTAAGAATAATAATTTGAAAAACATGGACAAAGATATATATATATATATATATATATATATATATATAATTTGAATAATAATTGGAGTAAAGCTTCAGAGAGAAATCTCCAACTAGTGAGTGGATTCTCACCCTTTTTACTTCTATTTTTCATTCTGTAACATCAATTTTTGTTAATACAATCTCAATTTGGTACATTTCGATCCTCAATATCATTGTAAAATTGTTTGTGGAATTGTCTCTGTGAGAACTATTCTTATGCTGTGATTTATGCTCGCCCACGAAGTGGAGAACCACCGAGTGGAGAAGCTCCCAGTGAAGAACCAGCTCAAGGATGATGAAGGATTATATTATACCCGGAGAAGTCTTGGTGTTTTAGATTTTATGGCTACAAGCTGACCTAGATATTTTGCTTGCATTCATATTGATAGAGGTCGATGCAAATGATGTTTGTGGGTTAGCTTACCCGCGTTGTTATTGAGTAAACATTTTGCAAAGCCATATCACTGACAGAAGTTTTCGTGGAAAAACATTGGCTAGAAGGTCTGTTTCCATATCAAATTGTTGCAGCAAAATTTTGAAGTGATTTCTGTAGCAAACATATCAAAAATGATTTTGAAATATACATATCCATACATGGCTATTAGCTTTGGCACCATATGTTACTGATTATAGCAATGAAACATACCAAATCAAAACAGATTTATTTCTAAATTCCATATCAATAAAGAAACCAGGAGGTCGAGGACTTCTAAAAAATCCCCCCCCCCCCCCCTCCGCCGATAGCTCTGAGCACGGTTTCTGCAGACTGCGAAGGACCAATTTACGGATGCTTTATTTCACCAGTTGAAAAAAATAATAAAAGTAAATCATCTTGGAAGTAAAAACTTTAACATACCAATAAATCAGTTAAATCACGATATCTTTTTTCCAGCTCCATATGTTCCTGAAATCAATATCTTAAATTATATGAAAAGAACATCCAAATGTCTCCCATGACCTTAATCAATCAAGTAGATTACATATGTGCTTTTGATAAACAAACAGCAAGTGCAGAAAGGATGTGGTCTCAACAAAGAAAAAATAGAGATGAGTAGAAAGATGTGGATTAGATCTAAGAAGTGCTCGTCCACAAGAAGCGAAAATCAGCCATATATTGTATCAATATTACTGAACTTATTACACTCATACTTAAACAAAAGTGGATAGGAATGCTTAAGACCAGATACTAAGCTGGTATATGCATTAGTCTAAAACCAACATTGTAATATTCACAAATAAAAGCATTCGGATCGCTGCATGGATATTGGAATAACAATTCATTTAAAAAAAGCAGCTGACCTGGCGAGAGTAATGCTCAGCATCTCTTTTCATGCCAGCCATTTCAACTCTCATTTTTTGCAAATCAGCCTATCAACACCAACATCGCAAGTAATGATAAGCTATACAAACAATCACAAAGAACCATATATTGTTACAAGAAAAAAAACTACAAAAACGTGCTAAAAATTTAAATTCTACAAAAGTGGGAGACCACTTAAAATGCATCTGCAAGGCTCCAATTTTAGTTAATCATCTGAAACTTGCCTCCATATAAGAAAGCTTGCTCTCTGCATCGCGTTGCCCTTGGCGAGCCCGCTCTAGTTCTTCCTGCCATGCCTGGATCTATACATGTTAAAGCTCAAACAGTCAGTAGCAGAAAGGTCTGCAAAGAAAAGAATCTGATACGTTTGCATTGCCACTAGCTAGATGTAGTAGGATATTTAATCTTGTAAGCACACATAGAAAAAGTGTTCACTTCTTATATTATACTCCCACCGTTCGGAATTACTATTATAATAAGGCTAGAATTCCAGACGGACGGAGTAAATAGAATGTATTATATTCTATTAGCAAAACTAATCTAGCAGCTACTACAGCACTGTGCAAAGTTTCCCTTTATTTGAGCAGCCAGTGGTCACAGAAGCCAAAATGCCACCCAATGGACGTCTGCAAAAGCAAGCTGCCCATGGAGGGGTTGCCACAACTTCCTTTTATGTGCCGCATTTGACATCAAGGACCCACATTAGTAGGTCATACAAAATGTGGTCAGTATCAAAGGTGTACAGCATCCAATTCCATCACATAATTTGAGTTCTTTGGAGATAGTAAAGTCCCCAGGATACAATTCCCAATCAAAAGACTTTCTATTTTTAGGGGTTTCCCATATTTATTAAAATAAAATTTTCATTTTCTCAATGCTAAACTATTACACAAAACGTAAGTATTTTAAGCAACGTGCTTCATAATGGATGCAAAACTGGTATCAAGTATCTACCTTAAGCATCTGATTTGCCTCTTCTGGAGACCTTTTCTCCCCGTGAAGAGCACGAGTTTCCATGTCCTGAAGCTCTTGAGTTAGAGACGCACACTCTACCTGAAAAAACATGTGCAGACTGGTTATAAAACTAAAAAAATTGTATATCCTGTTATCCAGTATTAAAAGGTACCTTACCTCCAGCAAAGCTAACTTTTGCTCCAAATCAGCTGCTTTTGAGGTTCTCTCATCCAATGTTCTCTATACATTAGCATTAATAAACACCCAAATAAGATAAAGTAGATCAAGATTCTCCTCAGCATCTACTATCAACACATGTGTACCATAATGCTTTCCAGTGAATTATTAACATTAACTCATCATTCACATTAAAATAAAGGGTATCCAGTTGTAATGAAACACAAATCGGGCAATCCACTGGAGGTTACACAGCAGCAAAATGATTGCTATAAAGGCTGTTTCACTAATTACCTTACTTTATACTTTCAGTAATATACTTTGTCAGAGACACTAAACAGCCCGATTACAATAACGAAGACATAACAAAACAAAATTTTATCACAATATATATAAAAACAAAGTTCAATTATACTTGTAGTCGGGTCCTAAGGACTTGGAAACCCCTCATTATCAGAAAAATAAAAAAGAGAGAGCTGCTAATAGATTTTCGAAATTTTGCTTTTTATTCCCTCGAAGATGAAATAAATTTCAAGTAGAAATCAAAATATGATAAGGAAAAATTCTAAAAACTCTTTCTTAATATCATATCATATTTATTCCAGTTCATATGCCTGCTCAAATTTCTGCTTTCACATTTTTTATTCCGAAAAAAAGAGTTATAAATGATAAAACTCAGTTGAAATAATTTATATATTTGCAAACAGTTAAAAATTAAGTTGATTGCATTTCCTGAATCCTCGCAAGAGCAGTAGATGTCTCAACAGCTCTACGGTCTAGTTCTACTTCTCTTTCCATGGCAGTCTGATTGTATACATATTTTAAATCGAGTTACAAAATCGGACAAGAAATAATAGAAATCAAATTTTTACAGTTGAAGGATATAAACCATTTTGGTAGCATTATGTGCTGTACGCTCCTCTTCTGCTCTGCGCTCTGCAGAAGCAAGCTCCTCACGTAAAGCCTAGTCAATAAAACCAAGTATTACTTATTTGAGTTCCTAACCAAAGCAACAAAAATTCATGAGCAAATGTAAGAACTAAGCAGAATAATCTACCTGCATCATTCGTGTTTCTGTCAATTCACGACTTCTTGTAATGGTCTCCATATCTGCCTGAAAGAAAGAACACTTATCAAGTCATATGCATTGAAGATCTATCTAGACCATTTACAAGGTGATGAATGATAACTGGTGCTTGCAATCAGGATCCTGGTCTTTCAGGAGAGGGTGGCAATTCATATTATCTGGAGATTACTGGTTCCAGTTTTATCACTTTCATGGATCATCTAATACGTGTGCTACCGCCATGCAAGGAATTTGCTATGCTATTGGTTTGAAGCTCCTTCCTCGTATTGTTAAAGCTTGAAGTTGATGCTTTATCCTTGAGTAAAATGGTTGATGGAAAATCCAAAATCCCTTGGCATATTTGTAGTACTTCGGAGGAAGTTTTGAATATGGAAGTTAACATTATTTTATCTTCCAACACATTTATAGTAAACTACAGTCTGTTGCTTGAATCCACAAGCATACAGCCTCTGTTTCAGAGAACTAAAAGGAAAATCTGAGAATACAATCAACTGACCCTTCTAACAGACTTGTGGGCCTAAAAGATGAAAAGACTTAACTACCCCTTCTATTCTAACTGTCTTAACTAACTTCAATTAGACAGTTACAGAAATACCCCTCCTTATTACATAGTGTCTTCTAGCTATTGTAAACATGCTGAACTAAGTACCAAGGAGCCTACATCACAAACCCACTCGTCAAATCATTAAGTATTCCTCAAAATATATTCCACTTATAAGCAACAAGTTTGTTACTAATATGTTTTACACAGTTAAGGAAACTGAAAAAACAAAAAAATTTACAAACGAATAAAGAAAGAATTGAAAAGTATCTCTCTTCAAAAGCCATAGATGTTATAAAATGAACTTACCAGCGTCACAAATCTTGCCCAGCTAGGGACATACATATGTTTGTTTGTTGGTTTCTTGGTTTGGTTTTCTGTGTTGGGTTGGTTTGGTTTGGTAGATAACCATTGATTGTCCAATCCCTAACAATTTAAAATTTTAGGGCACCTTGGTTCTAACATGGTACAGGAGCCAGTAGGTCCGCCATCCAATTCACACCCTTGCATTAGATGCACCTGCAAGTTCCACATGTGATGGGAGTTTAGTTTTGGTTTGATTTCCTGGTTTCACTGGTGTTGTCTTAGTTGCGTTTAGTATATATCTTTTTATTAATGTCATGCCCTTAACCGAGCCGGTTGTGGCTTGCTTCGATGCCAGATGGGGCATGCTTCGAAACAGGTGGGCATCATCCTCTTCCACCCTCCTTGCCAGCACCTGCATGCATATCCCTTTTCAAACCCAACCAGTGGAAAGACAGAGGAAGCAGCGCCTTGTGTTTGGGTGGTGACCTCCGGCGACTCCCGGTGAACCTCCAGCGTCCAGCGAAGTCCGACAACTCCGGCAACCACGGACGGCACCTGCGACGATGGCAACCCCGACGAGCTCGAGCGTCCGGTGACGACGCCGGCGACGACTGCGAGCTTCGGCGACGACGATTCCGGCAACCCAACAACTTCGACGAACTCCGGCGAGCGGCGGATCGACATCGACCGCGCACAAAGTAGGATCCCATACCCCCTTTCATCAAGATCAAGTTTTTCTTTCGATTTCTTCATCAAGGGAGGTGAAGGGGATGACGGAGGAGGAAATGGGGTTCGGTGGCGAGCTGCGGCGGCAAGGGCCGTCGTCGCTCAAGCCGCCAAACAAAGGAGAAAAGGCAGCAGCTTTTGCTGCTGCCGTTCTCTATTTCCCCTTCCCCGAATCCGGCCGGACCACGGCGAGAGGAGGGGAAGAGGAGGCGGCGCCGGCTGAGCGGTGGCGGCCCGACGACGGCGGCTACGGCCGCCACCCTCAAGAGAACAGACGACCGAATTGGTCGTCTTCCTGGGAAAGACGACCGGTTCGGTCCAAGAATTTCTGGACCGGACCAGTAAACCGAACCGAACCCGGTTCGGTAATATCTAACTAAACCCGGTTCGGTTCATGATTAGACCGAACCCGGTCTAATAAATTACTCGGTTCAGGCAGACCGAACCCGGTTCGGTCCAGTTATAAATCGAACCGGTTCAGCAATAAACCCGGTTCATAAGCCGGTTTGGATTTTGAACTGCCGGTGGACCTTAACCGACAGTTAAAATATGTTTATAACTGACGGTCAGGCTTGACCGTCTGTGTATTTGTGTGCAGTGTGGTACATACAGAGCCAGTTGGGTATATAGGCTCCTGTTACTGATTTTGGGCTATTTGTTAAATAATTTCAAGCCCTAATTGGCATGTTAATGGTACATGGTTGTGATGTTATAGTATTAAGGGCCTTAGTCCCTTATGTTGTGATGACAGATAGCTAAAGATTTAAATGTAAAGAAAAACCTGACTAATAAACCTAGATGGTTTAGAGACATAATCATTTTATGAAAGATAATAAAATGATGACTTGAGGGCTGAGCTTGAGGGTTGGGAAGAACCTAAACAAGATAAAGACTAAAATGCCCTTGGGATTGGGAGTCTGTGTATGAGTGTGAGTGACTTCCGATCAAGCGACCGAATGACTATTAAGTCAAAGGTCAGGCTATCTGTTGAGCTAATAAGCCAACAGCTGTGAATGGTATGTGATGGTTTCACACTAGTAATACTGTGATACCTATTAAGGATCACAAGGAACAGATTGGGGTGGTGTTGCATCTTCCGACTGGTGGAAGCTCTGCCATTTGTATCTCTCTATGGATTTTAGAGAGCATTCACATCTTCCGACTGGTGGAAGCTCTGTGTCATGGTACCTAATAAGGACCAACGTCTATTGGCCAGGCTTAAGCTGTTATATCTCTCTATGGATTTTAGAGAGAACAATGATATGTTATTTTGGCCATGTTTGCATCTTTCTATGGATTTTAGAAAGAGAGTATTACATACTTTATTGGCCAGGCTTAAGTTGTTACCTCTTCTCTATGGATTTTAGAGAGAGCGTGTTTATTCTCTATGGATTTTAGAGAGAGCCATACATCCTGAGCCTTAGTTGCCAGGTGGTTTACTGTGCACAACATTGGAGACGTTAGCATCCTAGAACGCTGCGTTTCCCGACCCACATCGAGTCTAGGAGCTGATGTGGAGCCAGACCCTTCCGACGGTCATACCTTCTAAGGTAAGGAATGGGCGAGGCAGTCACCCTTGAGAAATTCAGGGCGTGCCGTGATTACCGGTATTAACCGGAATGATAGTCACGGTGTTTTCGTGCTGTCTGTCATGTAGGTATGACATTCAGTGAGTCTGTCTATGGGACAAAAACGTAATGATTGAACTTGAACATGGGAAGCAATAAAAGACTTGCTTGAAAGATTAATAAAAGATTCAAGTGGAATCCTGTAATAGGTTGCATAATATGTTAATGCAAATCCTAATTTGATGTGATGATGACTGTGTTATGGTATCCCACTGAGTATTTTTATACTCAGCATCCTTATGTGATGTAGGTGCTGCTGTGGAAGAGTGACTTCACGTTGCACTTGGGAGCCTGGTGGTGAGGACGTCCCGATTTCGTAGTATATCTCCTGCTACAGGTTTGTCCTAGAGTTGTATTAAGGCGCGAGCGCCGACTGTTTCTAGTTTATTTTGAGATGGACGACAGACTTGCACTTAGAGGACTTGCTTTAGTTTAATCGACTTTGCATCTTGTATTAATATATGTATATATGGTTTTGTATCCATATTTGTGAACCCCAGTTATCACGGCCTAGATGCTTAGTCGAAAAGTTTTCATCGAAGGACTTATCGCTTAGAGGAACAATCCTCGAGTTTTCCGCTACCACTTTGATTTAAAAATGGTTTCTAAAACCCGGGCCGTGACAGTTGGTATCAGAGCATAACCTTTATTTGCAAGTCTGGAAGTCCTCTTAGGATATATCTAGTTATAGTTGTGGTTGTGAGTAGAAGTAGTGATCAGTGTTCTCATCCTGTAGGTTGAGATGGCACCTCGTAAGAGAAACATCCGGATGCTGAAAATTTCGGATATTGGCAGAAGTAAAGATAAAGAATGCCAGGCAGAAGAATCTCTACCTCCCCATCAGACCTTCCGTGAGGAGTCCACGGAAAGCAGTGGGAGACAACGGGAAACCTTCCATGGCGCGTCGTCATCTAACTTGGGAGGTGACGGTGATGGAGATGTAATGGAAATGATTAGGGGTTTAGCACAAACAGTGCAAGCTCAAGTGAAACATCGTCCCGACGCCAGGAAGAAAGCAGAGAAAGAAAAGATAGCTCATCTCAAATTATTCCAGGGAATGGCTCCAGCTTTCACAGGGAAAGAAACTCCGGAAAAGGCTGGGAGTTGGGTAAAAGCTATTGAGAAGATTTTTGAATCTATTTCGGCGGAGGATGATAGTAAAGTTCGAATGGCAACTTTTGTTTTGACAGAAAACGCTGATCACTGGTGGAGTTCTGCCAAGCGCACTTTCTTTAAAGATCGGAAAGTTGAAGAGATTTCCTGGGAGGAATTCCTAAAAGTTTTCAATGGGAAATATTTTCCGAGTCACGTTCGAAAAGAGAAGATGCGGGAATTCTTGGGTCTTAGGCAAGGAAATATGACCGTGCAGGAGTATGACAATAAGTTTGTAGAGTTGGAGCGTTTCACCACCAAGATGGAGGAAGATGGTGAAAGAATGGAGAAGTTCATTTATGGACTTAGAACTGGGCTGCGAGAGAAAGTCATGGGAGCCCGAACTACATCTTTTGCTGACGCTGTGGAGCAGGCGTATATTTTTTAGAAGAACCAGGACAGAAATAGAGAGGAGCAGAAAGCCAATGCTGGTATAGCAAAGAATGATTTTGGACCAAAAGCTAAAAGATTTAGAACTGATGCTGGGAGTAGCAAATTTGGTCAGGGACATAATTTCCAGGGTAGACAGAAGAGGGGTTTTGAGCCGAGGCGAAAAAGCTCAGGACAGTTTAATGCTGGTCAGCAGAGGACATTTTTTCAGAGACCACAACCTCAACCTCAGGGGACAAGTGGTCCGTCAGAGTGCTACTCTTGTGGAAAGATTCACCCAGGGCAGATGTGTGAGGCAAAGGATCGCATCTGTTTTTTATGCCATAAAAAGAGGCACATTGCCAGATTTTGCCCTGAAAAGCAAAAGAATGCACAGCAAGGTGAAAGCAGTAGGCATGCACAGGCTCGTGTTTACTCAATTACTTCTGAGGATGCTTAAAAGAATGCAGTTGTGGGAGGTACGGTTTTTATTTACGACTTGGGTGTAAAAGTGTTAATTGACCCCGGTGCAACTCACTCCTTTGTATCAGGTGTGTGCGCTTTAAGTTTAAACCACCCTTGTAGCATGCTAAATTCACCTTTACTTGTCATGACCCCTGTTGGTGACATTATTAGAGTAAGTGAGTGTCTTTTAGGAGTACCTATCCGTTTTGGAGATAAGTATCTTCCAGCTGATCTTGTCTTGTTAGACATGATTGACTTTGATGTAATCCTAGGGATGGATTGGCTTTCTGTATATACTGCATTAGAATCTTTTATTTTTCAAGGAGTGAAGTCAGAAGATAATGCATGCATAATCTCAGCCTTGAAGGCACATAAGCTTCTTATGAAGGGATGTGCTGCCTATCTAGCAAGTGTGATCACCTTGGAATCAGCGCAACCAAAGTTGGAAGATATACTGGTAGTGTCTCAGTTTTCGGATGTGTTTCCTGAAGAACTACCTGGTCTACCTCCTAGAAGAGAAGTTGACTTCACAATAGAGCTATGTCCTGGAGCAACACTAATGTCCAAGGCACCGTACAGGATGGCTCCAGCGGAGTTGAATGAATTGAAGAAGCAATTGCAGGAGTTGCTTGACAAAGGGTTTATTCGTCCAAGTGTCTCGCCTTGGGGAGCACCAGTTTTGTTTGTCAAAAAGAAGGATGGTTCACTTCGATTGTGCATCGATTATAGGATGTTGAACAAGGTGACTGTTAAAAATAAATACCCCTTGCCTCGGATAGATGATCTATTCGACCAGTTGCATTCAGCCAAAGTTTTCTCTCGAATTGACCTTCGCTCGAGCTATCATCAGTTAAGGATTCGAGATGAAGACATCCCTAAGACTGCCTTTAGGACCAGGTATGGTCATTATGAATTCTTAGTAATGCCCTTTGGAGTAACCAATGCACCTGCGACCTTTATGGATTTGATGAACTGGATTTATCATCCTTGGTTGGACCAATTTGTCATTGTCTTCATAGATGACATCCTTATCTACTCGTCATCCTTCGAGGACCATGCAAAGCATTTGGAGCGAGTATTAGATGTGTTGAGAGGGCATCAGTTGTATGCCAAGCTTAGCAAGTGTAACTTTTGGCTAGAAAGCGTTAACTTCCTAGGGCATATTATTTCAAAGGATGGCATATCTGTTGATCCATCTAAGGTAGAGGCTATAGTCAATTAGGAAAGACCAAAAACAGTCACCGAGATTAGAAGTTTTCTGGGTTTGGCAGGGTATTATAGACGATTCATTGAAGGATTCTCTATTATTGCCTTACCTTTGACCAAATTGACAAGGAAGGATGTGAAGTTTATATGGGATGAAAAGTGTGAAAACAGTTTCTTGGAGTTGAAGAACAGATTAACTAGTGCACCAATTCTTACTCTTCCTTCAGGAGAAGGGGGTTTGGTGGTGTATAGTGATGCATCTGGGAAAGGCTTAGGTTGTGTACTCATGTAGCAGGGCAAAGTTGTGGCTTATGGCTCAAGACAACTAAAGCCACATGAGAGGAACTATCCAACACATGACCTTGAGCTAGCTGCAGTGGTGTTTGCATTGAAGTTATGGAGGCACTATCTTTATGGTGTGCAGTTCGAAGTCTTCACAGATCATCAAAGCTTGAAGTATATTTTATCTCAGAGAGATCTGAATTTGAGGCAAAGGCGTTGGCTTGAGTATATCAAGGATTATGACTTCTCTATAGCTTACCACCCTGGTAAAGCTAATGTGGTGGCAGATGCACTTAGTAGGAAGTCAGAAACCCTTGCTGCCTTTATGATGATCAAAGAATGGGAATTGCTAGAATCTATGGCAAGCCTACACATAGAACCACCATCCAAAGGAGGGAAGTCTTTTGTGGCTAACTTTGTGGTACAATCTGGAATTGTCGAAAAAATTATTGTAGCGCAAGCAACGGATCCAGAAGTCCAGAATTTACTCAAAAGGACAGGTTCGGTTAGAGGAGCTGATCGAGGTATTCGATTCAACGGTCGATTAGTAGTCCCAGCTGTCTCAGAACTGCGCAGAGAATTATTAAATGAAGCTCATCATTCCAAGTATACCATCCATCCAGGTGGAACAAAGATGTTCAAAGATTTGAAGCGTAACTTCTGGTGGGATGGAATGAAGAAGGATATTGGCCAGTTTGTAGCCAGATGTCTCACTTGTCAGCAGGTTAAAGCAGAACACCAGCGACCTGGAGGACTTTTGCAGCCACTAGAGATTCCGCAATGGAAGTGGGAGCATATCACCATGGATTTTGTAGTAGGCTTACCTCCTACCCAGAAGAAGCATAATGCTATTTTGGTGATAGTAGATCGGCTGACCAAGTCTGCACACTTCTTACCAATTCGGTGGAAGCAGACTCCGGAAAGTTTGACTCAACTCTATATCCGAGAAATTGTAAGATTACATGGTGCCCCTCTCTCCATTGTGTCTGATAGGGATCCTAGATTCACGTCACGCTATTGGAGGAGTATACAAGATGCTTTGGGCACTACACTCAATTTCAGCACAGCGTATCACCCTCAGTCTGATGGACAATCAGAAAGGACGATTCAGACCTTGGAGGACATGCTTAGAGCATGCGTGTTGGATTGGAAAGGTAATTGGGATGACCATTTACCCTTAATTGAATTTGCCTACAACAACAGCTATCAATCCAGTATGGAGATGGCTCCATATGAAGCTCTCTATGGACGTCCCTGTAGATCTCCAACTTGTTGGAATGAAGTTGGTGAGAAAGTTATGATCAAGTCAGAGATGCTTCAGCTGTGCGCTGACAAGGTGAAATTCATTCGAGAAAAGCTTCGGTTGGCTCAGGAGCGACAGAAACACTATGCAAACAGAAGGCATAGAGATCTTGAGTTTGAGACTGGTGACCATGTGTTCTTGAAGGTCTCACCCACACGTGGGGTTTTGCGTTTTGGAAAGAAAGGAAAATTGAGTCCTCGGTTTGTAGGTCCTTTTGAAATCCTTGAACGGATTGGTAACTCAGCTTATCGACTTGCTTTGCCTCCCAATCTGGATCAGGTACATAACGTGTTTCATGTCTCGCAGTTGAGAAAGTACTGTCGGGATGATGCACATGTGGTTGACTATTCCATGCTGGAATTAAAACCTGACTTGACCTATGAGGTAAAGCCGATCAGGATTAAGGATCGAAGAAATCAAGTACTCAGGAATAGAGTGATTCCCTTAGTCCTAGTTCAGTGGTGCAATGATAAGTTTGAGGAACTCACTTGGGAAACGGAAAAAGAAATGCAGCGTGCTTACCCAGAGTTATTTGAAGAAGAATCTACCTGAATTTTGAGGACAAAATTCTTTTAAGGAGGGAAGAATGTCATGCCCTTAACCGAGCCAGTTGTGGCTTGCTTCGATGCCAGATGGGGCATGCTTCGAAACAGGTGGGCATCATCCTCTTCCACCCTCCTTGCCAGCACCTGCATGCATATCCCTTTTCAAACCCAACCAGTGGAAAGACAGAGGAAGCAGCGCCTTGTGTTTGGGTGGTGACCTCCGGCGACTCCCGGTGAACCTCCAGCGTCCAGCGAAGTCCGACAACTCCGGCAACCACGGACGGCACCTGCGACGATGGCAACCCCGACGAGCTCGAGCGTCCGGTGACGACGCCGGCGACGACTGCGAGCTTCGGCGACGACGATTCCGGCAACCCAACAACTTCGACGAACTCCGGCGAGCGGCGGATCGACATCGACCGCGCACAAAGTAGGATCCCATACCCCCTTTCATCAAGATCAAGTTTTTCTTTCGATTTCTTCATCAAGGGAGGTGAAGGGGATGACGGAGGAGGAAATGGGGTTCGGTGGCGAGCTGCGGCGGCAAGGGCCGTCGTCGCTCAAGCCGCCAAACAAAGGAGAAAAGGCAGCAGCTTTTGCTGCTGCCGTTCTCTATTTCCCCTTCCCCGAATCCGGCCGGACCACGGCGAGAGGAGGGGAAGAGGAGGCGGCGCCGGCTGAGCGGTGGCGGCCCGACGACGGCGGCTACGGCCGCCACCCTCAAGAGAACAGACGACCGAATTGGTCGTCTTCCTGGGAAAGACGACCGGTTCGGTCCAAGAATTTCTGGACCGGACCAGTAAACCGAACCGAACCCGGTTCGGTAATATCTAACTAAACCCGGTTCGGTTCATGATTAGACCGAACCCGGTCTAATAAATTACTCGGTTCAGGCAGACCGAACCCGGTTCGGTCCAGTTATAAATCGAACCGGTTCAGCAATAAACCCGGTTCATAAGCCGGTTTGGATTTTGAACTGCCGGTGGACCTTAACCGACAGTTAAAATATGTTTATAACTGACGGTCAGGCTTGACCGTCTGTGTATTTGTGTGCAGTGTGGTACATACAGAGCCAGTTGGGTATATAGGCTCCTGTTACTGATTTTGGGCTATTTGTTAAATAATTTCAAGCCCTAATTGGCATGTTAATGGTACATGGTTGTGATGTTATAGTATTAAGGGCCTTAGTCCCTTATGTTGTGATGACAGATAGCTAAAGATTTAAATGTAAAGAAAAACCTGACTAATAAACCTAGATGGTTTAGAGACATAATCATTTTATGAAAGATAATAAAATGATGACTTGAGGGCTGAGCTTGAGGGTTGGGAAGAACCTAAACAAGATAAAGACTAAAATGCCCTTGGGATTGGGAGTCTGTGTATGAGTGTGAGTGACTTCCGATCAAGCGACCGAATGACTATTAAGTCAAAGGTCAGGCTATCTGTTGAGCTAATAAGCCAACAGCTGTGAATGGTATGTGATGGTTTCACACTAGTAATACTGTGATACCTATTAAGGATCACAAGGAACAGATTGGGGTGGTGTTGCATCTTCCGACTGGTGGAAGCTCTGCCATTTGTATCTCTCTATGGATTTTAGAGAGCATTCACATCTTCCGACTGGTGGAAGCTCTGTGTCATGGTACCTAATAAGGACCAACGTCTATTGGCCAGGCTTAAGCTGTTATATCTCTCTATGGATTTTAGAGAGAACAATGATATGTTATTTTGGCCATGTTTGCATCTTTCTATGGATTTTAGAAAGAGAGTATTACATACTTTATTGGCCAGGCTTAAGTTGTTACCTCTTCTCTATGGATTTTAGAGAGAGCGTGTTTATTCTCTATGGATTTTAGAGAGAGCCATACATCCTGAGCCTTAGTTGCCAGGTGGTTTACTGTGCACAACATTGGAGACGTTAGCATCCTAGAACGCTGCGTTTCCCGACCCACATCGAGTCTAGGAGCTGATGTGGAGCCAGACCCTTCCGACGGTCATACCTTCTAAGGTAAGGAATGGGCGAGGCAGTCACCCTTGAGAAATTCAGGGCGTGCCGTGATTACCGGTATTAACCGGAATGATAGTCACGGTGTTTTCGTGCTGTCTGTCATGTAGGTATGACATTCAGTGAGTCTGTCTATGGGACAAAAACGTAATGATTGAACTTGAACATGGGAAGCAATAAAAGACTTGCTTGAAAGATTAATAAAAGATTCAAGTGGAATCCTGTAATAGGTTGCATAATATGTTAATGCAAATCCTAATTTGATGTGATGATGACTGTGTTATGGTATCCCACTGAGTATTTTTATACTCAGCATCCTTATGTGATGTAGGTGCTGCTGTGGAAGAGTGACTTCACGTTGCACTTGGGAGCCTGGTGGTGAGGACGTCCCGATTTCGTAGTATATCTCCTGCTACAGGTTTGTCCTAGAGTTGTATTAAGGCGCGAGCGCCGACTGTTTCTAGTTTATTTTGAGATGGACGACAGACTTGCACTTAGAGGACTTGCTTTAGTTTAATCGACTTTGCATCTTGTATTAATATATGTATATATGGTTTTGTATCCATATTTGTGAACCCCAGTTATCACGGCCTAGATGCTTAGTCGAAAATTTTTCATCGAAGGATTTATCGCTTAGAGGAACAACCCTCGAGTTTTCCGCTACCACTTTGATTTAAAAATGGTTTCTAAAACCCGGGCCGTGACAATTAATCCCCTACCAGCTTAAGCTCTTTGGGAAACTTGGTTATAACTAAACAAAACAAAAATATAAAATTCAATGCCATTAGCCTTTTACCGTTGATTGAGTTAAAGTAATCTCAACAATCTTATCTTTTTCAAAATGTGTCAAATGCTATTACTCCATCCTCAATATGATCTTAAATGAAAAATCCCTAATCCTAAGAAATGCAAGTATGCAACTACTTATTCTTGTTAAAGTAAGAGTAGTTTATTTTACTTTAGCTGTAGTTTCCAGTTTATATTAAATTTTATGTAGCCATCTTCACTCACTTAAGTGAAGAACAATCTTGTCATTTTGTACAGTTGGTTAGCCATATTATCATTATTTAGAGTATAATAACATTTATAATTAATAAAGCACATCTTCTCGATTCAGCAGCCAACTGCACTTTTGCCTGTTCATGCATTTGCATTATTCATCATCATCGTACGCCTTATCCCAGCTATCTGGGGTCGGCGGTATGGATTATATACCGCATTTGACTCTTATCGGAATCAAAATGGTACAAAATCCATACAAAGAAACATAGTGGCAAGTTTTTACGCCGGATGCCCATGATAAGAGGATTCAACGTCATCATATTCATCATACACCTTTCCAAATATGTAGATTGACTTCATGACATGATGGTTGCACATGAAATATTGATATAGCCATCTTCCATCACAAAACTGGTAACAATGAAAACCAGTCTGCTTTTACATGGGAGCATGGCAAAATGCATTTGCATTATTGATTTACGCAATTTGAACAGAATATTTTTACCAAGTATACACTATAAGACACAATTACTGACAAAGGAAGAAATAAATGAACCAAGATTCTAGCATTAGAATATATGACAATGGCTCACATAGATAGCACTAGAAAAGCACCTAAAACTATTTGACCCTCCTGCAAAGATGCAAGCTTTCCTTCAGAATCTGCAGCTTGTTTCTTCAATCCATCCATTGCACTCTGAAGAGCCTCAATCTCTGCATTTTTTGCGGTTAATGAATCAGTTAAATTTAATTCCATTTTTCCCACTGCCTTTCTGGATTCAATACCTCATGGTGTAGCTGCTTCATGCGTGCTTCATATGAACTACTCAGTTCCCTCTGTCCAGATAGTCAATAAGGTTGTAAGCTTATAGAAGACTCTTCTATCACGGTAATATTCACATTCAACAAACAGTCAAGCTAAGCCCAATAAAATGCATCGACATTCTGAGAATGGGTGTTGATGGATCTTAAATGAAAAGCTTTGACCTCAGCAGTGAGAAGTTCCTCCACTTGTGCATTTTCAGACTTGTATTCTTGAAGACGAGTTGAGAGTCCAGTATATACCTAGACGTTAATTGAGAAGATAATCTATCCAAAAAAATCAAAGAACAACATAATTTGACGGTATCACAATCCTATATTTAAATGCGAGATAATGCATACACAGTGATACCTGCGCTTGTTTGACCTTTTATTGAGAGGCCATATACATAGTTATTTAATCTAAATAGGACCTACGTCACGGACTGATAGGAAAAAGAACAGCTTCACACATATATATGCAAAAAACATATCATGAAACCATCCATCTACAGAATGAATCACTATGAAATGCAATCAAGGCTCTATACAATCTTCATACGGCATTAATAAGAATAAAGGTATTTTCAACCTTGTGTTTCACCAATGTGTAAAATTCTAATTACTTCAGATTAGACGTGTAGGAAAAAGAAACAGTCTTCTCAACCTCCCTCAAAGATCTAAATTATATAGCATAACTTACTCGAGCCAACCTTGCCTCTTTCGACTGCCCAGTAGAATTGGCACTTTCCAGAAGTCTTTGAGCCTGGCAACCAAATAAAAGGTATTTCAATCATAAAAGTTGACGGACAAATTATATCATAACAACTTGCAGATGTATGAATTCTATATAAAGAAACATGAAGTTCACCTCATCAAGCTGGTCCTGAACTTTAATGTGAGAAGTAACACTCTTTGCCTCCTGTTCCTTCTTTGGAGGCTCGAGTACATCTGTTTGTATCCCTTAAAAAATTTGATTAACATGCGTCTCTTGCATATAATTTTCAGGCACCCCTCCATCATTGCCTGAAGAATTATCTGCATTCAACAAATTTGAATCAGCAGTGGCTGAAACATTATGGTGTGTGTTCAGTGGGTGCGGTCTCTGATTGCAATGAAGAGGACTTTTCATCTTCTGTTTTATTATCTGAGACAACATGATCTCTATCAATCGAAGAAGGAATCACATCAACATTTTCTGCAGGGGAAGCTTCTAATCTACTATGAGCATCAGTTTTTGTGACATCATCAGGTTTAGTCTCTGTTGAAGTAATTTTTGAGCTTCCAGCATCCTCTTGAGATGGTGATTCTATGCTCGCTTTTTCTGCAAGGTCAACATGCAAAGTACCAGATGTTTCAGATGCAGGAGTACCATAATTGGAATTAATGGCAATATCAGCAAGCTTCTGTTCTCTAACGTGCTCTTGCTCTATATCATTTTTATCAGAAGATTCAGCAGCAGAGAGCCTTCTTTGTGCCTGCAAGACAATTCTCAAGATTATACTCCTACTGCACAACATTACATCATGCAAGCAAATCAGAACGTTCAAATATTGTATCCGAGCTCACAGAACATTCAAGTATTGTAGAGAAGCTCGGAGTTTGGAGAAAGTAAACCTTCACATTTGATTTTCTCTTTCCTTTTGGTGGCTCCTTTCCTTTGGAAGCTTACAAATGTCCAAAAGCAAAAAAGTGAGAAATGGAATGCAGAGTAGATGTGAAAGGACAATGAAAGGCATAAAGCATGCCAGTCCGGTAAATAGTTACACATGTTAGGTTAATAGAACATATTGATACCTGATGCCTGTGAATCAGATTGTTCTTCTGACAAATCACTGGCTACCATGGAATTCCGTATCGGATATCGGTATCGTATCGGTCGGCTTAAGAGACAAAATATCGGAGATATATCGGAGATATTTGTAAAAAAATATCAGTAGTTAAAAACTAGTTTTTACCATATAATTTCAGAATCTAGCTTCTAAAATGAGTTATACTAATTTAGACAAAGCATAGATTTTAAAATATGCATATTAGGATGGGAAACAAGTGGGAAAGTTACTTTTTTCTATTTTAAAAAAAAAATTCGAATTTTTTTTTTAAAATAGAAAAAAGTAACTTTCCCACTTGTTTCCCATCCTAATGAATTTTTTTTTTTAAAATAGAAAAAAGTAACTTTCCCACTTGTTTCCCATCCTAATATGCATATTTTAAAATCTATGCTTTGTCTAAATTAGTATAACTCATTTTAGAAGCTAGATTATGAAATTATATGGTAAAAACTAGTTTTTAACTACTGATATTTTTTTTCTGAAAATATTATTTTATTATTAAATAGCGATATATCGGTCCGAAGCCGATATATCGGCGATATTTGAAAAAAAAATAAAAAACGAGATTTATCCATCTCGTTTTATCGGGTGGGGCCCGATATCGATATATCGCCGATATGGAATTCCGTGCTGGCTACCAGCTTTGCTTTTCTGTCGACAACTTCAAATAGAGATCACCAAATTGGTTAGAGATTTATACGACCAAACATCCTTGCATACCTGATTTAAGTTCTGAAGAAAGAGACTCGACACAAATAATGCAAAATAAAAAAAATGATACATGGAGATCAAATATCCACTACCATAACAATCATAATAACACTACAAACACGCGAAAAAAGAGATCCGGCACCAAGCTGCCGTCATGAGGTGTGCCATAGACAAAGATACTTCAAACTCCATATTACAAGCACTTCTATCGTGTACTCTATTTCAAATTGGTTTTAGTTCTCAGATGGTTTGTCAAATGCCAACCAATGAGACATAGAGGCATACATGAGAGCAGACTCAACTTCAGCTGGAAGTACAATACTAGCCTAAAAATTTAAATGTTTTGACAGAGAAAGGTCGATCCTCCATATATGAATCTTCAATCTACATTCACATTCAAACAATGGAGAATAAATTAACACATTCCAGAGCATTTAACATATTCAATGCATGTTCTCAAGGTCGAAAAAATCCCTAAAATCAATGCAAAACAAAAAGATCAAATCTAAAATCTCGGGATCTCGGCGAGATTTGAGCGAGATTACAAAAAATATCTTTTTTAAAATATTATTTATTTTAAAAATATATGTAAAAAATATTTAGCCTATCTCGCGGAGATCTCAAAATGATCTCGGCAAGATTTGAGCGAGAATACCAAAGAGATTTTGATTTTTTTTAAAAATTATTTATTTGTAAAAAAATAAAAAATAACAATAGATAATAAAATAGTCAGCATATCACGGCGAGATAAAAAAAATACCTTTTTAAATATTATTTATTCTCAAAATATATTTAGAAAAATTTGAAAAAAATAAAAAATAAAAAAGTCAGCAGATCTCGCCGCGATCAGACCAAGATCAGAAAAAAATATGGTTGTTTGAAATTTTATTTAGTTTTATAAACAAATTTAAAAAAGGGAAATTTATATAAAAAAACATAAAAAAAATATTTTTTATGTTTTTTTATATAAATTTCCCTTTAAAAAATTGAAAAAATAATAAAAAAAAGTCGGAACAACTCGCCGAGATCTCGAAATGATCTCGGCGAGATTTGAGGGAGAATACCAAATAAATTTTGATTTTTTAAAAATTACTTATTTGAAAAAAATAATAATAATAAAATAGTCAGCATATCTCTCCGAGATCTCGGAAATGATCTCGGTGAGATTAAGAAAATATCTTTGTTAAAATATTATTTATTTTTAAAAATATATATTTAAAAAATATAAAAAAAATAATTAAAAAAAGTCAGTATATCTGGCCGAGATCTCGAAATTGATCTCGGCGAGATCTGACCGAGATCACAAAAAATATCTTTTTTGGAATTTTTTTATCTTAAAAAACATGTTTAAATAATGAAAAAAATATGTTGCATTTTCCATACTTGAACTTGCTTTTAGTGAATCAACTTGGATCGGCTGATTATAAGGGTCCGTTTGGTTATGACTTTTAGAAGTAGTGAAGTTGGATTTTCAAAATGAAGTAGAATTGGTGTTTGGTTTGGAATTTAAGTAATGATGGCATGTGGTGTAATTTTTAAAAACTGACAGGGGCTGTTTTAAATCATGATGGCTCTGTTTTTGTTTTTTTTTTAAAGTACCATTGTGAGTTTTCAGAAATTACATCAACTGCCATTGCTATACGGCAAACACGGGGTTTTGTGATTTAGGGTATGTGATTTATATACCTTCCATAGATTAGCTGACTTTGCTATATGCTACTGCTGTATGTGGAAAGTTTTTTCATGATTGAAGTTCAAAAAGATAGCCTTAGGGCAAAAATCTTACTAAAAGGTATTTCATACCAACTTAATACTGTCAGATATGGTATATGGGCTGGAAACTCGAGCTACGGGGACAAAGTCTTAGAGATCTCATCAATAACAGGACCGACTGTTAGAGATGGCTCTTGTACACAACGCCATCGTACTTATCGGCAAGAGCACAACAAGGCAGGGGTGTTGCACCATGGAGATATGTACGCGGCCCGAGATGTGGCACTGCGTGTATCATACATGGAGATACATATGCGGCCCGAGATGCGGTAGTGCGCGTATCATGCCCTCTGTTCAAACAAAGCTAAAATTTTTTAGCAAGAACTTAGAATTAGGAGCCTTCCCTCATAGGTGTTGGGGCGAGCTTTCTCTGTTCATACATCATACTGCAGTGATTGTTCCTCATGAACAGAAATTAGACATGCTATGGACTTTACCTTTTTCATGCGTATCTACGTGACTTTGTAAAATGATGTTCACTTACATCTCATTTACATGCATTTTTTAGGTTGGTAGTTTTGCACCTAATTATTTCCCATTTCGGCATTGTGTCATGCCCTGTGTTACTTCCTTCTGGGTATTGATAGTTTTTTTATTAAAGGATGCTGCGGCAAAATGTATGTAGAGCTGTGGTGTATGGTGTTTGAATATTATGATTTGTTTTGTATTTGCTGTCTAGGGTATTTGATTTATATACCTTTCCTAGGTTAGCTGATTTTGCTCTATGCTACTATTGTATGTGGAAAGTTTTTTTCATGATTGAAGTTCAAAAAGATAGCCTTAGGGCAAAAATCTTACTAAAAGGTATTTCATACCAACTTAATACTGTCAGATATGGTAGATGGGCTGGAAACTCGAGCTACGGGGACAAAGTCTCAGAGATCTCATCAATAACAGGACCGACTGTTAGAGATGGCTCTTGTACACAACGCCATCGTACTTATCGGCAGTAGCACAACAAGGCAGGGGTGTTGCACCATGGAGATATGTACGCGGCCCGAGATGTGGCACTGCGTGTATCATACATGGAGATACATACGCGGCCCGAGATGCGGCAGTGCACGTATCATGCCCTCTGTTCAAACAAAGCTAAAATTTTTTAGCAAGAACTTAGAATTAGGAGCCTTCCCTCATAGGTGTTGGGGCGAGCTTTCTCTGTTCATACATCATACTACAGTGATTGTTCCTCATGAACAGAAATTAGACATGCTATGGACTTTACCTTTTTCACGCGTATCTACGTGACTTTGTAAAATGATGTTCACTTACATCTCATTTACATGCATTTTTTAGGTTGGTAGTTTTGCACCTAATTATTTCCCATTTCGGCATTGTGTCATGCCCTGTGTTGCTTCCTTCTGTGTATTGACAGTTTTTTTATTAAAGGATGCTGCGGCATGGTGTTTGAATATTATGATTTGTTTTGTATTTGCTGTCTAGGGTATTTGATTTATATACCTTTCATAGATTAGCTGATTATGCTATATGCTACTGTTGTATGTGGAAAGTTTTTTTCATGATTGAAGTTCAAAAAGATAGCCTTAGGGCAAAAATCCTACTAAAAGGTATTTCATACCAACTTAATACTGTCAGATATGGTATATGGGCTGGAAACTCGAGCTACGGGGACAAAGTCTCAGAGATCTCATCAATAACAGGACCGACTGTTAGAGATGGCTCTTGTACACAACGCCATCGTACTTACCGGCAGTAGCACAACAAGGCAGTGGTGTTGCACCATGGAGATATGTACGCGGCCCGAGATGTGGCACTTCGTGTATCATACATGGAGATACGTACGCGGCCCGAGATGCGGCAGTGCGCGTATCATGCCCTCTGTTCAAACAAAGCTAAAAATTTTTAGCAAGAACTTAGAATTAGGAGCCTTCCCTCCTAGGTGTTGGGGCGAGCTTTCTCGAGCTTTTTACGTCTGACCTGGCGCCAAACACGGGTTTCTCATATTACCCGGAATCACTTTCTTCCTTCCATATGACCCGGAAAGTACCCAAAATGCCCTTAGGTTTAGGTATAAGGCACCCACACTTTGGTTTTCCATATTACCCAGAAGGGAGCGACTACCCGGAGAAGCTGCCGTTAGTCGGAGAAGAAGGCGTTCTGTCCGGCCTCTCCGCCCATATCATCGCCGGCGCCGGCGCCGTCGAACTCCGAAAAGGTCATCTTCGCGGCAACAGGCGGGAAAACGAGCGGGAAAGATCGGGTATTGGAAAACAACTTCAACGGAGGCAAGGTACATCGAAAAACTCGTAGGTGAAGTTAAAATACGACGATTTCTATCATGAAAGTTGGTTCCAGAGAAGAAAGTTCAAAACTTAGCAAGTTTTCAACTATTGTTACAGTCGTGTCGTCGACAACACGACTGTAACAATAGTCGTGTTTGATGAAACACGACTCATAGACGTTGCTTTTCACTCATATACGGTTTTCAATATATCGTGTCTCACGGATTTTTAACTTATTTTGGTATTTTAATGACAGGTACGGATGGAGAAGATAGTTCTTTGTTTACACTACGATGGAGTTTTGACAAATTCTGATAAGTACGTGGGCGGGAAACGGAAGCTCCTGCCTATAGATACACGAGTAAAGTACCTGGATCTGTTGCAGCTAGTGGAAGAAAGATTACCGCTTAAGTCTGCATCTGGTACATTAACTTTGTCATATCGTGTTGACTCTGAATACACATTTCTCCTTGAAGACGATAAAGATGTGGAGTCAATATTTATACTTCACAAGAGCAAGCAAGGCACAAATGGACTACTCCGCCTGTACGTGGAGTGGACTTCTACGGGCAATAACATGGAGACTTCGACTCTCAATATGAAAATAAATGCCAATGCAAATAATGAGGAGGAGAGGCTACCAGAGGCAGAAGTGATGCCGGCCAGTAACACACCGCCGGAGAGGCCGTCCAGCCCGGGCAATAAGACACCCGCATCAGCAGTCGAAGGAGGAAGAGATGGAGACTATGCGAGGTGAGACTTCTAAGGCGCGGATACAGGCAAGTCGTGTGCTATTATAGTCCACTATAATAGTACACGACTAAAAATTTTATCGTGCCGTATTGAACACGACTATATACCTAGTCGTGTTCCATAGTACACGACTATAAATCAATTCGTGTTGCATAAGACAATACCTCATAGTACGTGCTATCGTTTTCTCAAGTCCATTGATACATCTTTTTTCCCGCAGTTTCGAAGATGGAGAAGAAGGTGAAGATGAAGAAGAAGATGAAGATGAAGATTCCAGTCCAGATGAAGAAGAATTGTTGGATGTAGATGAATTACCGTGGTCTGCAGATGAGCGGGATGAGCCTCTTACAGTACCACATTTCAGCCAGCCATATCACACGGGAACATCGACTTCTAGAGGTCCCACGGCAGAAGACACATGTAAAGGGAAATCTGTCGCGTCGGAGGACGATGACTATCTCAATATTGAGGGTGATGGTGGTTGGGATTGGGGTACCTATTCTGCACAGGCCGGTCCTTCAAAACATTGTGAAGAGGAGACGATGTTGACCAGAAGTTTGCAAGCAGAAGACTACGAGGCACAACTTACCTTAGGGGCTAGATTCGAAAGCGTCAAGCAGTTCAAGATGGTTCTAACTGATCTGGCAATCAAGAGGAAGTTCATGTTCAAAGTAGCAGATGAGAGCAAGGACACATTCGCTGCAAGGTGCAAGGTTTCGGGGTGCAAGTGGTACATACGAGCGTCGAACAGACTTGATGGAGTCAGCGTAACAAGGAGGGAAGAACGGCATACATGTGACACTTCTCTAAGTTTGAAAGATCATCCATTGGCTTCTCACCTCTGGATTGCGAGGAAGTGTCATGGCCTCCATAAGGATTCAAACTCCATAAAAATCTCAAATATCCAACAATACATTGAGAAGCATTGGGGTGTCACAGTCAACTATAAAAGGGCATGGAGGGCGAAAGAGGAATTGATCCGATTGATCGATGGCAACCCTGAAGACGCATATCGTATTTTGCCACATTACGGAAGGGAATTAGAGCGGTCTAACGCAGGTACACATGTGGTCATAGAAAGAGCAGCTGATATACCTGATATCCCAATTGAGTTAGCCGGCTACGACTTCAGACGTGTGTTTTGGATGTTCGGCCCGGTCGCAAGAGCATTCCGAAGAACACTGAGACCGTTGCTCATGCTTGATGGAACATTCCTAAAAGGAAAGTACCCTAGAGTATTATTGGTTGCTACAGCAATCGACGGCAATCAACAATTAATGTGTCTTGCATATGCAATTGTGGATAAAGAGAATATCAAAACGTGATAAGTTTAGAAGCAGGAAAGACGACTATTCTAACAGTCGTGTTTTGGACGACACGACTGGGCACACATTCGTGTCGTCGAAAACACGACTACTCATACAGTCGTGTATTGTTTTTACATGACCTTGTAACAACCTGAAGCATTCTGTGTTTAATATGCTTGTCTCTCATATTTGTACAGGACGTGGTTCCTCACCTTACTAAAATGTTTTCTCTTTACGGACCCCCGGCATCCCTGGACACTATTGTCTCTGATAGACAGAAGGGCCTTCTGAGAGCGGTCGCCGATGTCTTTCCCGAGGCTCACCATGGGTTTTGCTTAAGGCATATGGCCGCAAATATGCTTAATACTTGGAAGGATAAGTACCTGAAGGAACTTCTATTCCGAGCTGCAAAATGCTTCAGGAGACCAGAATTCGATGCAACGATGGATAAGATGAAGGAACACAATGAGGCGGCCTAGAAATATGTTGACAATATTCCGAAAACACATTGGACGAACGTAGAATATCCGGGTAAAAGGTATGGCACTCTCACGTCGAACGCGTCAGAAAGTGTAAATAATATGCTTCTAAAGGCAAGGTTTTGGCCAATAACTCGGTTGATCGAGCAAACGCGGGCGACCACAAGCGTCCATTTTCAGAGACGCCGAATAGAAGCAGACGGCCTACCGACTCCGTTAACAAAATATGCACAGAATCATATCAATCAGATGAGGAATTAGAGTGCTGGAACAGTTCGAGTTCAACCGCTATCATTACGGCAGTTTGAAGTGACATCTTTATACCATGTGGTAAGCATAAATTCGTTTTCTATAAGATATGACTATAACAAAGTCGTGTCGACGAATACACGACTACTCATATAGTCGTGTCGTCTCATGCACGACTAGTCATACAGTCGTGTCTTCGACGACACGAGTATTCTTGGAAGACACTGATGTTGTTCATGTTGTCTCATCAGGATGTTGTTGACCTTACGAATAGAACATGCACATGTGGCTTCTTCCAGAGCATGGGACTTCCATGCAAGCACGCCATGGCATGTATTGATGAGAGGAGTCTGGAAGCGGTAGAATATTGTGAGAAGTGGTACTGCGCAAGTACGTACTGCAGCACGTACGAAGAAGTAGTGTTCCCTACTTTAGACAGAAGTCAGTGGGGAAATTACGGGGTTTTATTTAAATGCGAACCGCCAAGGCTTGAAGCTCCAAAGAAGGGCAGGAGAAAGACAAAGAGAATTGAGTCATAGCCCGATCCACCTGCAAGGCCACGTTCGAAATGTGGGAATTGTCGTGAAGTTGGTCACAACCGTACAAAGTGCACTAATAGCCCGGTTACGAAAGAAAATCGGACGCGCAGGAAACGAACACTTCCGCAACAAGGCAAACTGACTACGAACGAGACATCGCATGTACGGAGGTCCGGCTTACCTCAGCCCCCACCATTCTTCACTTAGGATGTATAGCGCATATTAACTTCTACCGAAATTAACATCTATACTGTCGTGTATTGTGAAACACGCCTATATATAAAGTCGTGTTGCATTAGAGACGATTATATACATAATCGTGTTGTATCAGAGACAATTATATATGTAGTCGTTTTCCATCAGAGACGATTATCTAGGTAGACCTGTTGTATGAAGGCCGTATTCAAGTTCATGCTTGCGATATTTTGTCTACATCTAGTATGAGTCAACAAAAGAATTGGAATTATGTGAAAGAGAACTGTACAACAAGGTGTCAAAAATGAAATCGAACTATTTGAAAGAGTACGGTATTTACAGCAAATGAACTTTGTACATTAAAATAATGTGAATAAAATGAAATCCAATTTATTCTTTATCCGGAAGCCGCATAAAACCCGCAACTGTGACGGCATCTTTTCTGCCTTGTCCGGAATCGTCGTCAAACTCGCTGTTAATAACCCCCCGAATCAAGGTTGAAGCGATGACTGGTTGCCACAGTCGTGTGATTGTGGACTGATCAAACTCCGGTGGGTTGACATTGGACGCCAAATGCGCGACGTACATCATGATGAAGATGCCACAGTCTTTCGAATTTTGTTGCCACGGCGCTTTGGCTATCTGAGTCATCTTCCAGTCTAACAAACCAAACCACCCCAGCTTGCCTGCCATCACAACGTTCATGAACTGCGTGAATTTGTCAGCAGCTTTTCTGTGATGCGGATATAATTGGGATCTGCCAGACAGCGGGTTGTAGAAGCGCCATACACAGTGCGGGAAATGGACATACACGAGGCAGAAGTGGGAGCCGGTGCGGATTGGGAAAATGCGTAGAACATGTTCCTGTTCAAGCCGTCGAGCATCCTCCCGAGCTTTTTAACCAATTTGGCATTATTTCCTCCTTTCTGGTGCTCCTGCGAAACCGCAAGAAATTTAGACAACGATGCTCGTAATATCATACTTAATTACTTATCACTCCTTATGCAGGGAACACTTACGTTGTCGAAGATCTCTTTGAATGCGTGGCAACCAAAAAATGCCCACGGATATTTCATTGGGTTTCTGTCATTGCGCTGGCTCAACAGACTTAAAAACGCATCTATAACCTATGGAAAAACATCCACAGGAGTCATTACACTCGAAGTAAGGCAATATACAATGGTGTTTAAAAGTCGATTATTCTATATATACGATTTTCATGCTAGAACGACACGACTAGGCATATAGTCGTGTATTGCAAAGACACGACTACGCGCAAAGTCGTGTCTTCGAATACGGACTTTACGTCAACAAAAACATATGAGGAGCATAGGTTTACTTACATTGGTGTTTATTTCTGTTGTTTATAGGAGGGATAAATAGTCGTCATCACATAGCGTTGGGATTGGATATGCCTTCCTCGGATTGGCGATCCATCCATCTATTGCCACTCTATCCCGCTCTAACAATACCCCCATGTCGAAGCATAACTCCAAATCGGCATAGTTGTCAGGGAGTGCAATTAGAGACTTAGACTTTTGAGGGGTTAGGAGGACATCGACGTCAACCGGCTGTGATGCGGTTAAGCCAGTGCCCTCCGCCACCTCCTCCTCCTCCCTCGCCTTCTCCTCCTCAACCTCCTCTTCCTTCACCTCCTTCGTCTTCTCCTCCTCCATCGCCTCTTCGTCGGCCTAAACCTCCTCCTCCTCCCCCTCCTTCTCCAGAACATCCTCCTTCACCTCCTCCTCGTCGACATCCTTGCCATTCACATCCTCCTTGACGGTTTCGATATCCGACTGGTGTAAGGAAGAGATGACCTCATCGATGATAGAGGTCGCTTGTCGATCGGATATGGTTTGTTCGGAGTCGGCTTTCGGCTGAGGGGACCTATTCCTTCTTTCCTGCTCCTCCGCCATTCTCCGTATATGGTCCTCTTCTCTAATCCTCTGTAATTCCCTCGCAGAGACAGTCCTCATTCGCTTCCGCACCACTACACCAGGGGGGAATATGTCCCGTCTGTACGGAGGACGGGACTCGACTTCCGCACGCTCCATATCTTCGTTGAATTCTGGTTGGAGCTTCTTCAAAAACAACTTGGCAGAGGATCTCTTTGTAGCCCGTTGAATCTTGTCTTCCTCATCCGTGCGTTTGATGGGAGCTAAAATGACATTTTACTTATTCATGTCAGTAGTAGCAGCACGATAAAAAACATAGTCGTGTTGTATGAAACACGATAAACCACAAAGTCGTGTCTCATTAAACACGACAAATATAATAGTCGTGTATCATGGGGCACGAAAAAATAAATCATCGTCTACAACTTACCTTTACCCCATTTCGTCGAATCCAGATGTGACTTCCTTGCCAGCTCCTTTGTCCGCATACCAATAGGAGTGTTCTTCTTATGCTCCTTGTCACGGGGCCGCTTCTTTGGGTCCATCTGATGCACTGATGACTTCTGTAGCTCCATTTGGGGCCGCTAGTTTGGCTCCATGTGATGCACCGATGACTTCTTTGGCTCCATTTGGGGCCGCTTCTTTGGCTCCTTCGTCGGCTCGTCAGTCATCTCCTCCTTCGGATGCTCAAAGATCTGACCTTCTAACAGCATTGACGCTGAGGCGGCAGAGGCCTTCATAGAGTGGAGAATCTCTCGCAGAGGTCCGACTCTCCTTCCCATCTCCTCATACGAAGACAGAGCTATCTCAATTAGTGACTGTATGCCGTGAAGGGCACCGTCCAATTGCCCCATTGCAGTTGCAGTGGACTGGGCAGCCGTCCTCGAGGAAGTGGAGGCTGGTTGGTTGGGAGTCCTCTTCATTTCCGGCCTCTGCCGTCGTGGAGGAGGGGCCCCTGAGGTTGAAGAAGCAAGGAGAGATGCCTCTCCGGCCATGGGGCTGATTACGTCGACGAGTTCCTCCCCTATTTGAAGATTGTGGAACACTCCCGTCCAATAGTCGGCCATACGGTGCTTCTTCTGTGCACCTTTCTTCACCTCTGTAATGAGGGCCCCACTTCCTGGCCATCTTTTCGCCCGTGGGCTGGTAGGGCCCATGACAGGATGGAAGATTGTCGTGTGCTCGAAAAACCAAATCTGCATAGTAAACAGATGTATACATTATAACAATGCGCGGTTGCCTTAGTCGACTATAAGCTCAACACGAATTGAACTATGGTCGTCTCCTAAAGAACACGACTATATACCTAGTCGTGTTCCATCATACACGACTATAAATATAGTCGTGTTCTATAATACACGACTATATACATAGTGGTATTGTATAAAACTTTTCAGTAATAGTGGTATTGTACTCAACACGAATTGAACTATGAATGCTACATACCTGAAGGACATATGCGGCGCCATTTAGGCATCCACCGCCCAGGCACTCTCCTTGCGACCTCGCACCCACTAGTCTGCTGGTATGGGTTATACCAGAAACCAACATCTTGTGTATAGCCCCAACCCAATTGTATGACCTCAATCTTGGGAGGTCGTCAATGTAACGGTACAAAGAGGGATGAACCGCTCTAGTGCTGTGTGGAAACAGCACCGTGCAGAAGAGGAGGCAGATGATCATCCTCGCAATGTCCTCCTCTTCCATCTTCAGTTCGCCCGCGCTAAGCTTGTGTTGTGACGCCAGCCCAGGACGTCACAACCCATACGTCAGCAGCAGTGGCAACTGGGTTATCTATTAGGAGTAGATTTGCTTTGATGAATAAGAGTCTTGATTGTAATTAATCCCAATTGGGCAACTCACGTTGTAATGGGCTGTAAGCACGTAGTTAGTGGCCAATTAGTGGCCCATCAGATTGACAGATGGCGCTGGCCCTAGCCTGAGCGCCATCTTCTCTTTTAAATGGAGGTCGTCCTCCCCTAATGGAACTCATGCATTGAAAGTTATTCTCCTTTCTACCTTCTTCTCCAAATTTCCTTCTCTCTCGAGCCATTGTGACCAGCGGTCACAACATTTGGTATCAGAGCCGTTGCGATCTGCAATGCCTCCTCATAAGCAACCAGCAATGCCCTCCGACGTTCCACCGGAGACGGAGGCGACGAGAGAGACAGCGAACCCACAGGCGGATGCTGACTCGACACAAACCAACATGCTGTCTATCATGACGGCCATTCATGAAGAACTCTGTGAACTGCGTTTGGAGCGGACTCAGCGGCAATCTCCACAACAAGCAACGATGGAGTCTCCCCCGCAGCCAATGATGAATGTGGGAAGCTCCAGTCGAGCAGGAGGCCATCAAGCGCTGGGCAGCTCCTTGCTCGGTCCTCGCGCTGGCCAACCACCCACTCATGGCATACAATTGGGTTCCTTCAACGGAAACGTAGAGGGTGGCTCCCTGGGCGCTCACAACCCAGGTGCACCAGGTGTTCGACGAAATGTCCCAATGACCACACCTCAACGAAACGTGCAAGCGGAGTTCGAAGAGGAATGGGAGGATCCTTGGAGGTCTCACGGAAGCCTGAGGGGCAGCGCTGAGCCACGTCTGGCCAGGCTACAGTTTCCGCGGTACAATGGCGAAGATGACCCAGTGGAATGGTTGTATAAAGCGGACAAGTTTTTTGCCTATCAGGGGACCTACTCTGATGCAGAACGTCTCCGAGTGGAAGCCTTTCACTTGGACGGAGATGCATCCATCTGGTTCCAGGCATACGAAAAAGAAATCAGATTTCCTACATGGGCGTCCTTCTCTGACGAACTATGCGTGCAGTTCGGGCCTAATGAGTTTCAGGACTTCAATGAGATGCTGTCTACGCTGAGACAGACAACTTCGGTGAGGGCTTATTACTCCGAATTTATGAAGATTGCAAATAGGCTACCAGAGTGGCCGGTAGTGGCTCTTGTCGGCACCTTCAAGTGGGGCTTGAAGCCAGAAATTGCGGATGAGATGCGCCATTTTCCCTGCCATACGATGAGAGATGTGGTGCGGCATGCCCGTATTGAAGAAGAAAAGATTGCCCGTCAGCGAAGGGGGGCCAGGAGCACCTTTAACCAGCGGCCTTATACTTCCGCCCCCCCTGCAATGGCGCCAGCACCTGGGTCAGCTCCTACCAATCATTCCAACGCGCCAGGGGGAACACCACTTCCTATCCGTCGCCTGACACCAGCCCAGGTGGCCGAGAGACGCGCTAAGGGTCTGTGCTTCAACTGCGACGAGAAATTCGTCCAAGGCCATCGTTGTTCAGTTCGGGGCAGTCTACTCATTGAGGAGGCAGAGGAGGAAGAATCTTACCAGACTGACTGAGGGTCCAAGGCCTATTGAAACGCCAACAGGTTGCCATCTTGATCGACAGTGGGTCGACTCACAACTTCATCAACGACCGCGTGGCTCACCGCCTTGGGTGTTATGTGACAGATGCTCAACCCTTTGACGTGTTGATTGGAGATGGCAAGCATCTGCGTAGTTCGGGGCTTTGTGCTCAGGCCTCTTTGATCATTCAAGGACACACGTTTACTACAATGGCTACAGGAGCTGGGCGATGTCACATGGAATTTTCGCGACCTCATCATGGTCTTTGAGGTCCAAGGAGAGCGAGTGCGCATCCAAGGATTTCGGCCAGGCACATTACATTCAGCACAGGCCGTGGAATCTTTATCGCGGTATACACCACATGGGGTCTTTCTACAGCAACGTGCCATTATGGACGTGGACCAGGGGGATTTGCCTCCGGATATGCGTCTCCTCCTAGACGAGCATACAGCCATCTTTGCTGAACCAACTGGTCTTCCCCCACAGCGGCTC
The DNA here is from genome assembly GCA_039654745.1 of Houttuynia cordata. Classification (NCBI taxonomy): domain Eukaryota; kingdom Viridiplantae; phylum Streptophyta; class Magnoliopsida; order Piperales; family Saururaceae; genus Houttuynia; species Houttuynia cordata. Next base: position 78,992 of record JBCJFD010000030.1, read on the forward strand.
CATGATCACCACATCCCACTTCTTCCGGGGGCCCAGCCCACTAATATACGGCCATATAGGTACCCGCACATACAGAAGGCTGAAATTGAGAGACTGGTGGGTGATATGCTACGCACAGGTATTATTCAACCAAGTCACAGCTCTTTTTCCTCACCTGTGCTACTTGTTCGTAAGAAGGATGGCACGTGGCATTTCTGTGTGGACTATCGCGCCCTCAATGCCATAACGATCAAAGATAAGTATCCCATCCCTGTCATCGAAGAACTACTGGATGAATTTGCAGGCGCTACAGTTTTTAGCAAATTAGACTTGCGTTCTGGGTACCATCAAATCCGGATGCGAGCATCTGACACGGCCAAAACTGCATTTCTGACTCATGATGGCCATTTTGAGTTTTTGGTCATGCCATTTGGACTCACAAATGCACCTGCTACATTCCAGAGCCTCATGAACGATTTATTTCGACCTTTCCTCCGTCGGTTCGTCTTGGTCTTCTTTGATGATATACTCATTTACAGTGCTTCGTGGGCAGACCATCTGGATCACCTCAGGTCGGTTTTCACTATCCTACGTGATAATTCCCTATTTCTCAAACGGTCGAAATGTTCCTTTGGCAGTTCACAGGTTGAATACTTGGGCCATATTATCTCAAGCGACGGGGTGGCCACTGACCCTTCCAAGGTCACGGCTATGTTATCGTGGCCACCACCTACCAGCGTCAAGGCCTTACGTGGTTTTTTGGGTTTGACTGGATATTACCGCCGCTTCATCAGCCACTACGGTATCATCGCCAGCCCTCTCACCGCCCTGTTAAAAAAGGGGGCTTTTATATGGACCGAGGCAGCACAGGCTTCATTTGATCAACTGAAGCATGCCATGGCTAGTGCCCCCGTGTTGAGACTACCTGATTTTAACCTCCCATTTATAGTTGAGACCGACGCCTCAGACACAGGCCTTGGGGCCGTTCTTCTGCAGCAGAATAGACCGATTGCCTTTTACAGCAAATCCTTGTCTGCACGTACACTTGCTCTATCCGCCTATGAATGGGAGATGTTAGCCATTATCCACGCCATCACCAAATGGCGACCCTATCTATTGGGCCGCAAGTTCATTATCCGTACTGATCATCAGCCATTGAAGTACTTCTTGGAACAACGGGTAGCTACTCCGGCACAGCAAAGGTGGGTTAGTAAATTGCTGGGTTATGACTATGAAATTATGTACAAGAAAGGTTCCGACAACACGGTCGCGGATGCTCTGTCTAGGAGGCCCATGGAGAGCACTTGCATGACGCTCTCTGGACCCGCCTGCCCCTTCCTTCCGGAGCTGCGTCAAGCCTATTTAACATAACCGACAGCTAAGGACTTAGTCCATCGGGTACAGGCCGACCCCCTTTCTCTGCCATTGTATAGTTGGAGAAATGATCTGCTATTTTATAAGGATCGTTTATGGGTGCCAGACGCCAGAGACTTGCGTTCCAGGATTATCTCCCACTTCCACAACACCCCCCTCGCCGGTCATGAAGGTCAATTTCGTACTTATAAGAGGGTGAGCCAGAGTTTTTTATGGCCTGGCATTCGGCGCACAGTGCATTCTTATGTGGCGTCCTGTGATATTTGCCAGCGTGCTAAGGCTGCGGCTACATCCCCTGCGGGCTTGTTACAACCCCTTCCCATCCCGGCGCAAGTTTGGGATGATGTTTCTATGGATTTCATCGAAGCCTTGCCTGTCGTTCAAGGCAAATCAGTTATCTTGGTGGTGGTTGACAGACTATCCAAATATGCTCACTTTTGTGCTCTCAGCCATCCCTTTACAGCGCGAACAATGGCCGACGCATATGTCAAAGAGATTGCCAAACTGCATGGTATGCCCCGTACTATTGTGTCTGATCGGGATCGTGTTTTCATTTCGCAATTCTGGAAGGAATTCTTCGCCCTCCAAGGCACGAAATTACACATGAGCACAGCTTATCATCCTCAGACGGATGGCCAAACGGAGGTTGTTAACAGATGCTTGGAACAGTACCTCCGCTGCTTCGTAGGGGACCAGCCACGGCGTTGGCTTCAGCTTCTACGATGGGCCGAATGGTCATACAACACTGCTTTTCATACTCGTGCTGGCTTTGCCCCATTTGAGGTGGTTTATGGCCGGCCCCCTCCGACGGTTCTTTCCTATGTGCCGCAGCGCTCTGCTATCGCCGAGATTGATTACATGCTCCAGACTCGGGACGAAGTACTGCGACAGCTTAAGCGCAACATCCACTCCGCTCAGAATCGTATGAAGCAAATATATGATCGTACTCACAGTGATCGCACCTATCAGGTGGGCTATATGGTCTATGTGTCACTCATGCCCCACCGTCAGAAGTCCTTATTTCGTACCGATTCCAACAAGCTGGCTCCGCGCTACCATGGGCCTTATAAGGTACTTGATCGCATTGGCCCAGTTGCATATCGGTTGGCATTACCACCTGATTCCTTGGTGCATCCTGTTTTCCATGTATCCCGATTACGGCGTTTTGTTGGGGACCCTACTCAGATCGGTCCTATAGCTCCTCTTTCGGCTGTGGAACCAACGGATTCAAACGAGCGATGTCCAGCTTCTCTTATTGACAAACGGCGTGTCCGTCGATCTGAACGTCTCATTACCGAGGTCTTGGTGGCTTGGAAAGGGCAGCCGTTGGATGAAGCCACCTGGGTTGTGGAGGATGAGTTTCTGGATCGTTATCCAGAATGGACGCCTTGAGGACAAGGCGGCAGCGGAGCGTGGTGGAATGTTGTGACGCCAGCCCAGGACGTCACAACCCATACGTCAGTAGCAGTGGCAACTGGGTTATCTATTAGGAGTAGATTTGCTTTGATGAATAAGAGTCTTGATTGTAATTAGGCCCAATTGGGCAACTCACGTTGTAATGGGCTGTAAGCACGTAGTTAGTGGCCAATTAGTGGCCCATCAGATTGACAGATGGCGCTGGCCCTAGCCTGAGCGCCATCTTCTCTTTTAAATGGAGGTCGTCCTCCCCTAATGGAACTCATGCATTGAAAGTTATTCTCCTTTCTACCTTCTTCTCCAAATTTCCTTCTCTCTTGAGCCATTGTGACCAGCGGTCACAACAGCTTGTCTATGATTTCCTCAAGGTGTGGAATTTCCGCTCTCCTCACGGCGAAGTACTTTCTGAAGAATTGACCTTCCGGTCAGCGTGTCAAGGAGGGGAGGACCTCAACTCTTTCGCCCTTTGCGGGCAATCCGGTGATAAGGGCAACATCTTCCTCTGTGAAATGTAGCGTCCTACCCTTGATATTGAAGACCTTCGCCGACTCATCCCAGTACCTGACCAAATGGTCGAGGAGGTTCCGAGATACAACTACGTCCTCACCTTCAAAAATGACAACGAAACCAGCCTCTTTGATCACTTGGGCACATCTTTGGTGATGTTAAGCATGAAAAATACACATTTTTATATGCCTTTTTACCTATTTATTAGTTATGTTTTCTAATTAAAATGAGGAATAAAGTGAATTTTAGTCATTTGTTCAGTAATTAGGAATTAAACGAATAAGGCTCTCTAAATTGCTCAATTTAACAATGTTCCGTAATTTTATAAATATTTGGTGCGTCTAATTTGGGACATGTTTTATTTTGTATAGGTTCGCGTGCTCGTACTGTTGAACAGCCAAAAGTGAAGCCATTAGATGGGTTTTGAAATGCCAAAGCGACACAAGATCTGAGATCACGCGCAGAGAAGATCTGGACCGTTGATGTTCACTGATGAGGAAGACGGGCGCTGAGTTAAGATAAGAGCGTTCAGATTTGATCCGACGGACGACATTTCTACGACGGGTTACAGCTCAATTAAAAAAAAAGAAAGAAAGAAAACCGGTTCGTCGGTTCGGGTCGAAGAAAAAAAAAGAAAAAAAACAGAAGACAACCCGAGCCGATGGCTCGGGTGTCTTCCTGAAACAGAGCGGAAGAACAGAGAGCTCGAGGCAGTGAATCGGCGGCTGGGTCTCGGTGGAGATCGACGACGGTGGTTCGAAGGCCGACGGCGAAGGCGAAGCTCGAGGTGCTCGACGACGGTTGGGTTTCGGCGGATGGTAGAGGCGATGGGCGGCGGCATAGCATTACGGCGAGATTCCGATTGTGCAGAACGACGGCAAATGGTGGCGCGATCGACGACGGAGCTCGAGCTGGCGGAAGGCAGTGGATGGGTTCCGGTGAATCGGCGGCCATGAGGTGCAACATCAGAACCTCGACTGTGAAGGGGGGGTCAGCTCGATTTGGAAAGATTTGATTTTGGTTTCGATTTGGAAAGTCTTGATTCCAGCTCGATTTAGGACTTCGAAAGAGGCATGAATGATTGGGAATTGGCCGGATTTGGAGTCCAAAACAGTTGCGATTCCGGATTTGGAAGGCGTCCTCAATCTGGGGTCTTTATAAACAGAGCGCTGGTCGGGCAGAAAAGGGAGTTCCAGAAGTTCAACAGAGAAGACGACCAACAGTGTTCTCTTCCATTTTTTTACAGTTCGAAATTTTATTTTTCTTCTTTTGTTTCACCTTGGCTGTTGTTGCAATCGGCCTCTGTTGATCGAGCAACAAAGGAGACAACAGTGTTTACAATTCCAGTTCAAGAGGAACAATACTTTTTGGCTTTATTTTCTATTATTCAAAAAGTCCTGTAAGTTGATTTTACCTTTAATACAAATGAATTCTATTATTTTTGCAGTTAATTTCTGTAGTATGAGTAGCTAAATCCCTGTCTAGGGCTGAGATGAAGCCATGATTAGTTGTAGGAATATTATTCATGTGATGCAATTGTTTTGTCTAAATTAATGCGTTTTAAACGATTGTTATTCTCAAATTAATTGCATTGGGTTATATGTTGAACATGCTATTTAGATATTACTTGTGATTTATCAAATGATGGATACATGTAATGATTTGAATTTCATCTGTTGATATGCAAGAGGATGCAAAATTCTATTTAAAAAAATCTATATGCTTTAATGCTGAAATTTTCCGTAGGAGAATAGATTGAATTCCAATTCTCTACGAGATAATCGTGAAAACAATTGCTGATTTTAAAAGAAATATTCCTATGATTGTCATGTGCTGATTCTTATGCCCTAGAGTTTTAAATTCTTGATTAAAGTTTCAACTTTTATTTGTCAATTAGTTTCTTTTTCATAGATTACTTAATTGCCTTTAGATTAATTTCTTAATTAAAGCTGTTTAATTGCATTGAGTCTTAGATTAGTCGTAGTTGTAGTGGATCAAATCAATTTAATTCTTTAACAAGGGTAATAATCTGATCTTCGAATTAGAATTCCAAAAACACAAGTCCCTGTGGGTTCGACCTCGTAAGAATTGTGCGACTATACTCCAAACACGATTCGTACACTTGCGAGTAAAATTAAGAGATTAATTAAAACAACAACAAGTTTTTGGCGCCGTTGCCGGGGACTTGTAGGAAATCAAATTCTAAGACTAATTTTACCCTTGCAGTTAATTTTAGGTCAAAAAAAAAATTTTCAACACGTGAGAGTTGATTGACGGTGGATGACCACGTGGACACGTGATCACACACTGCGTCTGGTTAGCAGTAATTCCAATCCTTTAGAGAATAGTGAAACTAAAATTGATCTTTCATTCAAAATGGAAGATCAACCTGAGAAATCTCTGAGGGAGTTATTTTCTCCGATCACAATCAACCCTCCATCTTGCATAGTGTTACCTGTAACCTCTGCAAAACATTTTGAACTAAAACCTCAGATAATTCAACTTTTGCCCAATTATCATGGTCTTAACAGAGAGGATCCTTACATGCATGTAAAGGATTTTCTAGAAATTTGTGCAACTTTTAGGTTCACATACTTCTCTGATGAGTCTGTTCGTCTGCGCCTTTTCCCCTTCTCTTTGAAGGACAAGGCCAAGGCATGGTTAAATTCTCTTCCTGCTGACTCTGTCACAACATGGGATATGTTGGTGAGCAAATTCTTGTCCAAATTCTTCCCAATGGCTAAAACCAACGAATTAAAGAGAGAAATCACTGACTTCATGGAAGATGAAAATGAAAAATTTTATGAGAGTTGGGAAAGATTTAAAGACCTTTTACTAAAATGTCCACATCATGGGTTTGAAACATGGAGGTTAATACAACACTTTTACAATGGTTTAACTCAAACACACCGCAACATGATTGAATCAATGAACGGCGGTGCGTTCTTAGATTTGGGAGGTGAAGCAGCTTATAACTTCTTAGAGCGATTAGCTGAAAGGTCCCAACAGTGGGATTTTGCAGGTCATAGGGAGAGACAACATCAAGCTCCTAAGAAAGGAGGTCTCTACGAAATCAAAGATGACGTAGATGTTAAGGTCAAACTCGATGCGCTAACCAAGAAAATAGATGCCCTGAGTTTGAACCGAAGCATCAATGCCCTCAACATGAATGAAGCATGCTCTGTGTGTGCTAGCCCGATGCATACATCTCTGCACTGCCCTTCCATGAATACTTATCCAGAGTGTTATGCAGAACAAGTCAATGTTCTAAACAATTATGGGAAGCCGACAGGCAATCCTTTCTCTGAAACTTACAATTCAGGTTGGAGAAATCATCCAAATTTCTCCTGGAGACAAAGTCAACCACCTATGAATGTAGGTGGGCAGCCTATGCAACCTTTGCATAATCAGTTTAGGCAGAATAACCCACCTTATCCAGCTTTGTCTCAACCTCCCACCCAATATCAACAACCTGGCACTCAATCCCAGGGTCTTACACAAAAACAATCCTCGTTAGAGGACACTCTCAAATCTTTCATCCAATCCACAAGCCAAGTTATTCAGTCAACTAACCAAGCTATGCTTGAGATGAAAAACTCTACACACATGAATACTCAAGCAATTGCTAAGTTAGAGACTCAAGTTGGTCAATTGGCTACTCAATTAGCAGAAAGAGAGAGAGGGAGATTCCCTAGTCAACCTGTGCCTAACCAGAAGGGCCAATTCTCCATTAGTAGTAGCTCTAATTCTTCACAGAATGAGGAACATGTTCAATCAGTCATTACCCTTAGGTCTGGAAAGCAAATTGATAATAAAATTGAAACTCCTGAAAAAAAAGAATGTGAGAACACTAAGACTGAAATAGAGACTAAAGATTCTTCTCCAACTGTTGACAGTGATTCTCCACCTAGGAATTTTGTACCTAGAGCACCTTATCCGCAAAGACTAGTCAATCCTAAAAAAGGTGCACAATATGGAGATATTCTAGAAGTGTTTAAACAAGTGCAAATAAACATTCCTTTTCTAGATGCAATCCAACAAGTGCCTTCATATGCAAAATTTTTGAAAGATCTAATCTCTGTCAAAAAGAAAAATAATGTTCCTAAAAAGGCATTTCTAGCAGAACAAGTCAGCTCTGTCATTCAATGTAAATTTCCTATCAAATATAAAGACCCTGGTTGTCCCACAATTTCATGCATGATAGGGAAACATCAAATTGAGCGAGCCTTGTTAGATCTGGGGGCAAGTGTGAATTTATTGCCCTACTCTGTGTATGTGCAATTAGGTATGGGAGAGCTAAAACCCACGACAATGACACTTCAATTAGCTGACCGTTCGGTTAAAATTCCTCGAGGTGTTGTTGAGGATGTTTTGATAAAGGTTGATACATTTTATTTCCCTGTGGACTTTGTTGTCCTTGATACTCAACCTGTTCCGAACATAAGAGGGCAAATACCGGTCATTTTGGGTCGTCCATTTCTAGCTACATCTAATGCTATCATTAACTGCAGAAATGGAGTGATGCAAATTTCTTTTGGGAATATGAAGGTGGAATTGAACATTTTTGACATCAGTAAACAACCACCTGACATGGATGATGTGAATGAAATAAACCTGATTGAAACACTTGTCCATGAAACATTTCTTCAAACACATTCCCAAGATCCTTTAGAGGCATGCTTAACACATTTTGGTTGTGAATTTGATATCGATCAGTCAATTGAACAAGTAAACTCATTGCTTGAGTCTGTACCTCTGATGAGTACTGAACGGTGGCAACCAAAAGTGGAGCCTCTTGCCTTATCATCATCACCAGTAGTTCCATCTAGTGTTGAGCCACCTAAATTAGACCCGAAACCACTGCCTGATACTCTGAAATATGCTTATTTAGGTCCTGCTGAGTCCTTACCTGTCATTATTGCAGCTGACCTAGATGTGGCTCAAGATCGTAAATTACTTGATGTTCTTGTAAAGCACAAAGAAGCCATAGGGTGGACCATTGCAGATATTAAAGGCATCAGTCCTTCTATTGTTATGCATAGAATTCATTTGGAGGATGATGCCAAGCCTTCTCGTGAATCCCAAAGGCGTCTTAACCCTGTAATGCAAGAAGTTGTTCGAGCTGAAATTCTTAAGCTTTTAGATGTAGGAGTTATCTACCCGATCTCTGATAGTAAATGGGTAAGTCCTGTTCAAGTTGTGCCGAAAAAGTCTGGCATAACTGTAGTGAAAAACGATGCTGATGAGTTAGTGCCAACTCGAGTTCAAACGGGTTGGCGTGTCTGTATTGATTATAGGAAGTTGAATGCTTTGACAAGAAAAGATCATTTTCCCCTTCCTTTCATTGACCAAATGCTGGAAAGGTTAGCGGGACATGAATATTATTGCTTCCTTGATGGTTATTCTGGTTATAACCAAATTCCCATAGCCCCTGAAGACCAAGAAAAGACCACTTTCACGTGTCCTTTTGGTACCTTTGCCTACCGTCGCATGCCATTTGGCCTATGCAATGCACCTGCTACCTTTCAAAGGTGCATGTTGAGCATTTTCTCTGATATGGTAGAGCGATTTTTAGAGGTATTCATGGACGATTTTTCTGTCTTTGGGTCTAATTTTGATGAATGTCTGCACCATCTATCTTTAGTGTTAGTGAGGTGTAAAGAGAAGAATCTGGTACTTAACTGGGAGAAATGTCATTTTATGGTTCAAAAAGGAATTGTTCTTGGGCATATTATATCTAATAAAGGCATTGAAGTTGATAAAGCTAAAGTTGATTTGATTTCACATCTTCCACCACCACGAACTGTGAAAGAAATCAGATCATTTTTAGGCCATGCTGGATTTTACAGAAGATTCATTAAAGACTTTAGTAAAATTTCAAGACCTCTGTGTAATCTTCTTGCAAAAGATACACCATTTGTCTTTGATGATGCTTGCAATAATGCCTTTCAGAAACTCAAATCAGAGTTAACATCTGCACCTATTATTCGGCCACCTGATTGGAGCCTACCTTTTGAGATAATGTGCGATGCCTCTGATTATGCTATTGGTGCTGTGTTGGGGCAGCGAATTAATAAACTTCCCCATGTGATTTACTATGCCAGTAAAACATTGAATGATGCTCAACTTAATTATTCTACAACTGAAAAAGAATTGCTGGCAGTAGTCTTTGCTCTAGATAAGTTTTGGTCTTACTTATTGGGATCGAAGGTCGATATCTATTCGGATCATGCTGCATTGAAGTATCTTTTATCTAAAAAAGATGCTAAACCTCGTCTTCTCCGATGGATATTATTGCTACAGGAATTTGATATTGAAATTCGGGATAAGAAAGGTTCCGAAAATGTTGTAGCCGACCACTTATCTAGGTTAATAGTTGATTTTACTGATGAATCATTGCCCATAACTGAATCTTTTCCTGATGAGCAATTACTTCCAGTGTCTCAGTTGCCTTGGTTTGCAGACATAGTTAATTATCTGGTAACTGAACAAATTCCATCTCATTGGTCTTCCCAAGATAGGTCCAAATTTTTGTCCAGAGTTAAGTATTTCTTTTGGGATGATCCATACTTGTTCAAGTATTGTCCCGATCAGATTATTAGGAGATGTATTCCTGAACATGATCAACAAAGCATCATTTCTTTCTGTCATGATCAAGCATGTGGGGGCCATTTTAGTTCTAAAAAGACTGCTGCAAAGATTTTGCAGTGTGGATTTTATTGGCCTACTATTTTTAAAGACTGTCATGCTTATTGTTCAGCATGTGAAAGATGTCAGAAGTTAGGAGCACTTTCACGTCGTAACATGATGCATTTAACCCCAATCCTTATTATAGACCTTTTTGATGTCTGGGGTATTGACTTCATGGGACCTTTTCCTAACTCTTTTGGCAATCTTTATATTCTTGTGGGGGTAGACTATGTCTCTAAATGGGTAGAGGCTGTAGCATGCAAAACCAATGACCACAAAGTGGTGGTCCAATTCTTAAAAGACAATATTTTTGCACGTTTTGGTTCTCCTCGTGCTATCATAAGTGATGGGGGAAAACATTTCTGTAATAGGGTTTTTGAACAGTTAATGAAGAAATATGGCATAACCCACAAAATTGCTACCCCATACCATCCCCAGACAAGCGGTCAAGTTGAGATTTCTAATAGGGAGATTAAGCATATTTTGGAAAAGACAGTCAATCCTAATCGCAAAGATTGGTCACTGAGACTTACCGATGCTTTGTGGGCTTACCGTACTGCATTTAAAACTCCCATTAGAATGTCTCCATACCGTATTGTTTATGGGAAAGCTTGTCATCTTCTGGTTGAAATTGAGCATAAAGCTTATTGGGCAATTAAGCACCTGAATTTTGATTTAAATAGAGCAGGAATTCAAAGGAAACTGCAATTGAATGAGTTGGATGAGCTTCGTAATGATGCTTATGAGTGTGCAAAATCATACAAGGATCGTATGAAAAAGGTTCATGATCAAAATATTCTGCGAAAATCTTTTACTTCGGGGCAGAAAGTTCTTTTATACAATTCTCGTTTACATCTGTTTCCGGGTAAATTGAAGTCTCGATGGATAGGACCTTTTCTAGTTCGTGTTGTTTATCCTCATGGAGCAGTTGAAATAGAAAACCCAAAGAATGGTGATATATTCAAAGTTAATGGTCATCGTCTTAAACCATTCTTGGAATTGCAGCAACCTCAGATCGATGAATTGAGTCTGGCAGACCCGACTTATAATGACTAAAGTTGCAGTAATTTGTTTTGTGCCTAGTGGGTTTAGTTTTCTTTGTGTGCTTTATTTTTCACTATTTATCACTCATATTTTTAGGTTCATGATTCTCACAGGATATCTAGATGGCTGCCATATTCTTACACCTATGGGTGATGCCTGCACAGTTAGAAGAAGTAGTGAATGAACATCCACTGACTCCAGACTTAGATATTCCAGTCGTCTATCCTTGGGCACCATTACTACCACATCAGTTAGCGGGGAGTATGGATGACTCACCCATAGATGAGCTTGATCTTCAGGGGCCCATAGCTGCTGTCAATGTTGTTCCCATTTCATATTCGTTTTTGTTCCCCAGAGAGTCTAGGTGGGAGAGATTGAAGAGAAGACTGGGAACATTCATTTGCAATTTGAGCGATGTCATTTGGTCATATTTTTATTCTCTGTGGTCTCACGCTAAATCCTTGGTAGAATCTGCCTCAGCCATTAATGAGTGAAGTAATAGCTGTGTCTGGTTGAAGACGTAAAACTTAGCGCTACTGGGAGGCAACCCAAGTTTTTAGAATTTTTATTTTTGTGCTTATTTTTTTATGCTATTCTTGTGCTTCACTTGTTCTTTTCATTTTGATAGATACTATAGCATTTCAGTGGAGTGCAGGTACTATCTTTCCTTCCCTCGTCTATTTATTTTCTTCAGTATTTATTTCATATCTTTTTACATTGAGGACAATGTTTCATGCAGGTTTGGGGGTATAGGAAGATATTTGTTTAGGATATCTTAAGTTATTTTCTTGCTTGTTTTGAATTTTGTCGAAAAAAAAAATTTAAACAAAAAAAAATCAAAATTTTCAAAATTTTTTAGATTTTAGGTTGTTTGTTAGTATTTTTATAGGTTTTGGTAGTTTATCCCTTCGTGATGCATACTTCAATTTTTAAGAGATTAATTTACATTGGAAGTGTGAGTAAGTATACTGGAGGATAGAGACACTTAACTGAGAAATAGCATTCTGTTACAATCCTCTTGGATCAAGTGCTTAAGCTAATAAAATTCACTCACACACACCAGTTACATAAAGTAATACCTTCTAGAGATTTGTTGAATACTAATCTTCAGTGGGATGTCTTTAGTCAAAGTCATTGGATGATGTGTGGTTATCTGTTGAGCTTAAAAGATCATAATAGACCGTTTACTTGGCTATGGCAAGGGCTTGGAACCGGAAATAGGTTGAGAGTATAATACAGCCTGGACAGAATAATGTGTTTGAAAATATATATGATGAAAATGAAAAAAAAATGGAAACGAAAATAAAGAAAAGGGGCTGCTTGACTATTATAGGATTAACTTAGGCTGATGCTCAGGTCCGAAGCGGTCCATCTTAAAACCTAATGCCCTAAGCCAACTGGCTGGGAGTCATTGGCCTGAGTCATTGCTAAACCTAAGCATCTTGAAGTCAGGCCTTACACAGTCCTAATAAAAAAAAAAGTCTATGGTATATTATCCTCTAAAATCTAGAATGTTGGACCCGAAGGAGGCGCGCAAGCATCTGTGCTATCATGAACCTAAAGATTACGATGACCATGTAGATTCTGATGTTCTTTGGTTAATGGGTAACACTGGATCTGTGTGAAACAGAGATTTAGAGTGTATTGCTACAATGTTCTACACTTGCTATTATTTAAAGTATCATGCTATATCATATTGAGCAGAAATTTCCAAGATGAAGGTGTAGAATAAAACCACTTACTTGAGCGCTTCTATATTCCAGTTGATTATAAATGCAAGTACGTGTGGTTAGTTTTCTTAAGTATTGCAGTGTGTATTTGAAGGGATAATAGGTTTTGTGTTTTGAAGTGTTTAGTTGACTTCTTTCTCATTTAGATAAAGAATAAGGTTAATTTTATAAATACATGTTTGTGGGTAGCATGGCTGCAAACCCTCACGAGACTTCACTCGCCCAGCCAGGGACACCTGGGGGTTTAAAAGGCTTGTTGCATATGCTAAATGCAATCGTGATTCCCTACGACAGTGGCATTTATTTTTGAGTAGTTTTATTATTTTTTCTTTTGTGTTTTGCTTGAGGACTAGCAAAATCTAGGTTTGGGGGTATTTGTTAAGCATGAAAAATACACATTTTTATATGCCTTTTTACCTATTTGTTAGTTATGTTTTCTAATTAAAATGAGGAATAAAGTGAATTTTAGTCATTTGTTCAGTAATTAGGAATTAAACGAATAAGGCTCTCTAAATTGCTCAATTTAACAATGTTCCGTAATTTTATAAATATTTGGTGCGTCTAATTTGGGACATGTTTTATTTTGTATAGGTTCGCATGCTCGTACTGTTGAACAGCCAAAAGTGAAGCCATTAGACGGGTTTTGAAATGCCAAAGCGACACAAGATCTGAGATCACGCGCAGAGAAGATCTGGACCGTTGATGTTCACTGATGAGGAAGACGGGCGCTGAGTTAAGATAAGAGCGTTCAGATTTGATCCGACGGACGACATTTCTATGACGGGTTACAGCTCAATTAAAAAAAAAGAAAAAAAAAGAAAGAAAACCGGTTCGTCGATTCGGGTCGAAGAAAAAAAAAAGAAAAAAAAACAGAAGACAACCCGAGCCGATGGCTCGGGTGTCTTCCTGAAACAGAGCAGAAGAACAGAGAGCTCGAGGCGGTGAATCGGCGGCTGGGTCCCGGTGGAGATCGACGACGGTGGTCCGAAGGCCGACGGCGAAGGCGAAGCTCGAGGTGCTCGACGACGGTTGGGTTTCGGCGGATGGCAGAGGCGATGGGCGGTGGCATAGCATTACGGCGAGATTCCGACTGTGCAGAACGACGGCGAATGGTGGCGCGATCGACGACGGAGCTCGAGCTGGCGGAAGGCAGTGGATGGGTTCCGGTGAATCGGCGGCCATGAGGTGCAACATCAGAACCTCGACTGTGAAGGGTGGGGTCAGCTCGATTTGGAAAGATTTGATTTTGGTTTCGATTTGGAAAGTCTTGATTCCAGCTCGATTTAGGACTTCGACAGAGGCGTGAATGATTGGGAATTGGCCGGATTTGGAGTCCAAAACAGTTGCGATTCCCGATTTGGAAGGCGTCCTCAATCTGGGGTCTTTATAAACAGAGCGCTGGCGGCCAGAAAAGGGAGTTCCGGAAGTTCAACAGAGAAGACGACCAACAGTGTTCTCTTCCATTTTTTTACAGTTCAAAATTTTATTTTTCTTCTTTTGTTTCACCTTGGCTATTGTTGCAATCGGCCTCTGTTGATCGAGCAACAAAGGAGACAGCAGTGTTTACAATTCCAGTTCAAGAGGAACAGTACTTTTTGGCTTTATTTTCTATTATTCAAAAAGTCCTGTAAGTTGATTTTACCTTTAATACAGATGAATTCTATTATTTTTGCAGTTAATTTCTGTAGTATGAGTAGCTAAATCCCTGTCTAGGGCTGAGATGAAGCCATGATTAGTTGTAGGAATATTATTCATGTGATGCAATTGTTTTGTCTAAATTAATGCGTTTTAACGATTGTTATTCTCAAATTAATTGCATTGGGTTATATGTTGAACATGCTATTTAGATATTACTTGTGATTTATCAAATGATGGATACATGTAATGATTTGAATTTCATCTGTTGATATGCAAGAGGATGCAAAATTCATAATTTCATCTGTTGAATTTCATAGATTATTTAATTGCCTTTAGATTAATTTCTTAATTAAAGCTGTTTAATTGCATGGAGCCTTAGATTAGTCGTAGTTGTAGTGGATCAAATCAATTTAATTCTTCAACAAGGGTAATAATCTGATCTTCGAATTAGAATTCCAAAAACACAAGTCCCTGTGGGTTCGACCTCGTAAGAATTGTGCGACTATACTCCAAACACGATTCATACACTTGCGAGTAAAATTAAGAGATTAATTAAAACAACAATAGGTGACGCTGTAGGAGGGCCGCACACTTTTTCATCGCTCCCGGTTGACAACACGTCTTTAGCGCCGGTCGCGCATTATATGTTCTACTTCACTGGTCGGGTCCATCGGAGCCTTCCTTTTCCTGCCCCTCTGATTTCGCTGCCGAAGGTGCCAAGACAAAATCATGATCCTCCTCCTCTTCCGATGGTATTTCCTCCATAGACTCATCTCTTTTTTTATCCATCTGCAAGGAGTGAGGTTATAGTTGGTCAGTAGAAAAGTCTCCTCGGTGCAACACGAAAATATAAAAGTCGTGTCGTCGCGTACACGACTAAATACAAAGTCGTGTCTACTACAGACACGACTTTATAGTTCATAGTAAAAATTAAACATTCAAATGTCGGACCTTATGAACCTAAAATCAGTAAGGATAGTTGTAACTTACCGCAGTTTAGTCGTCTGTATGTGTGTATTTCCTCGCAGGTGCCTTTCACAGTCTTCCTCGCCGTCAACCGAAGCTCAATCCGGTCAATCCGCCTGTTGCATGCAGGCGGAGGAGCCGCGGGGGAGCTCAGAAGGTTGAAGATCAGAAATCCCGACGGATGCGCTTCAAATCGCCGCCTTTGTCCACTCTCCCTCAGTCGTGTCGTCGAAATCCAGCAGGGGGCAGCTCGATATCGAGATGGGGGACGCGAATAGGCTCGAACTCGTCCGTGTATTCCGCCGGTTGAATCGCCGCTCCAACTCGCCGGTCGCCAGTGACGTCGCCGATGTATATCGCCGGAGAACTTCACCCTTTTTTCGTGTTGTACACAACACGCCTCTTCGCACAGTGTTAGCACGAAAAAATAGAAGAAAGGGCATTTTGGGTACTTCAAGTCCAAATTCCGGGTCATATGAGATTTCACGGGAAAAACCTGGGTAATATGGAATATTAAAATTTGGCGCCAGGTAATATGGAAAAAACTCAGCTTTCCTCTGTTCATGCATCATACTATAGTGATTGTTCCTCATGAACAGAAGTTAGACATGCTATGGACTTTACCTTTTTCACGCGTATGTACGTAACTTTGTAAAATGATCTTCTCTTACATCTCATTTACATGCATTTTTTAGGTTGGTAGGTTTGCAGCTAATTATTTCCCATTTCGGCATTGTGTCTTGGCCTGTGTTGCTTCCTTCTGTGTATTAACAGTTTTTTTATTAAAGGATGGAGTTTTTTCCATATTACACTGGTGCCAACTTTTGTTTTCCCATATTGCCTGGTTTTTCCAATGAAATCCCATATGACCCGGAATCGACACGAAAAGTACCCAAAATACCCTTAAGTTTAGGTATAAGCACCACACACTCTTTGTTTTTCCATATTACCTGGAATATACGGAGGTACCCGGAGAAACTCGTGTTCAGTCGAGAGAAGAAGGCATTCCGTCCGGCATCTCCGTCCCATATCATCGCCGGCGCCGGCGCCGTCCAAATCGGGAAAGGTAATCTTTGCGCCAAAAAGCGAGAAAACGAGCGGGATGAATGGATTTTGATATAAAAACAGCGGGGAAGCCCTCCCAACTACAAAAATTAAGATCTACATGTAAAAAAACACATATAAAGATCACCCATTGGTGTTGGACCGCTCCTGGACATGAAATAAGAGGATAAAAATGGACAAAATGTGAAATACTCTTCGGCGAGTAACAAGTTTAATTTATATATCTTTCTATGATCCTAATGAAGGGGAAGAGGAGGAGAAAATAAAGAAGAACACAAAAAAATGGGCAAAAATGGATGAAAAATGAGCGAGTTATCACATTTTGAAAATTTCTATTTTATCGTGTCGTCGAAAATACGAAAAATATCCAACTCGTGTCTCCAAAGACACGACTTGAATTGAGTCGTGCTTTGTATGACACGGATAAAATGGGAATGTTTAAAATGTCATAACTCGCTCATTTTTTATCCGTTTTTGCCCATTTTTTTGCGTTCTTCCTTATTTTTCCTCCTCTTCCACCTCATGAAGATATATTAGGATAAAAGAATAAGAAGAAAGAAGAAGGAAAGAAGAAAGTGGAAGCTCTTCACCGGAAAGCTTCTATTTTTTTCTTCTTATTTTTTCTTCTTCTTTCATCTAGTATATACTCATGGGTTGGAAGAGGAGGAAAAAATAAGGAAGAACGCAAAAAAAAATGGGCAAAAACGGATAAAAAAATGAGTGAGTTATGACATTTTGAAAATTTTAGTTAAAACGTGTTTTGAAAGACACGACTTGTAGTATAGTCACACGACTATACTGCAAGTCGTGTATTCCAAAACACGTTTTTACTAAAATTTTCAAAATGTCATAACTCACTCATTTTTTATCCGTTTTTACCCATTTTTTTTTCGTTCTTCCTTATTTTTCCTCCCCTTCCTCCTCATAAAGATATATTATGATAAAAGAGTAACAAAAAAATAGGAAGAAAGAAGAAAATGGAAGCTCTTTGCTAGAAAGCTTCCATTTTTTTCTTTCTTCTTATTTTTTCTTCTTCTTTCATCCTAATATATCTTCATGAGGTGGAAGAGGAGGAAAAATAAGGAAGAACGAAAAAAAATGGGTCAAAAACGGATAAAAAATGAGTGAGTTATGACATTTTGAAAATTCTAGGAAAAACGTGTTTTGAAATACACGACTTGCAGTATAGTCGTGTACGTCGCGTACACGACTATACTGCAAGTCGTGTCTTTTAAAACACGTTTTAACTAAAATTTTCAAAATGTCATAACTCACTCATTTTTCATCCGTTTTTGCCCATTTTTTTTTAGTTCTTCTTCATTTTTCCTCCTCTTCCACCTCATGAAGATATATTATGATAAATAGAGTAACAAAAAAATAAGAAGAAAGAAGAAAAATGGAAGCTCTTTGCTAGAAAGCTTCCATTTTTTCTTTCTTCTTATTTTTTCTTCTTCTTTCATCCTAATATATCTGCATGAGGTGGAAAAGGAGGAAAAATAAGGAAGAACGAAAAAAAAATGGGCAAAAACGGATAAAAATGAGTGAGTTATGACATTTTGAAAATTCTAGGAAAAACGTGTTTTGAAATACACGACTTGCAGTATAGTCGTGTACGTCGCGTACACGACTATACTGCAAGTCATGTCCTTTTAAAACACGTTTTAACTGAAATTTTCAAAATGTCATAACTCACTCATTTTTCATCCATTTTCGCCCATTTTTTTTTGCGTTCTTCTTCATTTTTCCTCCTCTTCCACCTCATGAAGATATATTATGATAAAAGAGTAACAAAAAATAAGAAGAAAGAAGAAAATGGAAGCTCTTTGCTAGAAAGCTTCCATTTTTTCTTTCTTCTTATTTTTTCTTCCTCTTCCACCTCATGAAGATATATGTGGAAAGATTTTTTCATGATTGAAGTTCAAAAAGATAGCCTTAGGGCAAAAATCCTACTAAAAGGTATTTCATACCAACTTAATACTGTCAGATATGGTATATGGGCTGGAAACTCGAGCTACGGGGACAAAGTCTCAAGAGATCTCATCAATAACAGGACCGACTGTTAGAGATGGCTCTTGTACACAACGCCATCGTACTTACCGGCAGTAGCACAACAAGGCAGGGGTGTTGCACCATGGAGATATGTACGCGGCCCCGAGATGTGGCACTACGTGTATCATACATGGAGATACGTACGCAGCCCGAGATGCGGCAGTGGCGCGTATCATGCCCTCTGTTCAAACGAAGCTAAAATTTTTTAGCAACAACTTTGAATTAGGAGCCTTCCCTCCTAGGTGTTGGGGCGAGCTCTCTGTTCATACATCATCCTGCAGTGATTGTTCCTCATGAACAGAAGTTAGACATGCTATGGACTTTACCTTTTTCACGCCTATCTACGTGACTTTGTAAAATGATGTTCTCTTACATCTCATTTACATGCATTTTTTAGGCTGGTAGTTGGCAATTTTGTTGGGGGTAAGCGTTGAAGAATTGATAAGGAGTTAAGGACAGCTCTATTCTTGTTTGTGGATTTGTACTGGAGCCTAAAAAAGAGAGGAAATGAACATTACCTCATGAAGACTCTCAGCTCTGAGAAAGAAGAGAGTTCTTTCTGATTGGCTTGTTACTTTAGAATGAAATAAAAGAAGTAACAGGTTTGTTTTTCTAGAAATGATACCCATGAGGGCAGTGCTTTGTTCTCCTTAAACATACTCCAGGTTGTGGAGAATTGTTTGGATACAATTTGTTAAAAAGTAAAAAAATAAAATCAAGGGTTGGTTTGGATAACAAATTAGAAGGAAAATCCTGGCCAGCTCATCAATGTTTGAGAACTCACGACTTGGACTCGCCTCTAAAGGCACCTAAGCGGAGTTGATTCGGGGCTTTTTACAGAGCTAAAATGAAGTCACATCAAAATCTGAAATTTTATATATGGAAGTTTATGATACAAATACAAAGGATAGATTCTATTTATCATGTTTGAATTTTAAATATCTATTCAGATATTAATTGTTTTTTAACAAGTAGAGGAATAATGTTAGTACATTTGACTTATAATATTTATTGAAATAATATATGAATATTATCTTGTACAATGTAGTGTATAGATTTTGGAATAAATGTATAATACAATAAGAAGTCATGTTAGCTAATGAAGTTTGATGAATTTAAAGTTTGTCTTAGGTGAGTGAATACACTTGAAATTATGTTGTCACTATGTAGTTTGACTTTAGAAGATATGGAGAAGAGGTCAGCTAGGAAATTTTTTGAAGTCAAATAAAACTTTGGAACCATGGACACTAACTCATACAGTTTTCAAGATTCTTAGATGTAGAATCATGATACTCCATTTTAGTCTGCGCCTACGTGGGCCATGCCTTAGGCTTGTCATTAGATCTTCATATGAAGTGCACAATGCGCTCCTCGTGAATTTTTCTCCGTGCCTAGAACACATAAGCTTCTCTACTTTGTCAAACTTCGTATTATATGTCATCCTCTAGAAATCCAATATGATCAACTAATTTGGATAGACCCGTAGGTGGCGTTTGGATAGACAATCCACGTGGATTGTTGGCGGGTTGTTCCCAGATTGTCTCGAATTGATAATCAATCAGAGTTGTCCAAAAAGCCACGATTATTGGACGAATTTTGGACAATCCTGGCTTTTTGCACAATCACCTACCTGAGATGATTGTTTGGATTTGATTGCGAAACAATCTGAAGACCATCAATGAAAGCACAATTTATGGATTGTTTTTTGTGTAGCCAAACGCAGCTCGGATTTCTGCACTTCCATATCATAGAAAAATCCAGATTGTCCTACCAACATATGATGGGATTTCTACCTAAAAAACGGCCCCTTAGCGCATATATCAGACATGCAGCATGGCTCATATTAACAATTGACTATGGCATGTTTATGTCGATTTGCCCTGGTAGTTCAAGGCTTCAAGCACATGATGACTAAGGCCATCCAAGGTCCAGAGTCCAAACTCAGCTCACTTTGAGCTTCCTAGCCACACTACGCTGGTCCACATACTAGCTAATGGGAGTCAACTCCTTGTCAACGTCAGTGTCCACGTCAGCATCCAACTGGCCCCACCACACACGCTTGTATAAAATCAGGCAACGCGCACCTCAATTCTTGCCACAAGACACCCAACCAACATCTCAATAATACACATTCACACTTTTTTTGACACATTCACTCTAGTGTCCACACTATGTACTACCAACATGAGGACCTCCTCCACCCAGCCAGCCATCTCATCCGCCACCCGGCATATTCCGACCAGCAACCGGAACAAGTCCTTCCGCGGCCTCTGGTCGACCACTTTGTCTCTCTCCACGAGGCCCTCGTCGTCTTGAAGTCCGATGGCATGGATGGTAGCACCACCACTTCTACCTCTCCATCTTCTCTAACTACTTATCTTCATGACCGACGCTCACCAATGCAGATGAGCCTTGCCGGCAGCCATCGTCAGCTCCCCTTCCCCGGCAAGGCGCTGATCGGAGACTCTGTTGGCCTAGAAGTTGGCCCTGTGAGGAGAGTCTACAGCACTGGAGACTTGGACCTACAGGCATGGTCCACAACCATTATATAGTTGGTCTCTTGCACTGCATAAATTGTTGATTTGCATGGAAATGCTGCTTCAGGCTTTAATTAACCGATTGATATATGAGGTTTCAGTATTTTATCAATTTAAAGTCACTTACTGACATGGGTTCTTCTTCATTTTCATAACAGAGAATGAGAATCAATGGTTTCCAACATGGACACCGCCCAGAGAGTCCCCTAGGATCTGAAAGTATGGGAGTGGAGCACATGAACAAAGTTGGCCGGTACACGGCAAAAGAGAGAAAGGAAAGGATTGAGAGGTATCGGAGCAAGAGGAACCAGAGGAACTTCAACAAGAAGATCAAGGTAATCAATTCTCCACGCAATGTTATTCATTTACCTATTCTCATCAAGTTGCATGCGATTAATGTACTGGATTGTAATTGTGGTTTGGTGTGGAAATTAGTACGCCTGCCGGAAGCCATTGGCCGACAGCCGGCCGCGGGTGCGAGGACGGTTTGCAAGGAATGATGAGGCTGGAGATAGTTCTGGTTGTTCATGGGCCACTACCGGCGGGGAGGAGGAAGAAGATTGGGTGAACTTTCTTGATGCCTTCTCCACGAATTTGATCCCTTGAGATGGTGTCAACTATCAATTATAGGCATTTTACTGTAGTTATTTTTTCTTTCAAGGGAAAAGTTTATATGAGACACGGCTCACGTAGAGAATCACCAAAACCGGTGGATTTTGATCCGACGGTGAAAGGGGCAAGTGGGTAATTTAAGGCATCTGCCTCCTGATTTGACGCCTGCCGTAAGTTCAAAATCCGACGGCTCGAGGGGCCTCGGCTCATGCAACCTCATGAGCAGTGTCTCATACAAACGGGACTCTTCTTTTAGTCAGTTATCAACTATGCTCAAAGATTTGTTGGTATGATGCAAAAGGATGTTTTAGGAAGCAATGATATTAGTATAGGTAAAAAGTTGCTTCTCACAAAGCAATTGAACCGTCATGCTCTGACCATCCTAACCAGTTGGTACTTGAATGCCAGTACCACTTTCCTCTCGAGTGTAGTGATCCTTCGATAAGCAAAATTCCCAAATTTCAACCTGCTATCGTGTGTTTGAACATACTAGAGACAGTATTATCATGTGTTTAGTTCTATCGTGTGCTTGAAAACACAAAAATGTAAGACGCAACCTGTAGAATAACTCACGCGATGTTCATGAACTTCTAGGATTTTGACAACATATTGACCTGAACCGCGGTAAAACACTCTTTAAGAGAAAATATGGTACTATGTAGCCAGTAATAACTAGGAGGTAAAACAAAAGTTGTCAAGGTAACACTTGAGCATAACAACTGAAAGAACAGTAAAATCGACTGGATTGGAAAATGAAACCGGCAATGAACCGCATGACAGGTTCACTAGGTCAAACACTCACAGAAGACAGCATCTTTATGGGTAGGATGTACCCAAAGAACAATATGGGTAGGGAAGCTTCCAAGTACTATAAAAACTAGTAGAGCTATAGGAAATCTGATTTACATCTCTTAAAGTTGTCCACTAGCGTCGGCCTGTCTGTGGTGCTCTTTCCGCATCGCCGCAGCAGCTTCTTTCATGAATATGAAAAAGTTCTTTTGTTTTTCTTGACAAGATCGTGAAAAGCTATTATACAGATCAATATACCGCAGCCACAACAAATGCAAGTACGAAATATATAGAAGTAAATAGTGGAAGTGGGATGCTGTTCATTTTGGAGGACAATAGACCATTTTAAAAGGCCTCGGATAAGAAAAATCTGGGTCATTTGCTTTTCAGTGAGGCTGTCATTCAGTTGGAACTTGAAAGCGCTTAGAAAAGTTCCCTACATGTGGTAGATTGGCCATAGGGATTCTGGTACCTTAGGTATGAATATAGGCATATGGGTGTCCACTACTGAATATGCGTGTACTTGATAGTAGCGTAATAATGGTGGAAGTAGATGGCCCAGATTTGGAGACTAAAGATGGTGCTACCTGCTTGGGTTCACTTTATTAAACAGGAGTCTGACAAACTAGTTGATCAGTATGATATAAGAATTTTGTACGTACATAATCTACATCCTTAGTTGTTTTAGCCTGTTAAAATTGCATGTCAAAAGCTTTAGAGAAGACAAAAACTTTCAATTTTCACCATTGTCTGGGCTTTGCAATTTAAGGGAGCCTCCAAAGAGGCTACTGCTTATTTAGTACTGAGTGGTACAAGTGTACATAAGGAGCCCGCTATACATACAATACAAGCCAAACTGTAAAAGACAAGCATTACACCAAGCCATAATCTAAGGCGCCACATTGATGGAGAGCACAACCAACCAATCGAACCACAGGCACCACGACGGGACGACTAGTGTAATCCTCGTCTGCAAGGGTCGGTCACATGCCAATTACTAATCCAGAAAGCCTCCCTCAAGCTGAGAGGGAGATGACCTTATAACACGGTGGTAGAAAAAAGAGAGACCGACGGACGAAGTCCTAAAGTGCTGGAACAGCAAACCCCTTGGAGGTTCTTTTTTATGGGATATGGACAGGCGGGAGGATCGTACTTATTTATTTAAGAGAAAAGTTTAAATGAGATCAATCTCATTTGGCTTATATGAGCCGGTTCAAGTCATAGCCGGTGGAGTGACATTAGATGGTACTCCAAATAAATGTGTCTACCCGCTATATTAAGGAGCACCATCGAATTAGAATCCAAATACCCAAAAGACTGGTCTCATGGCCATTATATGAGATCAGTCTCATATATACGGGTCTCTTTACTAAAATAATACTCCCTTCATCCGGAAAAAATATGCACAGTTTCCTTCAATCTGCATTTGAAAAAATAGGCAAAATTAGGCTTATTTCTCAGCCAGAGGATTTTTCCCACTTGTGGGTTCAATGTGGCTTATAAATGTGATAGGGACAGTTTTTTTTCAGTATTACTCCCTCCGCTTAAAAAGATAATTGGTGGAAGAAGTTATGCCAAAGAGTTATGCCAAAAGTTTATTAACTGAAAAGATTATAGTGGAAGAAGTTAGAAAGATCTCAAGTTCGGCTCCTGATTTTCTTTATTTTATTAGTCAAGAAACTTTATACCGACAAAAGTTAATTTAATGATTGCACTAATTAAATATTAAAAAGCATTTAGTAATCCATAAAGCATGACTTCGTTGGTGGCTCACAATGGGAATAGGCTTTCACTGTTTGTAAGTGTATTTGCAGTGAAATATACCTGATTAAAACAAAAGTAAATTGCCAAAAAAAAGAAACAAATGTAAATTGCCTTCAGTTGGTCCACCATCACACCGAACACAAAAAAATATTTTTATTGGTCTCCTAAAAATTTGAGCCCAAAACTAGCCGTGCTCCCCTAAATAGGGTGGGCCCTTTAACCGGCTACTGCCCTCAACTCTTCAGAAAGGCATTATTCGGGTTCCTGTGATCTTGTTTTGTTTTTTTGACAATTCAGGTTCCTCTGATTAGGTCCAATAAGATATAATGCAGTATATAAAAATTGTAAAATAAGAATGTAAAGGATAGTATCGTTATCCTGACGTTTCTTCAACAAGCTTTTGGCATAACTCTCGACTTTCTGTAATAAGCTGTTTTGAGGGCATAAGTGCCTATCTCTTGACTTTGCCAAGGACGGGACAAATCCCATATATTAGAACATAGAGATGTTAATTAAATATTTTTGCAGTGCCAGCACCGTCACTATCATATTCCTTGAATGCTTTATCTCCGCCTCCTTTTTCTGAAAAAAGTGTGCCTTGCGAAAGTCCTGAATGGAAAGGCTGGATGTCTTAATTTTCGCTTTAATCTGCATTTTCCTGCATATATGGCGAAGAGAATAAGTTAACATCTAGCCATACACAAGTCAGTGCCAAAATTTTAAAGTAACAATTGCCAATTTTACTTCTTTTCCCATATTAGATTGACCTTGATTGGTATTTGACGGCATGAATTTATTGACCGATGTAGAAATTTCTTCATTCCGCTTCTCTGTATCAAGCTCTTCCAATTTTTTTAATACTTTATCCAATGGTGCATGGACCTTTTTCTTCAGATATATCAATTCTTGCCTGTCTGGGTTTGCAAAATCTTTGGCACACGGCAACGTAGAAGCTACGGAAACTGCATATGTTTCATATGCTTTTTTGTCAGTCATTTCTTCATCCACTAAATTATCCACAAAGGTTGCATCTGCTTGTTCCACTCTTTTGTCACTCCTTTCTTCCGCAATCATATCTGATAAAAAGTCATCGCTTTTTCCTGCTGCTTTAACACACAAGTCTCCAGTGATTAACGTATTTACTAATGTCACATTATTTTGCTCCACATCCGTGATACTCATGTCTTCAGTGATTGACCTATCCACTGAAGTTGCAACTTTCTGCTCTGCATCTTGATGACCTATGTCTTGAGCAAATGACACATAACATGTACCTGAAGCTACCTCCAACTTATCCACCCTATTAGCATCACCATCGCAAGCATCAGAATGACCAACTTCTGTACGAAAACTGAAAGCTGCATTGTTCTCTACTGACAAAGAGAGAACTTCGGTGTCCATGGTAGAAATCTTTGTGGCATTGTCTAGTTTGGTCCCACAAGGGAGTAGAACTGGATCAACATCATGTCTGAGTGATACATTAATATCCTTGTTTGAAGAATCTCGCTCAATCTCTTCAATTTGAGAAAGATAACCATCTGACTGAGCATATGAGAGGGGCACCTCACTTGCAACCTGAGATGCATTTACATTGTTTAAATCATTGTACCCTTCAAAGATAAATGCAGTTTCAGGCTCCTGGAGAATTTCAACCTGAGTTACATTTTTTCTGTTCAGAAAATCACCTTGATCTTGGCAAAAAACAGTTGTAGCCTCCTGAGTTTCACTCAGTAGATTTTCTGATATATCATTCATTGGCTCTTCTTGAAGCACATGTTCGTCCACCACATCTAAAACTTTTGGAGCTTCAATAGAGGGTGTAGTCAACACTTGGGTTGAAAGAAAGAACGGTGATTCAGTATTTAATGACTGAAAAGGATTTATGTGGGTATTTTTTATTTCTTTGCTCAAAGCTGAAAAGGAACTTTCATTATCAACCAAGGACAAATCACCTTCGCCACTAGAGATGGGATCCCAGGTAAAAGAGTCCAAAAGTTTGTCCCCAGAAATACTTTCAACTCTAATTGCCTCATCGAAGAACTGCTTTTTGCGCAAGGCAGTAGCTATAAGAGACCTGCACATTCAACACATCGACATCATCACTGAGCAATGTTACTAAACTTCTATGAAGGAAATTCAATTATTCTGTATTTTTGGATTAAACAAAACTAAGACTAAGCATCTACCAGCAAGTGATCAATTAAGTCTAACATCCATTGAAATTGATCATTTTCTCATTAAGCACAAATCACAGAAAAAGAAGAGCCAGACATAAATCTTCACGTGACACAAGACAGTTTTGAGGATGGATCTACTTCACATACTTTTCAACCTTAACAACACACTTAGTCTGCAACATAGCCATTAGAGAACACCTCATTTAAGATCCATCAGAGTTCTGCCCTATCATTTGTCCTCTAACGAAATACAACAGTTATCTCTACATAATACCAAAAGGAAATCACAGATACCAACCTACAGTTCTTGGAAATAGCTTCTTTTGCTCGCTCCATAGAGAGTCCAAGCAAAAATGACAAATTTGCCACATCATATGGACCCCTAAGTTCACTTGCATTACAGGCTGCACTAGACAATATAAGATTTTTCCCTCGTGTCCAATCCACTAGTAACTGCAATTCAAGGTAATGCCTTTGTATCACGAGAAATGATGGACGAAAAAATCGCCAAAGCTTGGCACACAATATGTAAATAAACAGTGCAAGTCTGCAATTGTCACTTGGTTTGATACCGTCTATTGTGATTTGAAGCTGTTATTATTGCAGGCAGCCAGGTGCCTCTTCAAACAGGTATGATTTAGTGATTGCACATGCATTTTGCAAATTAGCACATCCCTTCAAACAACTCCACAAAAATTACAGAGAATCCCCAAATGCATTACAGGTCTCCAGAATTTACAACCAATTTCGTATATTGATATATATTTCGCTTTAACTATCCGGAAGAAAAGGCAAGAAAGACAACTTTTTCAATATAAATCCATGACATTACTCAAGTTCAATCTTCTATTCTGGCCTTAAATATTTGCTGATAGCATCATCTATTTTTTTCTTTACTAGACTAGATGCTTATTCTCTAACTTCTACCGTTGAAAGAAAAAAAAGAAGAAAATAAAACTCTGATTCCATTTAATACACCAAAATGGTCAGCAAATTATTAGTTCTACATCACTTCACAAGAAATTTAACTATAGAAAAACATGATACTCCACTATTTCAAAGATGAAATAGTTATGTTTGACACGTATGTCTTTGCATGCATTGCTTTATAACTACATTTGAATTCAAATAGAGTAATACAAACATGTTAAAGGTGAATCAGGGGAAACTCAGCCCTGTATTGGGTTTTTACACTCAACACTGGCTATGCATTGGTTCCCATTAGGGCGTCTCATTTTCACCCCATCAAGGTTGCATTTGTTAAGTCTAAATATGAAGGAGTGCAGTGCTGAAACAACACATAAAATGTGGCATTTGTTAACGTGCTTTGAACATTTTATACAGTCTGTATTGCATCTGAAGGATCATGAGTCACAACAGACACAATAACCTGTTCTCATCTGAATGAGTCTGACTCCAGCAATCCCCACTACATCACCTGTTTAGGACTCGGATGCACCAAAAGAACAGGAGTCAGAACACTAAATGCTACCTACGTATGGATCTTACTGACCATGATAGCATGTGCGACTTTATGATTAATGTAGCTAACTAATAGGCCTCATACCTTAGCCTCTGCAACCATGTGTCTCCTGGCATGAACATCGGATACAAGATGAGAATATGCGATCTCAAAGAATATCCCTCGCTGCATACAGATCATGCAAATCCAGTAATTACATACTACTTTAAAAAAGAAAATAAGCATGTAATCAATGGTAAATGCAGCATCCAAAGGTAAATCAAACAACTGGCAGTGTCCAAGACAAAATCCTACAATTGCAGTAGGTGACATCTAATAGACATACATTATTCTTGTTATATGTATTTAATGACCATAGAAATTCAGAAAAAAAAGTCTGGTAATCAAAGAATTTTAACACATGTCCAGAAAGAATTTTAATCAAAATATCTTGTAATTCGAAAAGGTAATGCCCATTCAATCAGTTAATACAAATGGTCCAAATGTGTGACAGGCCAAGCTTGATATACCAAATTAGGTCCTTCTCAGAAAGGCCCTTGCTTGCCTACATCAAACTCATCAAAATAAACTAAAAAAATGAAAACGAGAACACAGAAAAGCCTCAATCCAACAATTATTGACCATCAAACAGAAATGGACTTTATCAAAATGTGATGCATTTTACTACCTTAAGGCAAATATTTTGGCTAATGACCATTCAATTAGTCGGTGCAGAATTTACCGTTTGACATTTCTACAGTCTAAGTGAATAGATATCCAATTAGGTCCTCCTCAGTAAGCCTTTTGCTTGCTTACTTCAAATCATCAAAATTTACTAGGAAAATTAAAAGCACAAAGATCCAAAGAAGTACCTCAATAGCAGCCTTAACCATGGGAAGTTTTAAACGAAATGGCAACTTCTGGGAAAAATCTATTGAGATCAAGTCTACCTGCAAACATGACAACAACGGAGTAAGGAAAAAGTCACAACTCACAAGCAAAACTGGAGAGCTAATATTTCCATGTGATACACATATGTTAAGCAAAACTTTAATTCTCTGAAACCAGTTATCCGATAAATAACAACTTTGCAATTAGAAAAAATAATAAAATTTCAACCATGATCATCACAAAGTACATCCATCCACTATAATGATGTTCAATGACACCAGATTTGACTGTAGAAAGCTGCGTAACACACAAAGTGACATAGAAGTTCTTAAGAATGCACTACTTTTAACGTGAAAAACACTATTACCTCCATATTTTCCGATAATGTTTCTTATTATGTCACCAACATTAACTATAATAGTAACCAGTTCACATCATAAAATTATGGAAAAAGTTTACATGAGCCCGAGCTTACTCGCGTAGGTGTGACTTGGCGGTGATTGAAGCCCCCTAGCCCCCTGTATCATGGCGCGCTGTCGGATGTCACGCCTGGGAAGCGCGTGAGCCACATAAACAAGATTGATTCGCAAATTATCCACTTTTGAGGATATACATGCTTCTAACAGTGATGCTTAAATAACATTCATCTAGTCTACTTCTATATAATCAAATCAGTATTTTTAAGTCTAAAAATCACCTAACCTGTTCTTATTGAAAAAAGTTAAGATTTTCCACGACAACGATCACTAAACCCCAAGTGAATTTGCCAAAAACTTGAATAAAATCCTGCACGCACCTCAGAGACCTTGCAGGCCTGATCAAAGGCCATCTGGGTCAAGGGCCGAACGGCAACCAAATCATAAGTCTTGAGCACCGGATGCCTCTTGTTGAGAGCTTCGGCATGGACGGCAACCTCCACGAGGACGGTCAGGCGATTGTACTGACGGAACGGCTCATCGAGAGGCGCATGCAAGAGCCCGCGGTGGAAGCGTACAGAAGCAGAGATGGCGGGAGCCATCTTGAGGAGGGAAGAGAGGGGCAAAGGGCGGATGGAGCAGCGGTCGGCGTCGGACAAGGCGCCCCGGATGGTGCGGTTGTAGGCCACCCCACCGTATCCGAGCTCCATGGCCTTGACGACGAGCTTGTCCCGGGTCGGCTTGTGGGCCGCCGCGTCGGCGCCGGCGGGCGGGATTGGGATGTTGAGGTCAAAGAAGGCCATGGCAGTGCGGTAATGGATTAGGGTTTTTGCTGGTGTTTTTATTTAATTTTCTGGCCTGGGCAACCGAAGTTTTATGCCCAAAATAATGTGAATAAGTTTTTTGTTTTGGGTAAGCGTGCCAAAGTGTTTTTGTTTAGAATAATAATCTTTCCGTTCTAAAATATTATGTACTTTTGAGAAAAGTTTCTAGTCAATCTTTTTAATATCTTTCAATTTTGAAAAAATATATATAATATTTTAAAATAATAATATTTTTAAGTACACATAGTATTTTGCATGGTTTTCAAAACCGGACCGGCCGGTCCGACCGCGGAGAACCGGAACCGGCCGAAAAACCGGTTCGGTCCGGCCGGTTCACCCCGGTTTACTAAACCGGCCGGTTTTCTCCTAAACCGGACCGCCCCCCCCCCCCCCCCCCTATGTACCTGCGCCTCAACCACCCGGGACAAAAATATATATTTATTATATATCTATTATCCTCACACCTAAACCGGGTCAATCCGGTTTGACCGCGGTCCAACCGGACCGGCCATCGATCCGGGTCGATGGCCGGTCCGGTTTTGAAAACCTTGGTATTTTGGAATAGAGGGAATAGTAAATAAAAGTGCCGGCTGAACTCTACCGATGAGAGCCGCTGGATTGAGATCTTACGGCATGAAGGGCAGTCATTCAAACCAGCTTCCCTCTTGTATATAGGCCATCTTTGGCACATCTGATAAGAGGAAGGTTGGCGCCGTTGGCCCTGGCCCGTAAAGGACGAAAAGGGACGGAAGTAAGCCTCACAGGAGTCTGGATCCTCTGGTGAAGCTTCACCAGCGAGGCCGCTGGTGAAGTTTCACTAGCCGTCGATCATACGGAATCGACGGCGCACACGGGTATGATGTGCGCTCAGCCAAAAGCGTGTCTTTTGGCCGAGCGCACAAGGAAACGGTGTGTGCCGTCGATTCCTTACGATCGACGGCTGGTGAAGCTTCACCAGCGAGCGGCCTCGCTGGTGAAGCTTCACCACAGGATCCGGTTCCGCCTCACAGGGCCTCCCAAACAGGGCCATAAAAGTCCGGATCAAAATCCGATGGCCTGCAGTCGTGGGCTCACGGGATTTAAGGAAAGTTATATCACGTTTTAGCTAGTTTTTTTTGTTATCTTTTTATACTAGCCAGTCTTTGTATGGCGTGAGATTTTTCAGCACCCTCACCCTAGGACTCCCCAGTCGAACCCACCACCATCGACGGTTGCCATTCCGTTTGGATTTTCATTAAAATCCAATGGAAGGTGGACAGGTCTAAAATCTAAATCACCTGCCCCTCGTGGAGATTAATCAGGAGAAGTTATTTTGTACGCCAGATGCGTACCTTATAATTTCTCGATTAATCAGCGCAACGGATAAATTCCGGAGACTTTGGAGTATCCTAGTGAATGTGTATTTAGCTATTGCCTGAAGGACGAGTAGTTCACCACCCCACGGTCTAGCCAGCCCGACCCCCTCCATACAGAGTGAAATCTCAAAAAATAACGACGGTGGAATCCACTGAACGTGTAAAGGGGTGGGCTGGCTAAAACATGGAGGGGTTAACTACTCATTCTTTTCTTTTGGGTTCTCTACTAAACAGAGTACAACTTTGGAGGCTCATACAATTTCGCGAGCCCGGTGAGATTACAACCCCTACAATTTTATTTGCCAAGCACCAATCATGATTCGATTGCTGAAACTCAGTGTGTTGGCTGTTTGTTGGCGGCATGGGATCGCCTCGGTTTACCACAGGACAGTAGTTCGCCACCCAGGGTTTTGACCAGTCCACCCCTTAACATGTCGGTGGATATCCACCGTAGTGTTTGTCTCGACCTTACCTGAAGTGATAACGTACATGCGATATATTTAGTTTGACAAAACTAATGCATATCAGAGGTAACACAATGTTCTTGTTTCAAGTTTGACATTCGTGGAAGAGTACTAGCAACACTAGGTATTATGCATAAGTCTGTAGGCTGTAGGCCGTCCAGAAGTTGAAATTTGGAGTTGGCCACCAGATTGGTTTATCTGTTGCTCTGATTTCAGCAACTTGAAGTGGCCATGAGCAAAGTAAACCACTTGACTCCACGCTTTGGGTTTACAGATAAAGCAGCTAATGTCTTATCGGACGTAATTCTGTTTTTGTACTGGTTGTCTGTAACGGGTTTTTTATCGGATGGGTAACTGTCAACTGAAAATGTGAGCAATTTCATGACTAAGAGAATGTTGTCAGGTATGGCTCTGTTTAGGAGGAAAGCTGACTGGAAGGGAGAGATAATTTTATCCGAAAAAGGGCTAAGATGATTGAGCATGACCTTTAAGATGACCTTGTACACAAAGTTTACACAGTCTATTGGGCCTGAAATCATCCGGAGTGGATTAATTGACTACTTTGGAGTAAGACATATACAAGTGTGGGTTATGCTCTGCACAGCAACTAGCACTATCACAAGACTCTTGTACGAGTTTAAAAACTTGTTTACCCATATAAAAAGTGCCTTCAAAATCATCACAAGACTGTTTGTTGAACTGCCAATTGAACTTCATCCAAAGATACCAATTTATTAATATCTGGATATGTTCATTTGTGACCATAGGTTGGACAAGTTGAGGAGTATCTACACTTTCCAGCTTTCTGAGAATCTTGAGAACAAGGTGACCAAATCTTGATCAGATGGTTGTTTTTAAAGACGGTATAACCAGTGGTCGCAATTAAACAATCAGGTGGGTGTGGCTGAACACAATTTATACCTGTAAGCATATAAAAAATATTAGGTTCCAACTTTAAAACATATAGGATGATTTAGTAGGTTTAAATGGTAAATATCAACTTACATGAGAGATCTGGATATTCAAGATGCAACATTTGTACTAAATTTCCGGTTTTCTTCTCCCAAATATACCATGCTTTACTATCACTGCCGCTCGCAACGTATTGTCCTATATCAAAGCAAAACCCACTGTTCACAGTTTGACCAAAAAAGAGGGAATGTATTCCCCTATCTTGTCAAACTAGAGAGAGAAAGTTTACCATTTGCCCCCAAAAAGCTAGCCTCTGCAATGGAAAACCAACTGTTCTCATGACCAATATATGTCTGTGACATGTCAATCACAGCTGGGGCTGCCATTTTCGATAAAAGAAGAGGAAGATAAAGTTACATCCAGCACAATCATTACTAATGAACACCAATCTTTTACATCAGAAAAGCAAATTGCATAATAAGAACTTCCATTAAGCTTGCTTCTACTCCTTCACATCACAATTTCACAATTGCATGAACTACATTATATAAACCTACATGCAACACAGATGACAACATTAAAGTGAAACTCCTTTGGACTGATTCCAGTTGGACATTGGATTCCAGGACAGCCAATCCCAATAAGATGGGAAGAATGCTCTACAATGATGACTGGATGCCTAAAGGATTAAGTACACATACAAACAAGTAGATCTAAAATGTGCATTGAACTGGAGCAAAATCTGTCACCCCACCATTTTAATTGCAAATTTAAACCTGACAACTTTTTCCTGGTCCCAGTGCCTACACAGAAGAAAGGTCATTTTACAACACATAACCTAGTTGGACAAAGGGCTTGGGACCCTGAAGAGCATGCCTGTAAAATAATGACAAAAAGAAAACTCATTGCCACCATTACTGGCTTGGTGACTTCTGCCTAGGATTCATGCATTTTTAACTGGGGCAGGCTTTGCTTTAGAGGGTCATTTCAAGTCATGTATAAAAAAAACATAGAAGGAATTGGAGATCAGACTGAGTGCAGTAAATATAAAGAAGAATTCTACCTGATTGGCAACTTTGGATTTTATGATATTGCTATGATGATATAGAGTCGATTGTTTGATAACATAAAATTATGATACTGTACTACCCAAATAGTAATATTTTTTGTATTCTCTACGTTATTTGGATGTCTCACACTCTCTCTGCCTGATACCAAAACGCCCTACAAATAAAATAAGCTTGCCAGATCAGAGTTTCTTCAAGTCTTTCTTCTGCCATATATTCATCTCTTCTGAGTTTCAGAGATGAAAGAGGAATGTTTAACATCAAAACAAAAACCTTGTCATGTAACTTTATGAAAAACGCATGTATCCAACGGTAAATTAGCAGGCATGAGTTACTAGTGTTCGAGTTGCATTAAAAGGAGAAAGAAAACCGAAGCCAGTTTTACTTTTAGTTAGTACAATGGTGATGCAGATAGATGTTTGTACTTATTATAATTTATAAGCACTCTAGCATATTTCTAAGCGTCCAATATATATAGCAGAATTTGAATTCCAAGGATTTAGAACTACAGAAGACAAAGTGATGCAGAATAAGAAGCTAATAAGTATTATTTTAAGTATATTTATTTATATTAGGGTTAGTTTGGTCTTTTTATCATGTTGGTTTTTCTAGTCTTTTCATGTAAGTCAGACTCTACTATACAAAGCCTGTGAACTATTGTAATCGGTAGTTCTGGAGATGAATTGAGGGTTCAAAAGACCGAATTCGGGGGTTATTCGGCAAGGCAGATCAACTAAAACCGTAGAGAATTCAGCGTGATAAATTATGATCCTGCATTCAGTCCCTTTAAATACTATCCATTACACAAGGTTATAGCAATAGATGATAAAATTATCCGCCCTCTCCAGCAAATGAAGGCTCAAATATGCTGGAATCTACTGCATTAAGCTACCAGAAATTATTTGAGATTCAATCAATTTTTTTTCCAATTTCTGCAACAGTTGGGTGCAGAACTTCCCACTTCTTCAATCCAAATGGCCAAATAGAAACAAAGATGTTACCAAAGCCTTTAGAGGCTGAAAGCACAACAAATACACAGTAGCTCAAGCAAACAAAAGATTGTTTGAGGCGTTCAACCACTTGGAAAAAAAAACATTTTTCTTCATACCAAATACACAGTAGCTTACCAGATCGAAACTTCATTCTTGATATCCTCAAGGCCCCCTATTTCTGACGCAACCAAGAGACCACCAATCGGAAAAGGCAGCGGTGATGGACCAAAGAGAACAGGAAGACGGGAGCAAGCTCAGGGTTGGGGATGATGTTATCAACGGCGAACGAAGGGAAGTCGACAGTTACAAAAAATACAAGGATAGAAACTCGGTAGCGGTGGAACACGACGACAGACGACGGAGCGAAGTAGGGTGTCGGCTTAGATTAGGGCAATAGGGAGTTGGCGGCGATTAGGTAATTGGGAGATGGGTGGCGGAGGGAGGGCGGACGGCGGCGTCGCCGGACGGTAGAGGGAGACGACCTCTACTCTCCTTATTTCATACCAACTTAATACTGTCAGATATTGTATATGGGCTGGAAACTCGAGCTACGGGGACAAAGTCTCTGAGATCTCATCAATAACGGGACCGACTGTTAGAGATGGCTCTTGTACACAACGCCATCGTACTTACCGGCAGTAGCACAACAAGGCAGGGGTGTTGCACCATGCAGATATGTACGTGGCCCGAGATGCGGCAGTGCGCGTATCATGCAAGTAGATGTCTCAACAGCTCTACGCTCTAGTTCTACTTCTCTTTCCATGGCAGTCTGATTGTATACATATTCTAAATCGAGTTACAAAATCAGACAAGAAATAATAGAAATCAAATTTTTACAGTTGAAGGATATAAACCATTTTGGTAGCATTATGTGCTGTACGCTCCTCTTCTGCTCTGCGCTCTGCAGAAGCAAGCTCTTCACGTAAAGCCTAGTCAATAAAACCAAGTATTACTTATTTGAGTTCCTAACCAAAGCAACAAAAATTCATGAGCAAATGTAAGAACTAAGCAGAATAATCTACCTGCATCATTCGTGTTTCTGTCAATTCACGACTTCTTGTAATGGTCTCCATATCTGCCTGAAAGAAAGAACACTTATCAAGTCATATGCGTTGAAGATCTATCTAGACCATTTACAAGGTGATGAATGATAACTGGTGCTTGCAATCAGGATCCTGGTCTTTCAGGAGAGGGTGGCAATTCATATTATCTGGAGATTACTGGTTCCAGTTTTATCACTTTCATGGATCATCTAATACGTGTGCTACCGCCATGCAAGGAATTTGCTATGCTATTGGTTTGAAGTTCCTTCCTCGTATTGTTAAAGCTTGAAGTTGATGCTTTATCCTTGAGTAAAATGGTTGATGGACAATCCAAAATCCCTTGGCATATTTGTAGTACTTCGGAGGAAGGTTTGAATATGGAAGTTAACATTATTTTATCTTCCAACACATTTATAGTAATAGCAATGCTGATGCGGGTTAATTGGCTAAGTTTGCTTGCTTCAACAATTCTTCAGGATGTTTAATGCAAATTACTAAGAAGAGAGGTTTTCAACAACTGGATGGTATTAGCAAAACCGACAGACGTGCCTTATGGAATCTCAGAATACCATAACGTGAATTCCATTGTCTCCTTCAGGTTTGCTCTTTTCTTTGCTTCGACTATCCTGTTCTTTGCTAGAGGTTTTTTGCTTTCTAGAGAATTACATCTTGTGATCAGGAACGTTTTTTTATGCTCCCAAAAGAAACAACAGTATTTTTCTTATACATCTTTATCCGATTATATTTTCCCACGCTATTTGACGCAGACTTTTTGTAAAGAAAAGGAAAATCAAGTCTATAACATCCTAATACATATGAATAAAAGAAGGCAAACTGATGCAGCAATCTAAGAGGAAAACAGAATAGAAGGGAACTGTATTGCATTGATAGGAAAGAAAGGATTACAATGCCTGAATCCACAGGTCTCTTCGAATCCACGAAGATGATTACATCAGAAAACAGAATTAATCCACAGTCTGTTGCTTGAATCCACAAGCATACAGCCTCTGTTTCAGAGAACTAAAAGGAAAATCTGAGAATACAATCAACTGACCCTTCTAACAGACTTGTGGGCCTAAAAGATGAAAAGACTTAACTACCCCTTCTATTCTAACTGTCTCAACTAACTTCAATTAGACAGTTACAGAAATACCCCTCCTTATTAAATAGTGTCTTCTAGCTATTGTAAACATGCTGAACTAAGTACCAAGCAGCCTACATCACAAACCCACTAGTCAAATCATTAAGTATTCATCAAAATATATTCCACTTATAAGCTGTTATGATTCCTAATTAGAATAGGATTAGGATACTTTCCTAATTTAGTTAATCCTAGTTGGAGTAGGATTAGTTATTATTTTCCTAGTTTTATTATTTTCCTATTCATAGTAGAATTAAGTAATTGTAAGGCTATATGCCAAAGACTATAAATAAGGCTTTAGCCCTCTTGCTACAGTAACATGAATAGTGATTTCAGAAATAGATCAGTAGTTTTCATTTAGTCTCTTCCTTCTCCTCTTCATCTTATTCTCTCCCATTTCACTCTATACTTCTCCCCTTTCATCCAACCTTCTCTACTTAATCTATTGTATATCCTTAAGCATATTAAGGAGATACAACATTGGTATCAGGAGCCTATCGATCCTAGGGACTTACAATGACAAAATCTGAGAAACTCCTTAATATGCTATTAAGGAGATACAACATAAGCAACAAGTTTGTTACTAATATGTTTTACACAGTTAAGGAAACTGAAACAACAAAAAAATTTACAAACGAATAAAGAAAGAATTGAAAAGTATATTACTCTTCAAAAGCCATAGATGTTATAAAATGAACTTACCAGCGTCACAAATCTTGCCCAGCTAGGGACATACATATGTTTGTTTGTTGGTTTCTTGGTTTGGTTTTCCGTGTTGGGTTGGTTTGGTTTGGTAGATAACCATTGATTGTCCAATCCCTAACAACTTAAAATTTTAGGGCACCTTGGTTCTAACATGGTACAGGAGCCAGTAGGTCCGCCATCCAATTCACACCCTTGCATTAGATGCACCTGCAAGTTCCACATGTGATGGGAGTTTAGTTTTGGTTTGATTTCCTGGTTTCACTGGTGTTGTCTTAGTTGCGTTTAGTATATATCTTTTTATTAATCCCCTACCAGCTTAAGCTCTTTGGGAAACTTGGTTATAACTAAACAAAACAAAAATATAAAATTCAATGCCATTAGCCTTTTACCGTTGATTGAGTTAAAGTAATCTCAACAATCTTATCTTTTTCAAAATGTCTCAAATGCTATTACTCCATCCTCAATATGATCTTAAATGAAAAATCCCTAATCCTAAGAAATGCAAGTACGCAACTACTTATTCTTGTTAAAGTAAGAGTAGTTTATTTTACTTTAGCTGTAGTTTCCAGTTTATATTAAATTTTATGTCGCCATCTTCACTAACTTAAGTGAAGAACAATCTTGTCATTTTGTACAGTTGGTTAGCCATATTATCATTATTTAGAGTATAATAACATTTATAATTAATAAAGCACATCTTCTCGATTCAGCAGCCAACTGCACTTTTGCCTGTTCATGCATTTACATTATTCATCATCATCATACGCCTTATCCCAGCTATCTGGGGTCGGCGGTATGGATTATATACCGCATTTGACTCTTATCGGAATCAAAATGGTACAAAATCCATACAAAGAAACATAGTGGCAAGTTTTTACGCCGGATGCCCATGATAAGAGGATTCAGCGTCATCATATTCATCATACACCTTTCCAAATATGTGGATTGACTTCATGACATGATGGTTGCACATGAAATATTGATATAGCCATCTTCCATCACAAAACTGGTAACAATGAAAACCAGTCTGCTTTTACATGGGAGCATGGCAAAATGCATTTGCATTATTGATTTACGCAATTTGAACAGAATATTTTTACCAAGTATACACTATAAGACACAATTACTGACAAAGGAAGAAATAAATGAACCTAGATTCTAGCATTAGAATATATGACAATGGCCCACATAGATAGCACTAGAAAAGCACCTACAACTATTTGACCCACCTGCAAAGATGCAAGCTTTCCTTCAGAATCTGCAGCTTGTTTCTTCAATCCATCCATTGCACTCTGAAGAGCCTCAATCTCTGCATTTTTTGCGGTTAATGAATCAGTTAAATTTAATTCCATTTTTCCCACTGCCTTTCTGGATTCAATACCTCATGGTGTAGCTGCTTCATGCGTGCTTCATATGAACTACTCAGTTCCCTCTGTCCAGATAGTCAATAAGGTTGTAAGCTTATAGAAGACTCTTCTATCACGGTAATATTCACATTCAACTAACAGTCAAGCTAAGCCCAATAAAATGCATCGACATTCTGAGAATGGGTGTTGATGGATCTTAAATGAAAAGCTTTGACCTCAGCAGTGAGAAGTTCCTCCACTTGTGCATTTTCAGACTTGTATTCTTGAAGACGAGTTGAGAGTCCAGTATCTACCGAGACGTTAATTGAGAAGATAATCTATCCAAAAAAATCAAAGAACAACATAATTTGACGGTATCACAATCCTATATTTAAATGCGAGATAATGCATACACAGTGATAGCTGCGCTTGTTTGACCTTTTATTGAGAGGCCATATACATAGTTATTTAATCTAAATAGGACCTACGTCACGGACTAATAGGAAAAAGACCAGCTTCACACATATATATGCAAAAAACATATCATGAAACCATCCATCTACAGAATGAATCACTATGAAATGCAATCAAGGCTCTAAACAATCTTCATACGGCATTAATAAGAATAAAGGTATTTTCAACCTTGTGTTTCACCAATGTGTAAAATTCTAATTACTTCAGATTAGACGTGTAGGAAAAAGAAACAGTCTTCTCAATCTCCCTCAAAGATCTAAATTATATAGCATAACTTACTCGAGCCAACCTTGCCTCTTTCGACTGCCCAGTAGAATTGGTACTTTCTAGAAGTCTTTGAGCCTGGCAACCAAATAAAAGGTATTTCAATCATAAAAGTTGACGGACAAATTATATCATAACAACTTGCAGATGTATGAATTCTATATAAAGAAACAGGAAGTTCACCTCATCAAGCTGGTCCTGAACTTTAATGTGAGAAGTAACACTCTTTGCCTCCTGTTCCGTCTTTGGAGGCTCGAGTACATCTGTTTGTTTCCCTTAAAAAATTTGATTAACATGCGTCTCTTGCATATAATTTTCAGGCACCCCTCCATCATTGCCTGAAGAATTATCTGCATTCAACAAATTTGAATCAGCAGTGGCTGAAACATTATGGTGTGTGTTCAGTGGGTGCGGTCTCTGATTGCAATGAAGAGGACTTTTCATCTTCTGTTTTATTATCTGAGACAACATGATCTCTATCAATCGAAGAAGGAATCACATCAACATTTTCTGCAGGGGAAGCTTCTAATCTACTATTAGCATCAGTTTTTGTGACATCATCAGGTTTAGTCTCTGTTGAAGTAATTTTTGAGCTTCCAGCATCCTCTTGAGATGGTGATTCTATGCTTGCTTTTTCTGCAAGGTCAACATGCAAAGTACCAGATGTTTCAGATGCAGGAGTACCATAATTGGAATTAATGGCAATATCAGCAAGCTTCTGTTCTCTAACGTGCTCTTGCTCTATATCATTTTTATCAGAAGATTCAGCAGCAGAGAGCCTTCTTTGTGCCTGCAAGACAATTCTCAAGATTATACTCCTACTGCACAACATTACATCATGCAAGCAAATCAGAACGTTCAAATATTGTATCCGAGCTCTCAGAACATTCAAGTATTGTAGAGAAGCTCGGAGTTTGGAGAAAGTAAACCTTCACATTTGATTTTCTCTTTCCTTTTGGTGGCTCCTTTCCTTTGGAAGCTTACAAATGTCCAAAAGCAAAAAAGTGAGAAAAGGAATGCAGAATAGATGTGAAAGGACAATGAAAGGCATAAAGCATGCCAGTCCGGTAAATAGGTACACATGTTAGGTTAATAGAACAAATTGATACGTGATGCCTGTGAATCAGATTGTTCTTCTGACAAATCACTGGCTACCAGCTTTGCTCTTCTGTCGACAACTTCAAATAGAGATCACCAAATTGGTTAGAGATTTATACGACCAAACATCCTTGCATACCTGATTTAAGTTATGAAGAAAGAGACTCGACACAAATAATGCAAAATAAAAAAAATGATACATGGAGCTCAAATATCCACTACCATAACAATCATAATAACACTACAAACACGCGAAAAAAGAGATCCGGCACCAAGCTGCTGTCATGAGGTGTGCCATAGACAAAGATACTTCAAACTCCATATTACAAGCACTTCTATCGTGGACTCTATTTCAAATTGGTTTTAGTTCTCAGATGGTTTGTCAAATGCCAACCAATGAGACATAGAGGCATACATGAGAGCAGACTCAACTTCAGCTGGAAGTACAATATTAGCCTAAAAATTTAAATGTTTTGACAGAGAAGAGTCGATCCTCCATATATGAATCTTCAATCTACACTCACATTCAAACAATGGAGAATAAATTAACACATTCCAGAGCATTTAACATATTCAATGCATGTTCTCAAGGTCGAAAAAATCCCTAAAATCAATGCAAAACAAAAAGATCAAATCTAAAATCTAGGAATCTCGGCGAGATTTGAGCGAGATCACAAAAAATATCTTTTTAAAAATAT
Source organism: Houttuynia cordata (assembly GCA_039654745.1). NCBI lineage: Eukaryota > Viridiplantae > Streptophyta > Magnoliopsida > Piperales > Saururaceae > Houttuynia > Houttuynia cordata. The sequence goes on from JBCJFD010000030.1 coordinate 120,481, forward strand.
TATTTATGTTAAAAATATATGTAAAAAATAGTCAGCATATTTCGCGTTGATCTCAAAATGATCTCGGCAAGATTTGAGCGAGAATACCAAAGAGATTTTGATTTCTTTTAAAAATTATTTATTTGTAAAAAAATAAAAAATAACAAAAGATAATAAATTAGTCAGCATATCACGGCGAGATAAAGAAATACCTATTTAAATATTATTTATTCTAAAAATATATTTAGAAAAATTTGGAAAAAAATAAAAAAGTCAGCCGATCTCGCCGAGATCACAAAAAAATATGCTTTTTTGAAATTTTATTCAGTTTTATAAACAAATTTAAAAAATTGAAAAAATAATAAAAAAAAGTTGGAACAACTCGCCGAGATCTCGAAATGATCTCGGCGAGATTTGAGGGAGAATACCAAATAAATTTTGATTTTTTAAAAATTACTTATTTGAAAAAAAATAATAATAAAATAGTCAGCATATCTCTTCGAGATCTCGGAAATGATCTCGGTGAGATTAAGAAAATATCTTTGTTAAAATATTATTTATTTTAAAAATATATTTAAAAAAATATAAAAAAAATAAAAGAAGTCAGTATATCTGGCCGAGATCTCGAAATTGATCTCGGCGACATCTGACCGAGATCACAAAAAAAAAATCTTTTTTGGAATTTTTTTATCTTAAAAAATATGTTTAAATAATGAAAAAAATATGTTGCATTTTCCAGACTTGAACTTGCTTTTAGTGAATCAACTTGGACCGGCTGATTATAAATGTCCAACAATTTCTGCAACAGTTGGAGCTTCCCACTTCTTCAATCCAAATGGCCAAATAGAAACAAAGATGTTACCAAAGCCTAATAGAAACAAAGATGTTACCAAAGCCTTTAGAGGCTGAAAGCACAACAAATACACAGTAGCTCAAGCAAACAAAAGATTGTTTGAGGCGTTCAACCACTTGGAAAAAAAAACATTTTTCTTCATACCAAATACACAGTAGCTTACCAGATCGAAACTTCATTCTTGATATCCTCAAGGCCCCCTATTTCTGACGCAACCAAGAGACCACCAATCGGAAAAGGCAGCGGTGACGGACCAAAGAGAACAGGAAGACGGGAGCAAGCTCAGGGTTGGGGATGGTGTTATCAACGGCGAACGAAGGGAAGTCGACAGTTACAAAAAATACAAGGATAGAAACTCGGTAGCGGTGGAACACGACGACAGACGACGGAGCGAAGTAGGGCGTCTGCTTAGATTAGGGCAATAGGGAGTTGGCGGCGATTAGGTAATTGGGAGACGGGTGGCGGAGGGAGGGCGGACGGCGGCGTCGCCGGACGGTAGAGGGAGACGACCTCTACTCTCCTTATTTCCGTACGCAGAAAGCAGATTCTGGAAACTACCCCCCGTACTAATGATCTCAACCGTCCATGTGATCGGACAGCTGAGAATGATCCCCCTAAGGCCTAATCGCCCATCTCTTCGGCTTCTCCGCCGCTGCTCTTCCAATCTCACAACCTGCCGGAAAAGAAGAAGGGCCGGCGATCGGGATCGACCTAGGAGTGTGGCAGTACGACCGCGTCGAGATCACCGCAAATGACCAGGGAAATCGCACCACGCCTTCCTACGTCGCGTTCACCGACACCGAGCGTCTCATCGGAGATGCTGCCAAGAATCAGGTCGCCATGAACCCCCTCAACACTGTTTTCGGTAAGATTTTCTTCACTTATTTTTACTGTTTGCTTCTACTAGCTCTGCTTCCTGGATCTGTTCGGTTATCTGTAATTTTATTGCTGGATCTGTGTTGTTATCTGTAGCTTTACTTACTGGATCTGTTGTATATTAAGCTTTGCTTGCTGCATGTGTTTAGTTATGTGCAGCTTTACTTTCTGGATCTGTTTATGCGTCATTATCTAGATGTTGTGTGTATGTTTGTGTTTGCTGGTTCGTTAGCGACCTGGTATATTGACTGATGACCTAATTAGTGCAAATTGTACTTAATTGTAAATGGTATGTCTGCATCTTATATGTTGTTGATGTGTTTCAGCCCTGAGGTCGAAAATTGTAGGTGTTTAGATTAAATGTGGTAAGGGAAATTTGTTGAGTGTGTTAAAGGTTAGGAAAGGTTAAAGGTTTGATAAGGCCCTACTTAGGTTATTATTACTCCCTCCGGTCACTTTTAATAAATACTGTTGTCTTTAATAGATACAGTTTTTCATTTGAAGAAAATTGTATCTATAAAAGAAAACTGGATTTATTCAAAGTGGCCGGAGGCGAGCATATGATTTTTTTTATCTCAATTTCTCAATGAAATAAATACGAGTAGACTCTTGTGGTCTGAATTATATGTTCTTTCACAATGTAGATAGTAATATCTCTCTACTATGAGTCATTGTTTCTGCATTTAGGTTTCTCGATTTTTGAAATGTGGAGCACAGGCGTTTGTAGATTGTTTATTTTCTTGTTGTTACTTGGTTTGTTTCAAATAGGTTTTACTGTTCTACTTATTTTTCGGAGCTGTGGTAACGCCTTCTTTTTGGTGTGCTATTACGTGATTGGAAATTGTTTAAACAGTCCAATTTGTTTTTCATGATCGAAGTTCAAAAAGATAGCCTTAGGGCAAAAATCTTACTAAAAGGTATTTCATACCAACTTAATACTGTCAGATATGGTATATGGGCAGGAAACTCGAGCTACGGGGACAAAGTCTCAGAGATTTCATCAATAACAGGACCGACTCTTAGAGATGGCTCTTGTTTACAACGCCATCGTACTTACCGGCAGTAGCACAACAAGGCAGGGGTGTTGCACCATGGAGATATGTACGCGGCCCGAGATGTGGCAACCACGGGGTTTTGTGATTTAGGGTATGTGATTTATATACCTTCCATAGATTAGCTGACTTTGCTATATGCTACTGCTGTATGTGGAAAGTTTTTTCATGATTGAAGTTAAAAAAGATAGCCTTAGGGCAAAAATCTTACTAAAAGCTATTTCATACCAACTTAATACGGTCAGATATGGTATATGGACTGGAAACTCGAGCTACGGGGACAAAGTCTCAGAGATCTCATCATGAACAGAAGTTAGACATGCTATGGACTTAACCTTTTTCACGCGTATCTACGTGACTTTGTAAAATGATGTTCTCTTACATCTCATTTACATGCATTTTTTAGGTTGGTAGTTTTGCACCTAATTATTTCCCATTTCGGCATTGTGTCATGCCCTGTGTTGCTTCCTTATGTATATAAAAGGATGCTGCGGCAAAATGTATGTAGTGCTGTGGTCTATGGTGTTTGAATTTTATGATTTGTATTGTATTTGCTGTCTTGGGTATTTGATTTATATACCTTTCATAGATTAGCTGATTTTGCTATATGCTACTGTTGTTGTATGTGCAAAGTTTTTTACATGATTGAAGTTCAAAAAGATAGCCTTAGGGCAAAAATCTTACTAAAAGGTATTTCATGCCAACTTAATACTGTCAGATATGGTATATGGGCTGGAAACTCGAGCTACGGGGACAAAGTCTCTGCGATCTCATCAATAACAGGACCGACTGTTAGAGATGGCTCTTGTACACAACGCCATCGTACTTACCGGCAGTAGCACAACAAGGCAGGGGTGTTGCACCATGGAGATATGTACGCGGCCCGAGATGTGGCACTGCGTGTATCATACATGGAGATACGTACGCAGCCCGAGATGTGGCAGTGCGCGTATCATGCCCTCTGTTCAAACAAAGCAAAAAATTTTTAGCGAGAACTTAGAATTAGGAGCCTTCCCTCCTAGGTGTTGGGGCGAGTTTTCTCTGTTCATACATCATACTGCAGTGATTGTTCCTCATGAACAGAAATTAGACATGCTATGGACTTTACCTTTTTCTCGCGTATCTACGTGACTTTGTAAAATGATCTTCTCTTACATCTCATTTACATGCATTTTTTAGGTTGGTAGTTTTGCACCTAATTATTTCCCATTTCGGCATTGTGTCATGCCCTGTGTTGCTTCCTTCTGTGTATTGACAGTTTTTTTATTAAAGGATGCTGCGGCAAAATGTATGTAGAGCTGTGGTGTATGGTGTTTGAATATTATGATTTGTTTTGTATTTGCTGTCTAGGGTATTTGATTTATATACCTTTCATAGGTTAGCTGATTTTGCTCTATGCTACTGTTGTATGTGGAAAGTTTTTTTCATGATTGAAGTTCAAAAAGATAGCCTTAGGGCAAAAATCTTACTAAAAGGTATTTCATTCCAACTTAATACTGTCAGATATGGTATATGGGCTGGACACTCGAGCTACGGGGACAAAGTCTCTGAGATCTCATCAATAACAGGACCGACTGTTAGAGATGGCTCTTGTACACAACGCCATCGTACTTACCGGCAGTAGCACAACAAGGCAGGGGTGTTGCACCATGAAGATATGTACGCGGCCCGAGATGTGGCACTGCGTGTATCATACATGGAGATACATACGCGGCCCGAGATGTGGCAGTGCGCGTATCATGCCCTCTGCTCAAGCAAAGCTAAAATTTTTTAGCAACAACTTTGAATTAGGAGCCTTCTCTGCTTGGTGTTGCGGCGAGCTTGCTCTGTTCATACATCATACTGCAGTGATTGTTCCTCATGAACTGAAGTTAGACATGCTATGGACTTTACCTTTGTCACGCGTATCTACGTGACTTTGTAAAATGATGTTCTCTTACATCTCATTTACATGCATTTTTTTGGTTGGTAGTTTTGCACCTAATTATTTCCCATTTAGGCTTTATGTCATGCCCTGTGTTGCTTCCTTCTGTATATTAACAGTTTTTTGATTAAAGGATGCTGCGGCAAAATGAATGTAGAGCTGTGGTGTATGGTGTTTGAATATTATGATTTGTATTGTATTTGGTGTCTTGGGTATTTGATTTATATACCTTTCATAGATTAGCTGATTTTGCTATATGCTACTGTTGTTGTATGTGCAAAGTTTTTTACATGATTGAAGTTCAAAAAGATAGCCTTAGGGCAAAAATCTTACTAAAAGGTATTTCATACCAACTTAATACTGTCAGATATCGTATATGGGCTGGAAACTCGAGCTACGGGGACAAAGTCTCTGCGATCTCATCAATAACAGAACCGACTGTTAGAGATGGCTCTTGTACACAACGCCATCGTACTTACCGGCAGTAGCACAACAAGGCAGGGGTGTTGCACCATGGAGATATGTACGCGGCCCGAGATGTGGCACTGCGTGTATCATACATGGAGATACGTACGCGGCCCGAGATGCGGCAGTGCGCGTATCATGCCCTCTGCTCTAACAAAGCTAAAATTTTTTAGCAACAACTTTGAATTGGGAGCCTTCCCTGCTTGGTGTTGGGGCGAGCTTTCTGTGTTCATACATCATACTGCAGTGATTGTTCCTCATGAACTTATATTAGACATGCTATGGACTTTACCTTTTTCTCGCGTATCTACGTGACTTTGTAAAATGATGTTCTCTTACATCTCATTTACATGCATTTTTTAGGTTGGTAGTTTTGTACCTAATTATTTCCCATTTCGGCATTGTGTCATGCCCTGTGTTGCTTCCTTCTGTGTATTGACAGTTTTTTTATTAAAAGATGCTGCGGCAAAATGTATGTAGAGCTGTGGTGTATGGTGTTTGAATATTATAATTTGTTTTGTATTTGCTGTCTAGGGTATTTGATTTATATACCTTTCATAGGTTAGCTGATTTTGCTATTTGCTACGGTTGTATGTGGAAAGTTTTTTTCATGATTGAAGTTCAAAAAGATAGCCTTAGGGCAAAAATCTTACTAAAAGGTATTTCATGCCAACTTAATACTGTCAGATATGGTAAATGGGCTGGAAAGTCGAGCTACGGGGACAAAGTCTCTGAGATCTCATCAATAACAGGACCGACTGTTAGAGATGGCTCTTGTACACAACGCCATCGTACTTACCGGCAGTAGCACAACAAGGCAGGGGTGTTGCACCATGGAGATATGTACGCGGCCCGAGATGTGGCACTGCGTGTATCATACATGGAGATACGTACGCGGCCCGAGATGCGGCAGTGCGCGTATCATGCCCTCTGTTCAGAAAAGCTAAAATTTTTTAGTAAGAACTTAGAATTAGGAGCCTTCCCTCCTAGGTGTTGGGGCGAGCTTTCTCTGTTCATACATCATACTGCAGTGATTGTTCCTCATGAACAGAAATTAGACATGCTATGGACTTTACCTTTTTCACTCGTATCTACGTGACTTTGTAAAATGATGTTCTCTTGCATCTCATTTACATGCATTTTTTAGGTTGGTAGTTTTGCACCTAATTATTTCCCATTTCGGCATTGTGTCATGCCCTGTGTTGCTTCCTTCTGTGTATTGACAGTTTTTTTATTAAAGGATGCTGCGGGAAAATGTATGTAGAGCTGTGGTGTATGTTGTTTGAATATTATGATTTGTTTTGTATTTGCTGTCTTGGGTATTTGATTTATATACCTTTCATAGATTAGCTGATTTTGCTATATGCTACTGTTGTTGTATGTGCAAAGTTTTTTACATGATTGAAGTTCAAAAAGATAGCCTTAGGGCAAAAATCTTACTAAAAGGTATTTCATACCAACTTAATACTGTCAGATATGGTATATGGGCTGGAAACTCGAGCTACGGGGACAAAGTCTCTGCGATCTCATCAATAACAGGACCGACTGTTAGAGATGGCTCTTGTACACAACGCCATCGTACTTACCGGCAGTAGCACAACAAGGCAGGGGTGTTGCACCATGGAGATATATCCGCGGCCCGAGATGTGGCACTGCGTGTATTATACATTGAGATATGTACGCGGCCCATGATGTGGCACTGTACCTATCATGCCCTCTGTTCAAACAAAGCTGAAAATTTTTAGCAAGAACATAGAATTATGAGCCTTCCCTCCTAGTTGTTGGGGCGAGCTTTCTCTGTTCATCCCTCATTTTTCAGAGATTGTTCCTCCTGAACAGAAGTTAGACATGCGATGGACTTTACCTTTTTCCCGCGTATATACGTGACTTTGTAAAGTGATGTTCTCTTACATCTCATTTACATGCATTTTTTAGGTTGGTAGTTTTGCACCTAATTATTTCCCATTTCGGCATTGTGTCTTGGCCTGTGTTGCTTCCTTCTTTGTATTAACAGTTTTTTTATTAAAGGATGCTATGGCAAAATGTATGTAGAGCTGTGGTGTATGGTGTTTGAGTATTATGATTTGTTTTGTATTTGCTGTCTAGGGTAATTGATTTATATACCTTTCATAGATTAGCTGATTTTGCTATATGCTACTCTTGTATGTGGAAAGTTTTTTTCATGATTGAAGATCAAAAAGATTGCCTTAGGGCAAAAATATTACTAAAAGGCATTTCATACCAACTTAATACTGTCAGATATGGTATATGGGCTGGAAACTCGAGCTACGGGGACAAAGTCTCAGACATCTCATCAACAACAGGACCGACTGTTAGAGATGGCTCTTGTACACAACGCCATCGTACTTACCGGCAGTAGCACAACAAGGCAGGGGTGTTGCACCATGGAGATATGTACGCGGCCCGAGATGTGGCACTGCGTGTGTCATACATGGAGATACGTACGCGGCCCGAGATGCGGCAGTGCGCGTATCATGCCCTCTGTTCAAACAAAGCTAAAATTTTTAGCAAGAACTTAGAATTAGGAGCCTTCCCTCCTAGGTGTTGGGGCGAGCTTTCTCTGTTCATACATCTTACTGCAGTGATTGTTCCTCATGAACAAAAATTGGACATGCTATGGACTTTACCTTTTTCACGCGTATCTACGTGACTTTGTAAAATGATGTTCTCTTACATCTCATTTACATGCATTTTTTAGGTTGGTAGTTTTGCACCTAATTATTTCCCATTTCGGCATTGTGTCTTGGCCTGTGTTGCTTCCTTCTGTGTATTAACAGTTTTTTTATTAGAGGATGCTGCGGCAAAATGTATGTAGAGTTGTGGTGTATGGTGTTTGAATATTATGATTTGTTGTGTATTTGCTGTCTAGGGTATTTGATTTATATACCTTTCATTGATTAGCTGATTTTGCTATATGCTACTGTTGTATGTGGAAAGTTTTTTTCATGATTGAAGTTGAAAAGATAGTCTGAGGCAAAAATCTTACGAAAAGGTATTTCATGCCAACTTAATACTGTCAGATATGGTATATGGGCTGGAAACTAGAGCAACGGGGACAAAGTCTCTGAGATCTCATCAATGACAGGACCGACTGTTAGAGATGGCTCTTGTACACAACGCCATCGTACTTACCGGCAGTAGCACAACAAGGCAGGGGTGTTGCACCATGGAGATATGTACGCGGCCCGAGATGTGGCACTGCGTGTATCATACATGGAGATACGTACGCGGCCCGAGATGCGGCAGTGCGCGTATCATGCCCTCTGTTCAAACAAAGCTAAAATTTTTTAGCAAGAACTTAGAATTAGGAGCCTTCCCTCCTAGGTGTTGGGGCGAGCTTTCTCTGTTCATACATCATACTGCAGTGATTGTTCCTCATGAACAGAAATTAGACATGCTATGGACTTTACCTTTTTCACGCCTATCTACGTGACTTTGGAAAATGATGTTCTCTTACATCTCATTTACATGCATTTTTTAGGCTGGTTGTTTTGCACCTAATTATTTCCCATTTCGGCATTGTGTCATTCCCTGTGTTGCTTCCTTCTGTGTATTAATAGTTTGTATATTAAAGGATGCTGCGGCAAAATGTATGTAGACTTGGCGCCAAACACGGGTTTCTCATATTACCCGGAATCACTTTCTTCCTTCCATATGACCCGAAAAGTGCCCAAAATGCCCTTAGGTTTAGGTATAAGCCACCCACTCTTTGGTTTTCCATATTACCCGAAAAGGGAGCGACTACCCGGAGAAGTTGCCGTTCCGTCCGGCCTCTCCGCCCTTATCATCGCCGGCGCCGGCGCCGGCGAACTCCGAAAAGGTCATCTTCGCGGCAACAAGCGGGAAAACGAGCGGGAAAGATCGGGTATTGGAAAACAACTTCAACGGAGGCAAGGTACATCGAAAAACTCGTAGGTGAAGTTAAAATACGACGATTTCTATCATGAAAGTTGGTTCCAGAGAAGAAAGTTGAAAACTTAGCAAGTTTTCAACTATTGTTACAGTCGTGTCGTCGACAACACGACTGTAACAATAGTCGTGTTTGATGAAACACGACTCATAGACGTTGCTTTTCACTCATATATGGTTTTCAATATATCGTGTCTCACAGATTTTTAACTTATTTCAGTTTTTTAATGGCAGGTACGGATGGAGAAGATAATTCTTTGTTTACACTACGATGGAGTTTTGACAAATTCTGATAAGTACGTGGGCGGGAAACGGAAGCTCCTGCCTATAGATACACGAGTAAAGTACCTGGATCTGTTGCAGCTAGTGGAAGAAAGATTACCGCTTAAGTCTACATCTGGTACATTAACTTTGTCATATCGTGTTGACTCTGAATACACATTTCTCCTTGAAGACGATAAAGACGTGGAGTCAATATTTATACTTCACAAGAGCAAGCAAGGCACAAATGGACTACTCCGTCTGTACGTGGAGTGGACTTCTACGGGCAAGAACATGGAGACTTCGACTCTCAATAAGGAAATAAATGCCAATGCAAATAAGGAGGAGGAGAGGCTACCAGAGGCAGAAGTGATGCCGGCCAGTAACACACCGTCGGAGAGGCCGTCCAGCCCGGGCAATAAGACACCCGCATCAGCAGTCGAAGGAGGAAGAGATGGAGACTATGCGAGGTGAGACTTCTAAGGCGCGGATACAGGCAAGTCGTGTGCTATTATAGTCGACTATAATAGTACACGACTAAAAATTTTATCGTGCCGTAGTGAACACGACTATATACCTAGTTGTGTTGCATAGTACACGTCTATAAATCAATTCGTGTTGCATAAGACAATACCTCATAGTACGTGCTATCGTTTTCTCAAGTCCATTCATACATCTTTTTTCCCGCAGTTTCGGAGATGGAGAAGAAGGCGAAGATGAAGAAGAAGATGAAGATGAAGATGAAGATTCCAGTCCAGATGAAGAAGAATTGTTGGATGAAGATGAATTACCGTGGTCTGCAGATGAGTGGGATGAGCCTCTTACAGTACCACATTTCAGCCAGCCAGATCACACGGGAACATCGACTTCTAGAGGTCCCACGGCAGGAGACACATGTAAAGGGAAATCTGTCGCGTCGGAGGACGATGACTATCTCAATATTGAGGGTGATGGTGGTTGGGATTGGGGTACCTATTCTGCACAGGCCGGTCCTTCAAAACATTGTGAAGAGGAGACGATGTTGATCGGAAGTTTGCAAGCAGGAGACTGCGAGGCACAACTTACCTTAGGTGCTAGATTCGAAAGCGTCAAGCAGTTCAAGATTGTTCTAACTGATCTGGCAATCAAGAGGAAGTTCATGTTCAAAGTAGCGGATGAGAGCAAGGACACATTCGCTGCAACGTGCAAGGTTTCGGGGTGCAAGTGCTACATACTTGCGTCGAACAGACTTGATGGAGTCAGCGTAACAAGGAGGGAAGAACGGCATACATGTGATACTTCTCTAAGTTCGAAAGATCATCCATTGGCTTCTCACCTCTGGATTGCGAGGAAGTGTCATGGCCTCCATAAGGATTCAAACTCCATAAAAATCTCAAATATCCAACAATACATTGAGAAGCATTGGGGCGTCACAGTCAACTATAAAAGGGCATGGAGGGCGAAAGAGGAATTGATCCGATTGATCGATGGCAACCCCGAAGACGCATATCGTATTTTGCCACATTACGGAAGGGAATTAGAGCGGTCTAACGCAGGTACACATGTGGTCATAGAAAGATCAGCTGATATACCTGATATCCCAATTGAGTTAGCCGGCTATGACTTTAGACGTGTGTTTTGGATGTTCGGCCCGGTCGCAAGAGCATTTCGAAGAACACTGAGACCATTGCTCACGCTTGATGGAACATTCCTAAAAGGAAAGTACCCTGGAGTATTATTGGTTGCTACAGCAATCGACGGCAATCAACAATTAATGTGTCTTGCATATGCAATTGTCGATAAAGAGAATATCAAAACATGGTAAGTATAGAAGCAGGAAAGACGACTATTCTAACAGTCGTGTTTTGGACGACACGACTGGGCACACATTCGTGTCGTCGAAAACACGACTACTCATACAGTCGTGTTATGTTTTTACACGACCTTGTAACAACCTGAAGCATTCTGTGTTTAATATGCTTGTCTCTCACTTGTACAGGACGTGGTCCCTCACCTTACTAAAATGTTTTCTCTTTACGGACCCCCCGGCCTCCCTGGACACTATTGTCTCTGATAGACAGAAGGGCCTTCTGAGAGCGGTCGCCGATGTCTTTCCCGAGGCTCACCATGGGTTTTGCCTAAGGCATATGGCCGCAAATATGCTTAATACTTGGAAGGATAAGTACCTGAAGGAACTTCTATTCCGAGCTGCAAAATGCTTCAGGAGACCAGAATTCGATGCAACGATGGAGAAGATGAAGGAACACAATGAGGCGGCCTGGAAATATGTTGACAATATTCCGAAAACACATTGGGCGAACGTAGAATATCCGGGTAAAAGGTACGGCACTCTCACGTCGAACGCGTCAGAAAGTGTAAATAATATGCTTCTAAAGGCAAGGTTTTGGTCAATAACTCGGTTGATCGAGCAAACGCGGGCGACCACAAGCGTCCATTTTCAGAGACGCCGAATAGAAGCAGACGGCCTACCGACTCCGTTAACAAAATATGCACAAAATCATATCAATCAGATGAGGAATCAGAGTGCTGGAACAGTTCGAGTTCAACCGCTATCATTACGACAGTTTGAAGTGACATCTTTATATCATGTGGTATGCATAAATTTGTTTTCTATAAGATACGACTATAACAAAGTCGTGTCGACGAATACACGACTACTCATACAGTCGTGTCGTCGCATGCGCCACTAGTCATACAGTCGTGTCTTCGACGACACGAGTATTCTTGGAAGACACTGATGTTGTTCATGTTGTCACATCAGGATGTTGATGACCTTACGAATAGAACCTGCACATGTGGCTTCTTCCAGAGCATGGGACTTCCATGCAAGCACGCCATGGCATGTATTGATGAGAGGAGTCTGGAAGCGGTAGCATATTGTGAGAAGTGGTACTGCGCAATTACGTACCGCAGCACGTACGAAGAAGTAGTCTTCCCTACTTTAGACAGAAGTCAGTGGGGAAATTACGGGGTTTTATTTAAATGCGAACCGCCCAGGCTTGAAGGTCCAAAGAAGGGCAGGAGAAAGACAAAGAGAATTGAGTCACAGCCCGATCCACCTGCAAGGCCACGTTCGAAATGTGGGAATTGTCGTGAAGTTGGTCACAACCGTACAAAGTGCACCAACAGCCCGGTTTCGAAAGAAAATCGGACGCGCAGGAAACGAACACTTCCGCAACAAGGCAAACTAACTACGAACGAGACATCGCATGTACGCCGCTCCGGCTTACCTCAGCCCCCACCATTCTTCACTTAGGATGTTGTCAAATTCTTGTATAGCGCATATTAACTTCTACCGAAATGTACGCCTGTAAAGATAAAGAAAGGAAGAAATGAAAAACAATCTTTCGACACGACTATCTATACTGTCGTGTATTGTGAAACACGACTATATATAAAGTCGTGTTGCATTAGAGATGATTATATACGTAATCGTGTTGTATCAGAGACGATTATATACGTAGTCGTTTTCCATCAGAGACGATTATTTACGTAGACTTGTTGTATGAAGGCCGTATTCAAAGTCATGCTTGCATTATTTTGTCTACATCTGGTATGAGTCAAAAAAAGAATTGGAATTATTTGAAAGAGAACTGTACAACAAGGTATCAAAAATGAATTCGAATTATTTGATAGAGTGCGGTATTTACAGCAAATGCACTTTGTACATTAAAATAATGTGAATAAAATGAAATCCAATTTATTCTTTATCCGGAAGCCGCATAAAACCCGCAACTGTGACGGCATCTTTTGTGCCTCGTCCGGAATCGTCGTCAAACTCGTTGTTAATAACCCCCCGAATCAAGGTTGAAGCGATGACTGGTCGCCACAGTCGTGTGATTGTCGACTGATCAAACTCTGGTGGGTTGACATTAGACGCCAAATGCGCGATGTACATCATGATGAAGATGCCACAGTCTTTCGAATTTTGTTGGCACGGCGCTTTGGCTATCTGAGTCATCTTCCAGTCTAGCAAACCAAACCACCCCAGCTTGCCTGCCATCACAACGTTCATGAACTGCGTGAATTTGTCAGCAGCTTTTCTGTGATGCGGATATAATTGGGATCTGTCAGACAGCAGGTTGTAGAAGCGCCATACACAGTGCGGGAAATGGACATACACGAGGCAGAAGTGGGAGCCGGTGCGGATTGGGAAAAATGCGTAGAACATGTTCCTGTTCAAGCCGTCGAGCATCCTCCGAGCTTTTTAACCAATTTGGCATTATTTCCTCCTTCCTGGTGCTCCTGCGAAACCGCAAGAGATTTAGACAACGATGCTGGTAATATCAAACTTAATTACTTATCACTCCTTATGCAGGGAACACTTACGTTGTCGAATATCTCTTTAAATGCGTGGCAACCAAAAAATGCCCACGGATATTTCATCGGGTTTCTCTCATTGCGCTGACTCAACAGACTTAAAAACGCATCTATAACCTATGGAAAAACATCCACAGGAGTCATTACACTCGAAGTAAGGCAATATACAACTTCCAATTAAAAGTCGATTATTCTATATATACGATTTTCATGCTAGTCGTGTCGTCGATAGACACGACTATGCGTATAGTCGTGTATTGCGAAGACACGACTACGTGCAAAGTCGTGTCTTCAAATACCGACTTGACGTCAACAAAAACATATGAGGAGCATAGGTTTACTTACATTGGTGTTTATTTCTGTTGTTTGTAGGAGGGATAAATAGTCGTCATCACATAGCGTTGGGATTGGATAAGCCTTCCTCGAATTGGCGATCCATCCATCTATTGCCACTCTATCCCGCTCTAACAATACCCCCATGTCGAAGCATAACTCCAAATCGGCATAGTTGTCGGGGAGTGCAATTACAGACTTAGACTTTTGAGGGGTTAGGAGGACATCGACGTCAACCGGCTAGGATGCGGTTAAGCCAGTGCCCTCCGCCACCTCCTCCTCCTCCCTCGCCTCCTCCTCCTCAGCCTCCTCTTCCTTCACCTCCTCCGTCTTCTCCTCCTCCATCGCCTCTTCGTCGGCCTGCACCTCCTCCTCCTTCGGCTCCTCCTCCTCCCCCTCCTTCTCCAGAACATCCGCCTTCACTTCCTCCTCGTCGACATCACCGCCCTTCACTTCCTCCTTCACCTCCTCCTTGACGGTTTCGATATCCGACTGTTGTAAGAAAGAGATGACCTCATCGATGATAGAGGTCGCTTGTCGATCGGATATGGTTTGTTCAGAGTCGGCTTTCGGCTGAGGGGACTTATTCCTTCTTTCCTGCTCCTCCGCCATTCTCCATATATGGTCATCTTCTCTAATCCTCTACAATTCCCTCGCGGAGACAGTCCTCATTCGCTTCCTTACCACTACACCATGGGGGAATAGGTCCCGTCTGTACGTCGGACGGGACTCGACTTCTGCACGCTCCATATCTTCGTTGAATTCTGGTTGGAGCTTCTTCAAAAACAACTTGGCAGAGGATCTCTTTGTAGCCCGTTCAATCTTGTCTTCCTCATCCGCGCGTTTGATGGGAGCTAAAATGACATTTTACTTATTCATGTCAGTAGTAGCAGCACGATAAAAAACATAGTCGTATTGTATGAAACACGATAAACCACATAGTCGTGTATCATTAAACACGACAAATATAATAGTCGTGTATCATGGGGCACGAAAAAATAAATCATCCTCTACAACATACCTTTACCCCATTTCGTCGAATCCAGATGTGACTTCCTTGCCAGCTCCTTTGTCTGCATACCAATAGGAGTGTTCTTCTTATGCTCCTTGTCACGGGGCCGCTTCTTTGGGTCCATCTGATGCACTGATGACTTCTGTGGCTCCATTTGGGGCCGCTTCTTTGGCTCCATCTGATGCACCGATGACTTCTTTGGCTCCATTTCGGGCCGCTTCTTTGGCTCCTTCGTCGGCTCGTCAGTCATCTCCTCCTTCGGATGCTCAAAGATCTGACCTTCTAACAGCATTGACGCTAAGGCGGCAGAGGCCTTCATAGAGTGGAGAATCTCTCGCAGAGGTCCGACTCTTCTTCCCATCTCCTCATACGAAGATAGAGCTATCTCAATTAGTGACTGTATGCCCTGAAGGGCACCCTCCAATCGCCCCATTGCAGTTGTAGTGGACTGGGCAGCCGTCCTCGAGGAAGTGGAGGCAGGTTGGTTGGGAGTCCTCTTCATTTCCGGCCTCTCCGGCCTCTGCCGTCGTGGAGGAGGGGCCCCTGAAGTTGACGAAGCAAGGAGAGATGCCTCTCCGGCCATGGGGCTGATTACGTCGACGAGTTCCTCCCCTATTTGAAGATTGTGGAACACTCTCGTCCAATAGTCGGCCATACGGTGCTTCTTCTGTGCACCTTTCTTCACCTTTGTAATGAGAACCCCACTTCCTGGCCATCGTCGAAATCCAGCAGGGGGGGCAGCTCGATATCGAGATGGGGGACGCGAATAGGCTCGAACTCGTCTGTGTATTCCGCCGGTTGAATCGCCGGTCACCGGTGACGTAGCCGATATATATCGTCGGAGAACTTCACCCTTTTTTCGTGTTGTACACAACACGCCTCTTCGCACAGTATTAGCACGAAAAAATAGAAGAAAGGGCATTTTGGGTACTTCAAGTCCAGATTCCGGGTCATATGAGATTTCACGGGAAAAACCTGGTAATATGGGAATATTAAATTTGGCGCCAGGTAATGTGGAAAAAACTTAAATTTTTTAGAAAGAACATAGAATTAGGAGCCTTCCCTCCTAGGTGTTGGGGCGAGCTTTCTCTGTTCATACATCATCCTGCAGTGATTGTTCCTCATGAACAGAAATTAGACATGCTATGGACTTTACCTTTTTCACGCGTATCTACATGACTTTGTAAAATGATGTTCTCTTACATCTCATTTACATGCATTTTTTCGGTTGGTAGTTTTGCACCTAATTATTTCCCATTTCGGCATTGTGTCATGCCCTGTGTTGCTTCCTTCTGTGTATTGACAGTTTTTTTATTAAAGGATGCTGCGGGAAAATGTATGTAGAGCTGTGGTGTATGTTGTTTGAATATTATGATTTGTTTTGTATTTGCTGTCTTGGGTATTTGATTTATATACCTTTCATAGATTAGCTGATTTTGCTATATGCTACTGTTGTTGTATGTGCAAAGTTTTTTACATGATTGAAGTTCAAAAAGATAGCCTTAGGGCAAAAATCTTACTAAAATGTATTTCATACCAACTTAATACTGTCAGATATCGTATATGGGCTGGAAACTCGAGCCACGGGGACAAAGTCTCTGCGATCTCATCAATAACAGGACCGACTGTTAGAGATGGCTCTTGTACACAACACCATCGTACTTACCGGCAGTAGCACAACAAGGCAGGGGTGTTGCACCATGGAGATATATCCGCGGCCCGAGATGTGGCACTGCGTGTATTATACATTGAGATATGTACGCGGCCCATGATGCGGCACTGCACCTATCATGCCCTCTGTTCAAACAAAGCTGAAAATTTTTAGCAAGAACATCGAATTAGGAGCCTTCCCTCCTAGTTGTTGGGGCGAGCTTTCTCTGTTCATCTCTCATTTTTCAGAGATTGTTCCTCCTGAACAGAAGTTAGACATGCGATGGACTTTACCTTTTTCTCGCGTATATACGTGACTTTGTAAAGTGATGTTCTCTTACATCTCATTTACATGCATTTTTTAGGTTGGTAGTTTTGCACCTAATTATTTCCCATTTCGGCATTGTGTCTTGGCCTGTGTTGCTTCCTTCTGTACATTAACAATTTTTTAGCAACAACTTTGAATTAGGAGCCTTCTCTGCTTGGTGTTGCGGCGAGCTTGCTCTGTTCATACATCATACTGCAGTGATTGTTCCTCATGAACTGAAGTTAGACATGCTATGGACTTTACCTTTGTCATGCGTATCTACGTGACTTTGTAAAATGATGTTCTCTTACATCTCATTTACATGCATTTTTTAGGCTCGTAGTTTTGCTCCTAATTATTTCCCATTTAGGCATTGTGTCATGCCTTGTGTTGCTTCCTTCTGTATATAAAAGGATGTTGCGGCAAAATGTATGTTGTGTTGTGGTCTATGGTGTTTGAATTTTATGATTTGTTTTGTATTTGCTGTCTAGGGTATGTGATTTATATACCTTTCATAGATTAGTTGATTTTGCTATATGCTACTGTTGTTGTATGTGGAAAGTTTTTTTCATGATTGAAGTTCAAAAAGATAGCCTTTGGGGAAAAATCTTACTAAAAGGTATTTCATACCAACTTAATACTGTCAGATATGGTATATGGGCTGGAAACTCGAGCTACGGGGACAAAGTCTCTGAGATCTCATCAATAACAGGACCGACTGTTAGAGATGGCTCTTGTACACAACGCCATCGTACTTACCGGCAGTAGCACAACAAGGCAGAGGTGTTGCACCATGGAGATATGTACGCGGCCCGAGATGTGGCACTGCGTGTATCATACATGGAGATACGTACGCGGCCCGAGATGCGGCAGTGCGCGTATCATGCCCTCTGTTCAAACAAAGCTAAAAATTTTTAGCAAGAACTTAGAATTAGGAGCCTTCCCTCCTAGGTGTTGGGGCGAGCTTTCTCTGTTCATACGTCATCCTGCAGTGATTGTTCCTCATGAACAGAAGTTAGACATGCTATGGACCTTACCTTTTTCACGCGTATCTACGTGACTTTGTAAAATGATCTTCTCTTACATTTCATCTATATGCATTTTTTAGGTTGGTAGTTTTGCACCTAATTATTTCCCATTTCGGCAATGTGTCTTGCCCTGTGTTGCTTCCTTCTGTGTATTGACAGTTTTTTTATTAAAGGAGGCTGCAGCAAAATGTATGTAGAGCTGTGGTGTATGGTGTTTGAATATTATGATTTGTTTTGTATTTGCTGTCTAGGGTATTTGATTTATATACCTTTCATTGATTAGCTGATTTTGCTATATGCTACTGTTGTATGTGGAAAGTTTTTTTCATGATTGAAGTTGAAAAGATAGCCTTAGGGCAAAAATCTTACTAAAAGGTATTTCATGCCAACTTAATACTGTCAGATATGGTATATGGGCTGGAAACTCGAGCTACGGGGACAAAGTCTCTGAGATCTCATCAATAACAGGACCGACTGTTAGAGATGGCTCTTGTACACAACGCCATCGTACTTACCGACAGTAGCACAACAAGGCAGGGATGTTGCACCATGGAGATATGTACGCGGCCCGAGATGTGGCACTGCGTGTATCATGCCCTCTATTCAAACAAAGCTAAAAATTTTTAGCAAGAACTTAGAATTAGGAGCCTTCCCTCCTAGGTGTTGGGGCGAGCTTTCTCTGTTCATACATCATACTGCAGTCATTGTTCCTCATGAACAGAAGTTAGACATGCTATGGACTTTGCCTTTTTCACGCGTATCTACGTGACTTTGTAAAATGATCTTCTCTTACATCTCATTTACATGCATTTTTTAGGTTGGTAGTTTTGCACCTAATTATTTCCCATTTCGGCATTGTGTCATGCCCTGTGTTGCTTCCTTCTGTGTATTGACAGTTTTTTTATTAAAGGATGCTGCGGCAAAATGTATGTAGAGCTGTGGTGTATGGTGTTTGAATATTATGATTTGTTTTGTATTTGCTGTCTTGGGTATTTGATTTATATACCTTTCATGGATTAGCTGATTTTGCTATATGCTACTGTTGTTGTATGTGCAAAGTTTTTTACATGATTGAAGTTCAAAAAGATAGCCTGAGGGCAAAAATCTTACTCAAAGGTATTTCATACCAACTTAATACTGTCAGATATGGTATATGGGTTGGAAACTCGAGGTACGGGGACAAAGGCTCTGAGATCTCATCAATAACAGGACCGACTGTTAGAGATGGCTCTTGTACACAACGCCATCGTACTTACCGGTAGTAGCACAACAAGGCAGGGGTGTTGCACCACGGAGATATGTACGCGGCCCGAGATGTGGCACTGCGTGTATCATACATGGAGATACGTACGCTGCCCGAGATGCGGCAGTGCGCGTATCATGCCCTCTGTTCAAACAAAGCTAAAAATTTTTAGCAAGAACTTAGAATTAGGAGCCTTCCCTCCTAGGTGTTGGGGCGAGCTCTCTGTTCATACATCATCCTGCAGTGATTGTTCCTCATGAACAGAAGTTAGACATGCTATGGACTTTACCTTTTTCACGCCTATCTACGTGACTTTGTAAAATGATGTTCTCTTACATCTCATTTATATGCATTTTTTAGGCTGGTTGTTTTGCACCTAATTATTTCCCATTTCGGCATTGTGTCATGCCCTGTGTTGCTTCCTTCTGTGTATTAACAGTTTGTATATTAAAGGATGCTGCGGCAAAATGTATGTAGAGCTGTGGTGTATGGTGTTTGAATACCGAAAGTATGAAAATTTTCTGGCTGAAAGGGGGTGAAAATGCTGAAAATTATTTAGATACTGATTGAGCTGGTAAGAGCCACTGACAGAGAAATGTGAAAATTTTCACCTATCAGGGTCGTGTCGGTTTGGAAACTGAACGATGTGATTTCCACTCCTGACGGGGATAAGGGATAAAAATAAGTAAATCACCCCTACAGGACTGCAATCATTAGTTTGCCAATGCAACAACCAGTCCAAGTAGGTAGTCGTGGAGGAGCGGTTCTCCCCTCATGTATGTAATCCTTAGAGTTCGAGGGCTGGCGCGGAATTTCATTGCACGTTGTTTTTCAGTTCCGAGCCAAGAGGAGATTGTTCATCTTAACCTTAGGAGCTATGTGCCTTTGGGAAATTTCGAATTGTGCACAAGATGCTTGAGGAAATGCCCTTGTGTTTGGTTCGCCTCCGGGTGATGATGTGTTTATTGTTGTAATACGAGGTTTTTCCCATGCAGGGAAGGGAGAAAAGTGGTGGGGGCATGGAATGTTATATCGGCGATATATCGATATTGGGTCTCAACTCTCACCCAATAAAATGATACCGAGTAATATCATTTTTTTCAAATATAGCCGGTTTTGTGCCTATATATCGGATTTTTTTAAAAAAATTGGATTTTTTTTAAAAAAAGAAATCCTTTAGGCCAACTTTGTTTCTTTTTTCATTCCATTGTATACATAGATTACAAGGTGTAAATATTTTAAATTATTAATCAACGACTTTGTTGTCAATCAAAGACTTTGTTGCCGTTACTCCTCATTACCGTTACTCGTCAATATGAAGCTTGAGCTGCATATTGACGTTTAAGGTGTTAACATGCCTTAATACCAAAATTAGACTACCTCCATTAGCTCCCCCCCCCCCCCCCGATAGCTCTGAGCACGGTTTCTGCAGACTGCAAAGGACCAATTTACGGATGCATTATTTCACCAGTTGAAAAAAATAATAAAAGTAAATCATCTTGGAAGTAAAAACTTTAACATACCAATAAATCAGTTAAATCACGATATCTTTTTTCCAGCTCCATATGTTCCTGAAATTAATATCTTAAATTATATGAAAAGAACATCCAAATGTCTCCCATGACCCTAATCAATCAAGTAGATTACATATGTGCTTTTGATAAACAAACAGCAAGTGCAGAAAGGATGTGGTCGCAATAAAGAAAAAATAGAGATGAGTAGAAAGATGTGGATTAGATCTAAGAAGTGCTCGTCCACAAGAAGCGAAAATCAGCCATATATTGTATCAATATTACTGAACTTATTACTCTCATACTCTGCAAGTTGTTATGATATATCATAACAACTTGCATATGTATGAATTCTATATAAAGAAACATGAAGTTCACCTCATCAAGCTGGTCCTGAACTTTAATGTGAGAAGTAACACTCTTTGCCTCCTGTTCCGTCTTTGGAGGCTCGAGTACATCTGTTTGTTTCCCTTAAAAAATTTGATTAACATGCGTCTCTTGCATATAATTTTCAGGCACCCCTCCATCATTGCCTGAAGAATTATCTGCATTCAACAAATTTGAATCAGCAGTGGCTGAAACATTATGGTGTGTGTTCAGTGACTCCAATTGTGCGGTCTCTGATTGCAATGAAGAGGACTTTTCATCTTCTGTTTTATTATCTGAGACAACATGATCTCTATCAATCGAAGAAGGAATCACATCAACATTTTCTGCAGGAGAAGCTTCTAATCTACTATGAGCGTCAGTTTTTGTGACATCATCAGGTTTAGTCTCTGTTGAAGTAATTTTTGAGCTTCCAGCATCCTCTTGAGATGGTGATTCTATGCTCGCTTTTTCTGCAAGGTCAACATGCAAAGTACCAGATGTTTCAGATGCAGGAGTACCATAATTGGAATTAATGGCAATATCAGCAAGCTTCTGTTCTATAACGTGCTCTTGCTCTATATCATTTTTATCAGAAGATTCAGCAGCAGAGAGCCTTCTTTGTGCCTGCAAGACAATTCTCAAGATTATACTCCTACTGCACAACATTACATCATGCAAGCAAATCAGAACGTTCAAATATTGTATCCGAGCTCTCAGAACATTCAAGTATTGTAGAGAAGCTCGGAGTTTGGAGAAAGTAAACCTTCACATTTGATTTTCTCTTTCCTTTTGGTGGCTCCTTTCCTTTGGAAGCTTACAAATGTCCAAAAGCAAAAAAGTGAGAAATGGAATGCAGAGTAGATGTGAAAGGACAATGAAAGGCATAAAGCATGCCAGTCCGGTAAATAGTTACACATGTTACATGTTGATACCTGATGCCTGTGAATCAGATTGTTCTTCTGACAAATCATTAGCCACCAGCTTTGCTCTTCTGTCGACAACTTCAAATAGAGATCACCAAATTGGTTAGAGATTTATACGACCAAACATCCTTGCATACCTGATTTAAGTTTTGAAGAAAGAGACTCGACACAAATAATGCAAAATAAAAAAAATGATACATGGAGATCAAATATCTGCTACCATAACAATCATAAGAACACTACAAACACGCGAAAAAAGAGATCCGGCTCCAAGCTGCTGTCATGAGGTGTGCCATAGACAAAGATACTTCAAACTCCATATTACAAGCACTTCTATCGTGTACTCTATTTCAAATTGGTTTTAGTTCTCAGATGGTTTGTCAAATGCCAACCAATGAGACATAGAGGCATACATGAGAGCAGACTCAACTTCAGCTGGAAGTACAATACTAGCCTAAAAATTTAAATGTTTTGACAGAGAAGAGTCGATCCTCCATATATGAATCTTCAATCTACATCCGCATTCAAACAATGGAGAATAAATTAACACATTCCAGAGCATTTAACATATTCAATGCATGTTCTCAAGGTCGAAAAAATCCCTAAAATCAATGCAAAACAAAAAGATCAAATCTAAAATCTCGGGATCTCGGCGAGGTTTGAGCGAGATCACAAAAAAATATCTTTTTTAAAATATTATTTATTTAAAAAATATATGTAAAAAATAGTCAGCATATCTCGCTGAGATCTCAAAATGATCTCGGCAAGATTTGAGCGAGAATACCAAAGAAATTTTCATTTTTTAAAAAAATTATTTATTTGTAAAAAAATAAAAATAATAAAAGATAATAAAATAGTCAGCATATCGCGGCGAGATAAAAAAATACCTTTTTAAAAATATTATTTATTCTAAAAATATATTTAGAAAAATTTGAAAAAAAATAAAAAAGTCAGCAGATCTCGCCGAGATCACAAAAAATATGCTTTTTTGAAATTTTATTTAGTTTTATAAACAAATTTAAAAAATTGAAAAAATAATAAAAAAGTCGGAATAACTCGCCGAGATCTCGAAATGATCTCGACGAGATTTGAGGGAGAATACCAAATAAATTTTATTTTTAAAAAATTACTTATTTGAAGGTGGAACTATAGATAGAGCCCTAGTTGAAATAGATGGGCAAGAAGTGCCAAGGTGTGATCAATTCCGTTACTTAGGATCTATTATCCATAAAGAAGGGGATATTGATAGTGATGTGGTGCATAGGATAAATGCGGGGTGGGTAAAGTGGAGGGCAGCCTCGGGAGTGTTGTGTGATAGGCGGGTTCCAAAAAGACTTAAAGGCAAGTTCTATAGGACGGCCATTAGGCCTGCAATACTCTATGGAGCGGAGTGCTGGGCACCAAAGAGGAGTCATATAGATAAGTTGAATGTAGCCGAAATAAGAATGTTAAGGTGGATGAGTAGTATAACTATGAGAGATAGGATTAGAAATGAATATATTCGTGAGAGCCTAGGAGTAGCGCCTTTAGGGGAGAAGTTGAGGGAATGTAGGTTGCGTTGGTATGGGCATATGCAAAGAAGACATTTTGATGCCCCTGTGAGAAGATTAGAAGGGATACATGTAAACGATGCTAAAAGAGGGAGAGGGAGACCTAAGAGAACTTGGATGGAGTTAATAAGAAAGGATTTGACTTTACTATATCGTACAAAAGAAGTAGCCCAAAATAGGCTAGAATGGAGGAGTAAGATCCGTGTCGCCGACCCCAAATAGTTGGGAAAAGGCGCTACTTGATTATGATTATGACTTATTTGAAAAAAAAATGATAATAATAAAATAGTCAGCATATCTCTATGAGATCTCGGAAATGATCTCGGTGAGATTAAGAAAATATCTTTGTTAAAATATTATTTATTTTTAAAAAATATATTTAAAAAATATAAAAAAATAATTAAAAAAAGTCAGTATATCTGGCCGAGATCTCGAAATTGATCTCGGAGAGATCTGACCGAGATCACAAAAAATATCTTTTTTGGAATTTTTTTATCTTAAAAAACATGTTTAAATAATGAAAAAAATATGTTGCATTTTCCGGACTTGAACTTGCTTTTAGTGAATCAACTTGTGCCGGCTGATAATAAATTTCCAACAGAAGGCACATATAGGATGAAAACATTTTTGGCATCATCTTTAAGAATAATAATTTGAAAAACATGGACAAAGATATATATATATATATATATATAATTTGAATAATAATTGGAGAAAAGCTAGCCTCTGCAATGGAAAACCAACTGTTCTCATGACCAATATATGTCTGTGTGACATGTCAATGACAGCTGGGGCTGCCATTTTCGATAAAAGAAGAGGAAGATAAAGTTACATCCAGCACAATCATTACTAATGAACACCAATCTTTTACATCAGAAAAGCAACTTGCAAAGAACTTCCATTGAGCTTGCTTCTACTCTTTCACATCACAATTTCACAATTGCATTAACTACATTATATAAACCTACACGCAACACAGATGACAACATTAAAGTGAAACTGACGGATTTTGTTTGCAATATCAGCCCGCAATCCATGCATGAAGGCGCCCACTAATGCCGCCTGATCCCAATTCGGGAGATGATTGGCAATGCGCATAAACTCCTGATGATAGGCGCGCACCGTGGAGGTTTGACGGAGGGAATCAACATAATCGTTTGGCCTGAATTGCACACATAATTCATTCACAAATTCAGCCCACGTAGGGTTAATTAAATCCCGTTCAAAATATTGGAACCATACTAAGGCATCACCCGTAGCCGTAAGATGGAAGGCGGAGATGCGCAATTTATCCACTTCTGATTGTGTGCCATGATATTCAAAGAATTTATTGGCCTGATAAATCCAATCAATAGGGCTAAACGTGGCTCAGCCATCGGCTGTCCGGATGTGTCTGGAAGTGGGCCATGAAAGTTACCTGGCGAGAAGTCTGTGGAGCCATGGTACGCCGTTCCTTCATAGACTGGTCCATAGGCCGGCACCACCATCCGTGCGGGGTGAGGTATGGTGGACTGATAGGGAAAAGCACAAAGATGGGTGCCAGCTGCCCCCAGCGGCAAGATATCGGTCAGATCAAAAGAGCCCAGCGGCCCTGAGGTAGGAAAGGCACGATCCTTGCTGATGAGGAGCACCCTGCGCAGCAGCAAAGGACTGGCCTTGCAACGCTAAGTGCTGCAGAGGAGGTCCATGCAGATGAGCAGACGAGTACTCTAGGAAGGGAGGAATCTGCAAAGGAGACCCCTGTGCAGCCGCGGAGGAAGACCCCTGCTGGCTGACGGGCTGCTGGTGATCCATCCCAGATGTCGGCGGTGGTGTCAGTGCTGTCATGCGCTCAAGCATAGTCCGCTGCATGGACTGCATAGATTGCATGGTCGTTGAGATGTCTGCCATGGCCTTGAGCAGGGCCGGATCCATGGCTGTAGAGGGGGCGGCTTGGGCCTGGCCAGTTGGCGCCTCCTCGTCAGGCTGGGTTGGGGGACCCTCCGTGGTATCCATAGCCTTCTTCCGAGCCATAGCGTCGGAAGCCAGGAGTCGATTGCTCTGATACTAGTGTCCTAGATGGATGCACAATAGCCGGCGGCAAGAACATAGAAAGGAGATGAGAATAGAGAAGAAGGAGGTGAGAAACTAGGGTTTACTTCATTCATAATGAAAATAGGATAGGTCGTCCACTACATATAGGCGCTGAGCCTGAGAGCTGATGGGCCATAACATGCAAATAATAAAATAGCCTATTCCTACTGCTGTGGCCCACTAAAATTGATAAATACTGTCTAAATTAAAAGTGATCGGAGGGAGTATTATTTTTGGCAACACGGCATGTCAGATTATTAGTATTATTATATTTGGCTAAGATAGATGTACCCTTTTTCATATTTTTGGGAGCCCCTAAAACAAGCAACTCCCCACCCCACACGTAAGGGCCGAATTTTTGGCAGAGTCGTTTCGCGAGCTGATCCGGCTCGGGCTCGTCCCAATACGAGCCGAGCCCGAACTCAACTATACTCGGCTCGGCTCATTTAAACTAGGCTCGAATAAGCTCGCGAGCCCGCTCGAGCTCGACTCGTTATGTTATATATATATATTTATATAAATATAGATATATATAAATATAAAATAAATAAATTAGTATGTATAAATATCTACTTGTAAGAGATGTCAGTACACCCTTCATCATACCCTTGTATAAAAATATAAGAGACATCCAAAGTTTTATGTATAAAAATTATAGGATATACTATGAAATTATGGGAGAGAGTAATAGAATGACGTTTTACGAAAAGTAACAAAGAATCAATTTGGTTACTTTTATTTATGTAGGTTTCAAGAGGGCCAACTTATCTAAAACTTGAGATCATGTGCAGAAAAGATGTAAGCCGCTGAGTTACATCCGAGGAAGAAGACGGGTTTTGCTTTTTAAGTGAAGAGCCGTTCAGATTAGATCCGGCGGATGAGGTTGATACAACGGGTATTAATCCAAGCGAAAGAAAAAACAAAAAGGAAAAAAGGAGAACCGGTTCGGTCGAAAGGGAAAAAAGAAAGAAATAAAACAACCCGCGAGCAGACAGAACAGAGCTCTGTTCGAGCGCGGCGGTCACGATCGACGGCACGGCTGGGCTCGAGCTCGGGAGGTAAATTCCCTTTCCTGATAGAAGTGTGGTTGTGGTTGCCTAATGCATGATATGGAGTGATTTCCTAGATTAGCGTCCTAAACGGGGTTATATATACGAGCGCAACCGTTGCTATCGATAAAAAAACAAAAGACCCGAGTGGCTAGAGGAGTCGTTCTGGTTTTCGTTTTCTCTCCGCGAAGCTCTTTCTGCAGCTACACTTTGGTTGGGGAGTGAGCGGGGTTTGATTGGTGTTCCTTTTCTCTGTTTGACTTTTAAATTTGCTTCTCAGAAATCGACTTTTCTCTTCCGATTATAGGAACTGTAAGTAACTTAATCTGTCTGATTTATAAATTTCCAATTTTTTTTCTATTTCTGATCGATTCCTGCAACTTCTCCTACTTGTAATTCAAGTACTAATATGATTCTGTCTTTCCTTTTAGGATTGCTTCTAGATTTCTGTATTCATCCTTCGGTTTCCGAATCTGCAACTTTTGTTTGTGCGAGGAGAAGACACAAGGAACTCGCAATTCGTCGTCGTATAGAAGATGAAGAAGAATCCGTCTTGCTTCCACGAAAGCAGTGATGATTCGCATAAGAATAACAAGATGGTCAAAAGGCTGCCACTCCGTCCTCACCCCAAAAACCTCCATTCCGAGAAGAAAAAACTTAAAGTGGAGGAGGGAGATGGAGGAGGCTGGAGCCAGCTACCATACGACCTCCTTGCCCATATTGCTAACCGGCTGGGGACTTTGTCCGACACAATTCGCTTCCGCGCTGTATGCCGTAACTGGGGAAGAGTGGTTCTCCAAGGAGAGGGGAATTTCTCATCTCCTTGCATACTTCCCTCACTTGCATTGACCTACTCATCCGATACGGGCGCCTTCCGCTCGTACTCTCCCTTCAACCAGGATTTGCAAGTTCTCTTCATCCAGGATTATGCACAAGAGCCAGATCCACCTGATAGGTTAGGTCCCTCCATTGCCGGCTGGCTACTACAGATTCGATATCACCTTGATGCTGTTGAGCTCATCAACCCACTGCTCCAAAGGCGAATTCAGATGCCCCCGCTTATAAGCTCCCTCACTGACCGCGAGAGCCTATTTAAAGCAGCCATATCATGTCGTGGTGGAGGCACTGTTCTCGCCGTCATGGTCATGATATATCCCTGTGGGGTGCTTTTTGCACGACCTGGTGACAGATCTTGGACAAAGCAACATTTTCCTCAGATTACTACGGCACCTATTTCGACGATATTATACACCATAACCAACAATTCCATGCCCTTACACAGGACGGGAGACTTGTTGTCTTCAATGAAATTAAAGGTGGCGGCAGCTTTGACATAGACTTCATCGTTAAACAGCCTCCCTCTTTGGGTGACGCGCGCTATAATCTCTTTCTAGTCGAATCCTCAAGAGGAGAACTACTGCTTGTCGTGTGCCATTATTTTGAAATATGGGTTGGACGGCCTGACCCACAGGCTGATTATCACGACAGGCTTTGGTACGAAATCTTCAGGCTAGAACACAACACGCAGGGTTCCTTGTCTTGGTTGGAGGTCAAAAGCTTGGGCGAGGATTCCCTTTTCCTATCCAAGTACACATCCGCTTCTGTGACTGCCGCAGCTTCTCGTGGCTGCCAAAAAAATTGTATTTACGTCCCGGGTGAAAATGGTAAGGAATGTATTTATGTCTACAGCCTGGATGAGAGGGGCATTGTGTATCGCCATGATTTAGACGGCCTTTTCGATTCCCTATACTTGTATCACTGTTTTTGGGTATGGGATCGCAAAATTTAACTCATCAATCTCTTGTAATCCCTGCATAAGTGGGAAACTATGATATCTACCTCTTTATTAGATTTGTTTTTTTTTTTGAAAATTTTATAACGGATGATTTCATTTGTGCTTTCAATACTCGAACTTTTTGGATAGCTTAAACAATGATTTTGCATATTGGTCGTAGATGGCTTAACTTTTTGGATAGCTGGGAATGAAGCCCAAACAATCAGTATGGAAATTTATATTTCTATCTGATGTTTTTTCGTATCTGTCGTTTGGAATTGTTTATAGATTTCTGGATTAAATTGATACATAGCTACGGGTAGCTAAGTTTATAGGAGTGCTAAATTGTACAATTAAGTAGGTAGCTAAGTTGTGAATTTGGTTAATTGTCTGTCGTTGGGTCTTTATCTGTTACCGTTGAGTTCCATGTACCCGTAAGATTCCTGTTTCCAGTTAGCCATATGCCATGTAGTAATGTGTATGTGGTTTTATCTTCCCTACGGGTGGAAGTATGTAATGTTGCCTGTACGATATTGTATGTTAGTGGTATTTTTACTTTTGAAACAGATTGTGTATGTGGTTTTTTAGCTTTTGTTTAGGTTGTTTATTGTGTTATTCTGATGAAGTTGTTCGCATAAAATGTGGTTTTTGTCAACTAAATCATTGGTTGCCCAATGTAACATTTATCCAGTTGACTTAGTTTAAAATGGAAGGTTCCATTATCTTACTACTGAACCAGATCTTTCTAAAGTTCTGTCTATTTGTGAATAACTACTGCTTAAGGATCTTACTTGTTTTGTTTTACAGTAAACGCTGCTCACTGCTCTATAATTCTTGTGGTTATTAATTTCAGCTAGTCCATCCTGTGTTCTATTAAAGCAGTGTGAAATATTGCGCTGTTTTTAACCTGACGACGAAGCAAAGTATATGGTTCTTTGTGGCCATTGCATCCTGATTGGAATGTTTGACTGTGTGAGGTGTCTTGAGCAATTGATTTCCTGCATTGCTATCTGTATTGCTTGAACCAACGTGATTTAGTTGCTTTCTAAATCTTTTATTGGTTAAACTATTTTTCGTGTCTATCATATGGGGGGTAGATAGTTCTCTGATTCAGGGGTTTGGTACCTAAAAGCTTAGATGCTTACTGCGTGCTAGGGGAAAAAAATGAAAACCAGAAATACAGTTTGACGGAGGACTGTTTATCTGTTATACTCTCGCATTGACTTGTTTACTATTATTCTAACTCTTCCTGTTGCATTGTCCTTATTAAAATTTCCAGACGGAGACCATTCTAGAGGAGAAAGTGGGTACAATTGTGTTTGTCAACGCAACCACTTTGTCCAGATCTTTAGTGATGTGGCTTTTTATAATGTAAACCAATTGAAATACACTTGCTTTTTTCATTAGTATTAGGCTGCTTCTATTACATGTTTATAGTACAGATCTCGTTCAAGAACGCGTTGTGCTTATAACATGGACATGACTGCTGAAGTGCCAATTGCGGAAAAGAAGAATTAGGAGAAAGCCGACCTAGAATTGTGCATCATTAGTGTAGTTTTTTTTTGGGTAAATACAACTGTGGGTTTTTATGTGGGAAGACTTGCCCTGTATTTGTCAGAAGTCGACGTATGAGCAGGAAACCGTTTCAGAAGATGCTGGTTAACATTTCTCATAAATTGCTGAACTTTGGAAATATTTACTTAAATTTTGACTGAATTTCACTAGGGATTTACAATCACTCGTTTATTTAGTTCAGATGGGGGCAATATAGATTGCATTTTACATGTGTCATATCCATCCTTGATTTAAATTATTTGTAAACCTTTCAACTTGAAAATAATTAACAAATACCTTATTGGCTTTTCAATCACGCTTTAGGCAATTATTATTGGCCATTTCAATGTGAAAAATGTTACACACAAATACGTGTCAGTGAAGAACATGTACATTCTCAGCAATTTGTACTGGATAGAAATTTTGGTAATTAGGGTTTTGTATCGATGTTTCTTAAAAGTTATATTGAATTATGGACATTAACTGTAAATGGTGATTTAACGTATTACAGGCATAAAGGATACTATGAATTTGCTAAAAAGAAAGGAGTGGATATTGGGGAACCTGTTGTCTTGATGTGCTGGTTGATGGTACCGTTCCAACAAGTAAGCCTCTTCTGCCCAAACCAAGCTCTGCACATTTGGCCAGATTTTCTGCAGTAGTGGAGTTAAAAGATGCATATCTGCTTTTTTTTGTAGGATCTGGACTATCTAGTTCAGCAGCATTCGTTTGCTCCTTGACAATCAGTTTAAACGCTGCTTTACGAATTTTCCTATTTTTTTTTCTTTATTGATAATTTCGACTTGATTGTGACAGCTGGCTTATGTAGTGTCTTATTATTGTTAATTATACTTGTATTTAGTTCTCATGCAACGTGAATCGTGATGGTCTTATTAATAAGCAATGGAGGCTAGAAATTCAATATGTCAAATCTCACATGATGGTACCTGTTTGTAGATGTTTATGCTTTAAGATGCTAAGTTTGTTCTAAGTTAGCAGAAATAAATTGCTCAACTTACTTGTGAATGTGAACC
>JBCJFD010000031.1:0-150816 GCA_039654745.1 Houttuynia cordata
CAGAGTAGAAGACGTTTGGCTGTGTTTGTTGATGGATGCCAATGTGATAATCGTTATTAATCAGTTTACTTTTCCTCCCGCCTGTCTATGAACATAACCGTTTGTTCTCCGCTATTGATTGTGTTGGTCAGATTGACTCCGCCAATGTTTATTCGATGGGTTTGATCTCATTTCCTTCAAGCACTTATTCTTTTTAACTAGGTAACAGCCTGACGGTAAGCATGCGTATCATTTGCTAATGATACAGTTGCCTTGTAGGATTATACCTGTTTATGATATATACATCCCATGTGGCCTCTGGCATCGCGCTTCCAACATCTTGACACACTAATAGAAAGAGGTTAGCGAGATGCTATTGTTACTGAAGGCCTTGAAATGGACATGAGTTGATATTGAGCAGGAGGTTGAAGAGGTAATCAGTCGCTACAATTCTTTAAAGTGGCATGCAACTTCAGCAACTCTGACTGCCGATCTGTCTTCTAGTTTTTTTCTTGGACATTTCAATATTCCTGAATGTGGATCAATTTCTTAAATTGAGATAGAAGAACATTCGATATTGGCATAAGTTCTTTGTCTTTCTTCACAGTTGAATGCATTTCAATCGTTGTACTAGGACCGGTAAGGGCCCTCTAGACAATCAACCAATTTATTCGAGACCAGTTATCACAGACAAATGTAATATGCGTAGTTTACGGTTTGCACGCATTGACTGTTTTGTACTTTTAGTTTAAGAAGGTGCAACTGTTTTGGACAAGAGTCCTTCATACAAATCGAAACCTTTGCTTGAATGCCAGATTACATAATCACAAGGAAGTGTTAGGCAACCTGAAAGAAGAAGACGATGCCTATAAAGACAACTTGAATAACAATTTGCTCTCTAATAAACAGTCCATCACAATGTCGGATCAGATGATAACATAAAATCCACATGAATGAACCTGCAAAAATACATACGTGGAGCCTACTGATACAAATCAATTATAAATTAACAAAATTGCAAGCCTCGGATCTTCCGTGCTTGAGAAGAGTCACTAAAATATACAATGGTGTGAACGAAGTGTACCATTTGATAGTAATTCTACTAAAGCCTTTTCAAGCCTTTGAGCTCCTGGACCCGGCTGTAAAATATCAGCATCCCCCCATACAGTGCATGGGTCAGCATCATCGGTAGCACCTAAACACCAGCCGCCTGGAACCACCTTGCCAGGAGCTCGATTCAATAAATCCTGGTCAATTTTACTAAGAACTGGATCATTGTCGGGAAACTGGGTTCCAAATGCTGCACCACTCTGAATCATATTTTCCAAGTCTCCAACACCAAGAGTACGTGGATTTCTTTTAGGGGGATTATCCCACGACACAAAATGCATGTCGTGGTTAACTGCCGTCCTGTTGAACTCCCGAGAATTGCAAAGTACAGAGTGGAAATAGTTCAGGTGGGATGACGGCATGTTTGCATAGTACATCAAAAGAGTCCTTGGCAAATTGTCCGTGCCCAAGATGCAAAACTCAATAAACTTACGAGTCAAAATAACAGATGGTGACCCTGCATCAAATCAATTACAAAGATGAGTTTTTTATCATTCAAGTTTACTGGTCAATTTTAAACAATCGCATCCCTTATTTACAAATTTTTTCGAGAAAGTAACATCAATTACAACTCAGGAGAAGATGCTTCATGCCGAACTGATTCCTTACATGATTTATGAATCAAACAGACAAAAAAATATATTCATTAAGTCAAGCAGAAGTAGTAAATCAATAATTTAACTGCCTGTTATATCATGCCTAAGTGGTCTACTAGGGCCACCTAGGCCCATTAATTAGGGATTAATTTGTAGTTTAGTTGTTATTCTGTTCAATAAGCTTAATCGGCTTAGGTTAATGTTAGTAGCCCATTAATTGTCAATATAAGTGGAGGGCTATGCCCTAATGAAGGAAACGAAGTAATTATTGTCTTAACCCTCATCTCTTGTTTTAGTTCTCATCCCCTTTCACAGCCTCCATGGCCGTCCTGTCGCTCTGTACTGCCTCTTTGTGGTAACAATTAAACTCAAAATTTCACATTTTATGAACTGCTAACAAATAAATAAGAATCTAATCCTCTAAAATCAAAAATGTGTTTCCACTAGTGGCAAATAAAGAGAATGTTTTAAAGCGTCATTTAGTTCCAGTAGACATCGTACAAGAATTAATGTTATTGAAGCATTAGTTCTAAGCAACGCCCTCTAACAACAACCGAAGGGTCCAAAGAAGAGTGGAAACCCATTAATTAGTTTAACACAACAAACCAGTTATAGGTTCACTAAATTTCCATTTCGAAAGAAAAGATTGATCCAATAAGGGGATACATAGGTTCATATAACCAGTTAAATGGTAACGAAGCATAGCCATGTTATGACCAGAAAGCAGAGGTTGGCACAACTTTTCAACTCATTCTGTTCTAGATAATTGTCCCCAGAGAGAAGCCAACATTACACCTAAACAGGGGTATTGCGTCTGTCAATCTACATCTGAGAAAATGCTAGACACCTTAAATTTGCTAATGCATCAAATGCACTCACCTGTGAATATCCTGTAGGAAGTTGGAAGTTCTCGCTTTTGCGTGGCATAAAATATATCGCCCTTAGATGACATATACAGGCCAGGATCGACGATAATTGGTTTCATCCGTCGCGATCTGGTAAGAATACAAACACATTATAGCCAACCACTCCATCACAAATATGAGCAATCACAGGTTCACAACAATTTCTCACTAATAAGTAAATGAGAAGAAATTGGACTAGAGATTGTATTATACGTACTCTCTCCACCCAATGTAGCTGGTGTGCTGAACAAAATTGAGATCTTTAGGCAGAAATGACAATATATGAAGAAGGTCTGCAAATCACACAAGAACATAATCCAAATGCCGACTGTCATTAAAGCGATTCATCTAATTCTCATTTGAATTATACTTTTGAGAGAAGGAGCAAGAGTAAAAATACCATCTTGGGAGACTAAGGGATAGTCCTTGGCGGAGAGATTGACGAACCAGTCCCAGGCCGGGGAAGATCTCAGCAGAATGGACGCGGCATGGAGGGTGGAAGCGAGTGCAGAAGAGCCTACAGGGTCGGCGAAGTCTGCACGGCCGACGACGTCGACGTTGCGAGCGGCGCGGAAGAGCGGGGCGGCCTGGACGGCGAGGGCGAGACTCTCGCGCTCCTGCTGCGAGGCGGACAAGTCGAGGTGGAGTAGGTAGCGGTTGCGGGGGTGGTAGACGGAGTGGAGCAGGCGGAGGAGGCGGTCGGATTCGCCGCGGGATCCGGAGACGAGGTAGGCGAGGGATGGCGGCGGAGGGGGGCCGGTGCCGGTGGGGTCGGAGAGGAGGAGGAGCTTGGGCGGGGAAGGGACGATGGGACGGGAGAGGAGGGAGGAGGAGAGCGGCAGGCCAAGGACCAGGAGGAGGAGGAGGCCGCCGGCGAGGAGGCAGTACTGGAACCGGCCCTCCTTCGGAGCTCCTCCGACCGCGGCGGCGGGCAGCATCTTTGGAATGTCTGGTTTTCGGCCTCGGGAGGAGGACGACCAGCGAACCAATATATGCTGCTACTCGGACAGTCAGACCAAAATCCGGACACGTCCAATCATATAAATGTCCGCTTCGCTGTCCGGAAGGCGAGGCCAGAGACATGGAGAAGGCGAAGGAAGCCGGGGCTTGGGGGAGGAAAGCGTGGGAGCTGGTCGCCGGTGTACGGACACAGGCGCCTCTGGTGCAGTGTATAACGAACTTCGTGTCAATGGATATCATGGCGAACGTGCTGCTGGCGGCGGGGGCGTCGCCGGCGATGGTGCATTCCTTACAGGAGATTCCTGAATTTACACCGCACGCTGACGGGTTGTGTATCAATGTTGGGACGCTGTCGTCGGAGTGGGTGACGTCCATGGAGGCAGCGGCGGGTGTGGTGAGTAGGTTGGGGAAGCCGTGGGTGCTTGATCCTGTGGCGGTGTCCGCGTCCGAGTTTCGGATGAAAGCTTGCCTTGGGCTCGTGGGTCTTCGCCCGACTGTTATACGAGGAAATGCTTCTGAGATTATGGCACTCTCCGCTGCATCTATTGGTGTCACTAAGGTGATGTAGGATACCTGCTTTGTTTTGTTTTTACACAGAGGTAATATATTTGGTCTTGTAGACATTTGTGGAAATGCAAACGGAACAGTTCTTGGATTATTCATGCATATTCAGTATCAATTAAAAAGGGATGTCATGACTGTATTGTAAGTAAATATGGGTTATTTGTCCCATTTT
The DNA here is from genome assembly GCA_039654745.1 of Houttuynia cordata. NCBI lineage: Eukaryota > Viridiplantae > Streptophyta > Magnoliopsida > Piperales > Saururaceae > Houttuynia > Houttuynia cordata. The sequence goes on from JBCJFD010000031.1 coordinate 4,287, forward strand.
ACTTGTCTTGATTGAGAGGAGTCGGCTCTCTCGTGCGCGTGTAGGCATGTGGAGTAGTTAGGCTTCCGTGGGCCCGGTCCACACTAAATTGGAAGAGACACTGTAATCATCACCGATCCGGAAATCACATATTTGGAATTAGCCGTTTTGGTACGACCAAAATGGAATTGTCAAATATGAGTCACCATCTTGGAAAATCTGTTGAGCAATTTCGGGAAACCGAAATTGGCATGATTTGTAACGGATTTATGCCTTATTAAGGGGAAGAGAGGGGACGCCCTCGATACCATACGAAAAGGGCGACTTTTGGTTACAAGAAGAAGGATTTTGGTGACCTTGATTTGTTGGGTGAAAAAGCTAATTCGAGGAATATAGCTTTTCACATTGTTCTACACTTGATCGGTGAAGGATTTGGTGTTCTCGGACATAATCAAATCTGTGGAGTGATTCGTAGGCACAAAGGCCGAAGGTTGGTGTTTCTAATTTCATAATCTTTGAGCTTTATTTGTTGATTTAAGGAAAACCCCCAAATTTGAGAACCCACATCAACCGGATCTAATCCTTGAATTCGCTTCCGTTGCGGCTCAATTACCCTGCATTGGTATCGGAGCCTTGATTCCGTGGTGGTGTGAGGGTTCCAAGAAATTTGTGGGAATTTTCCTCGCGGTTTTTGCCGACTGAAAATCTCGTTTTTTACAGTCGCGATCGATCGGCGTCAAGAGCGATCGATCGCGCTAAGGTAAAATCGGAGAAGACGACTGGTCACGATCGACAGGCATCGTTCGGCATCGATCGTTAAGTCTCTTGAAAAGGGAAAACGATCGATCGCGTTCGATCGGCTTCGATCGGCATCGATCGCCATCGTTCGGCATCGATCGGTTTCGATCGCCATCGTTCGGCATCGTTCGGCATCGTTCGGCTTCGATCGGCATCGATCGGCGTCGATCATAGATTTGCTTTGAAAAAGGGAAACGATCGATCGGCACGAATTGCGATCGATCGTATCTACTGGAAGTTGAACACAATTAACAGCGGAAAGCTGCGAACGATCGGGTATTTGACACGATCGATCGGCGGGATAAAATTTGAAAAACTAATTAATATTGAAGCAGTATTTGTGCCACTTGATTATATAATTGTTGATAGTAATTAGTGATTCAAACTGTGCTATTTTTTACACTGATTGTCCTGTTCCGTTGATTGAAGATTTTTATCTTCAATTTGATTGAAACATTTGCTGATTTCATAAAAGTTGCAATGGCTTCCCGTATGGTCTCCAGTGAGTTGGCAAAGACTGAAAAGTTGAATGCTACCAATTTTGTTACCTGGAAGAGGCGCATCCGTCACATTCTGTTCCTTGATGACTTGGGTCATGTACTAGACCAAGTTATTGAACCTTCGGGTGAAAGTAGTACTCCTGCTCAAAAGAGAGAGTACGAGAAGTTCAGGAAGGAGGATGCACGAGCAAGGACCACGATGCTTACCTTTATGGAGCCTTCTATGGAGTTGCTTTTTGAGAAGCACAAATCGGCCAAAGAAATGTATCAGGCCATTGAGAGGAGGTATGGAGAGCATACTGAGGCACATATCAGGTTGCTCCACACTCGCTATACCAACATGAGGATGGAGGAGGGCAAGAATGTGCTTGAGCACATAAATGCCATGACTATTATTGCTAGTGAGTTGGAGATGCTTGGAGATCCAATTTCATTGGGGGTCCAAGTGTCTACGATACTCACTAGCCTCCCTCCATCATGGGAAGCAGTTGTGGTGGCGTTGAACCTGAGTGACAAGAAACTCACTCTCGATGACCTTACTGCCAAGCTGGGCTTGGAGCAGGAAAGGAGAGAGCATATGAGGGCCTCTAATGCATCTGCCAACCTTGCTCACCATGTTGGCTCTAAGAAAGGTGGGTCCTATGCTGGCACTTCAAAGAAGAACTTCAAGAGGAAAGGGAAGAAGCCTCAATTCCAGGGTGGAGACAAGGCCAAGAACAAGAAGAAGGGAGCCTGCTTTACTTGTGGCCAGATGGGTCACTTTAGCAGGAACTGTCCTAATGGCTCCCAGGGCAACGAGAAAAAGAAACAGCAGGGTGGAGGAAAGGACATAGTTTGTATGATTTCTGAGGCACTGATTGTGAACACTAACACTAGAGGTTGGTGGCTTGACTCGGCTGCAACCCGTCATGTGGCAATGACAAAGGAGTCTTTTGCAGAGATGAAAGAGATTAGTCCCGGAGAGCACAAGATCTACATGGGGAATAACACCTATTGTGACGTGCTGGGGATTGGCTCTGTTCGTGTTCCTCTCTTAGGAGGAAACACCCTGGTCCTCACAGATGTCTTGTATGCACCTACTATTCGTAGGAATCTGATTTCAATCCCTCTTCTGACACAAAAGGGATTTGAAGTCAGGTTCAAGGGTGGCAAGGGAACTGTGGGGCAGAAGAATAATATTTTATTTACTGCTTCTTTAGTTGATGGTTTATTCAAACTTGATGTATCCAATGATTTTGCTAATAATGAAATGATTGATTCTGAGTATGTTGCTTGTGTTACTGTTGATAATGCATTGTTGTGGCATTTACGCCTTTGTCATGTGAATGCGACAAAATTACACCGAATGTCGGGTAGTGGGTTACTACCTAGAATAAGTGATAATTTGCGCACGTGTGAGGATTGCCTATCTGGCAAAATGACTAGGCTACCCTTTCCGAAAGGACAACGAGCAATTGACCTTTTAGAGGTCATTCACTCAGATATTTGTGGGCCTATAAACGTCAAGACTCAAAGGGGTATGATGTATTTTATTACATTTATAGATGACTATTCAAGATATGGTTTTGTGTACTTGTTATCGAGAAAGTCCGATGCCTTAGAAAAATTCAAGGAATTTAAGGCTGAGGTTGAGAACCAATTAGGACGGAAGATTAAAGTTCTGAGAACAGACAGAGGTGGTGAGTACACATCTGATTTGTTCAAGGACTATTGTACAAACCAAGGAATAGTGCATCAGTATACTTTACCGTATACCCCTCAGCAGAATGGAGTCGCTGAAAGACGTAATAGGACATTGATGGACATGGTAAGGTCCATGTTAAACCACTCTGAACTAGGAACGCAGTTTTGGGGTGAAGCACTAGACACCGCTGTCTATGTACTAAATCGGATACCTTCTAAGTCGATCAAATTGACCCCATATGAGTTATGGACGGGAAGACGTCCAAACTTTTCGAACTTGAGAGTGTGGGGGTCAAAGGCCCATGTCAGGGTGCCTGATCAACTAAGAACTAAGTTGGATCCCAAGACCATAAAATGTAATTTTATAGGTTATTGTGACCATTCAAAAGGGTATCGATTTGTAGTACACCATGATGATGGGACAGTGGGGGTTATAGAGTCTAGAGATGCTTATTTTCTTGAGGAAGATATAGACCTTAAAACTCCTAGTCAGAAAGTGGAACTCTTTGAAATTGAGAAAGAGAAAGTTACTGTCACTAGTAATGAACAAGTGATAGGTAACACATCCAATGAGGATGTTGAAAATCGAACATCAAGAGAGCGTAGACCTTTAATTTTGTTGAAAGATTACTATGCAATGCTTGGTGAAGATGAGATATCGATAGATGAACCTGTACTTAGTGATCCAGTCACATTTGAGCAGGCGATGTGTAGTCAAGATTCCAAGGAATGGCAGAAGGCTGTTCAAGAGGAAATGGATTCAATCTTGAAGAACAAAGTCTGGGAGATTGTTGACTTACCAGATGAACGGAAACCCATTGGGTGTAAATGGATCTTCAAGAAGAAGCTCAAAGCTGATGGATCAATAGAGAAGTACAAAGCTAGACTTGTGGCGAAAGGTTTCACACAAGTAGAGGGCATAGACTTCAAGGAGACTTATTCTCCAGTGTCCAGGTTCATCTCGATCCGATGTTTGTTGGCAATTGTGTCATACTTAGATTTAGAGTTGCACCAGATGGATGTAAAGACTGCCTTCCTAAATGGTGATTTAGAGGAGGAGATTTACATGGAACAACCCGAGGGGTTTGTTGTTTCCGGAGAGGAAACTAAAGTGTGCAAGCTTATTAAATCATTGTATGGACTGAAACAATCGCCAAGACAATGGTATTTCACTTTTCACAAGGTGATAAGTGAATATGGCTTTGTGGCCAATGACTATGACCATTGTGTATACTCCTTTAGAGATGGGAGTAGATTTATGATATTGTCACTATATGTAGATGACATATTATTAATGGGGAATGACACTAGTATGATTCTCAGTCTTAAAGAATGGCTCAAGACCCAATTTGAAATGAAAGATATGGGTGAAGCATCTTACATCCTCGGGATGAAGATTGAGAGAGATAGAAAAGCGAGGAGGCTAAGTATATCTCAAGAATCGTACATTGAGAGTGTATTAAAACGCTTTGATGTGATTGGTTGGAAGACCATAGATTCACCCATTTATAAAGGGACAGTTTTGTCCGAAAGAATGGCACCTGCATCAGACGAGGAACGTCTGAAGATGCAATCTGTGCCATATGCGCAGGCTATTGGCAGCTTGATGTATGCCATGAACTGCACTCGACCTGATTTGGCTTTTGTAGTAAGCCTTGTGAGTCGATATCAGGCTAACCCAGGTATGCAACACTGGCAAGCTATAAAGCGGGTGTTCAGATACTTGCTGGGTACCAAGGATATGAAACTCACATATCAGGCTGAGAACCTGTCATTGGAAGGCTATAGTGATTCAGACTATGCCGGGTGTAAGGATGACAGGAAATCCACTGCCGGTTATGTTTTTATGCTTGGTGGCGGCGCCGTGGCATGGGCTAGTAAGAAGCAGAAATGCGTTACTAAGTCCACGATGGAAGCTGAGTTTGTTGCATGCAGTTTAGCAGCTTCCGAGGCAGTTTGGATTAAAGAGTTTCTAGCTGGGTTACAGCTAGAACAGTGGACTGATGCTCCTGTCCAAATTTATTGTGATAATTTGGCAACTGTGTCGACACTCCGTAATGGGGAGATCAGTTCAAGAGCTAAGCACATAGAGGTGCATTACTTTTATGTGTTTGACATGCTACAACGGGGAAAGTTGACAGTGAGTCATCTTCCTACGGTTGAGATGTTAGCTGATCCGTTAACAAAGGCCTTAACGACGGATCTATTTGTAAAACATGTTCATAGTATTGGATTACGACAGGACTAGTGCACGAGTCACTGTGGATCGCAAATATGAACAAAGAACCCATAGTGGGGGATGTAAGTAAATATGGGTTATTTGTCCCATTTTACTTGTCTTGATTGAGAGGAGTCGGCTCTCTCGTGCGCGTGTAGGCATGTGGAGTAGTTAGGCTTCCGTGGGCCCGGTCCACACTAAATTGGAAGAGACACTGTAATCATCACCGATCCGGAAATCACATATTTGGAATTAGCCGTTTTGGTACGACCAAAATGGAATTGTCAAATATGAGTCACCATCTTGGAAAATCTGTTGAGCAATTTCGGGAAACCGAAATTGGCATGATTTGTAACGGATTTATGCCTTATTAAGGGGAAGAGAGGGGACGCCCTCGATACCATACGAAAAGGGCGACTTTTGGTTACAAGAAGAAGGATTTTGGTGACCTTGATTTGTTGGGTGAAAAAGCTAATTCGAGGAATATAGCTTTTCACATTGTTCTACACTTGATCGGTGAAGGATTTGGTGTTCTCGGACATAATCAAATCTGTGGAGTGATTCGTAGGCACAAAGGCCGAAGGTTGGTGTTTCTAATTTCATAATCTTTGAGCTTTATTTGTTGATTTAAGGAAAACCCCCAAATTTGAGAACCCACATCAACCGGATCTAATCCTTGAATTCGCTTCCGTTGCGGCTCAATTACCCTGCATGTATCAGTGTTCGTCCTACCTGCCTAATCAAATAGCCTTTTGGTAAGACTCCTTAATCTAAAGTTCTAATCAACTGAGTTTCTATGGAATCTAAAAGCATAATTTAGTATGCCAATCGTCATAATAATTCCTAGTGATTTCCTTAAAAGTGTTCTTTTGCTATATTAACAGTTTCTTTTGAGTAGCTTCAGTAATGAAATTAAAGCTGTTCAGCCTTTGTAAGCTGGTCGTATATTCTACTGTGGGGGTTCTAAAATAAAAGGTGCATGTATTCTTTCTTGGAGATGGTTGTTTGGTGAGCGCCGGTTATTGTGGTTAGATATCTCAGGAAATTTTGTTGAAATCTCAATATGTGTTTTAGATAGAATATGTATTCTAATCGGTTTGGTTTTGATTAATTGGTTATAGTGACTTTATCATTCCTGTGATTACCTACTGGTTTAATGCAAGGTCTTGAACATATCCTTGTTATATTGAGCCCATAAGTGCATACTTGCATCTTGATCTATAAAGTCATTTAGATGTTTAATTGTGCTGCTTACTGAATTTTATGTAGAATTAATGAGGCTAAGCATACTTCTACATCATCTGTAGCGAATTAGCCTTCTAGTTCGTATTAAGACTAATGGTTCCATATGTTTGTTATATCAGGGAGTGGACAGCTCTCATGAATCAATCGACGCAATCGAAGCAGCCAAGAGGCTTTCTGCAAAAAGTGGGGCAATTGTTGCAGTGTCTGGAGCTGTAGATATAGTGACAGACGGGGAACAGGTGGTAGGAGTGCACAATGGAGTGGCCATGATGCAAAAGATAACTGCAACCGGCTGTGCGGTCACAGCTCTTATCGCTGCTTTTGTTGCAGCTAACCCGTTAAATGCCTTTGAAGCTGCAGCTTGTGCACTTTCTGTGTTTGGTGTTGCCGGAGAGCTGGGCATGGAGATGGCCGGCGGTCCTGCTTCCTTGCGGATGCATTTGATCGATTCCTTGCATGGACTCGATGAGCCCGCCTTACTTTCTCGAGTCAAGACTAGCAGCCTCTCTTGATTGTGATTCCTTTTCCTTTTTCTTTACTCTTGATTGTGATTTCTCTACCATATTATTGTGTGATAAATCGTCAATACTGAGAAACTAGTAAGTAAATACTTCAGGTAAATTTATGTAGTATTTCTTAACTTGTGGCTTTCAGGCTTGAAAAAGTTATCAAGGCAAGAATTCACCCTATGAATTGCCATTAGTTTTAGGCATTGATTTGAAGTGTTGATCTAAGATTCATGAAAGTCTTAGACCATAAGAAAACCGAGGAATTTTATTGGAGAAAACTTTGTTAATAGCGCCAAGATGTCTTCCTCGTGTAGTAATTTGGAAAGAGACTTCTATGATTGATTATTACGAATATTGAAATGAGTGGTTTAGTCTTTTGGAACTGCTTGTTCCTGGAAGCGCCGCCATGCCGGTCATCTATTTAAAAGTGGTTGTGGCCGGTCAGCTAGCAACGAGTTTACCCAAAAGACAAAAGAAAAGCAACGAGTATTGAAATATTGGTCATGTATTGGTACGTATAAAGGGGCAAGAAAAAATCTGCCACCTCTTATGTTTATTTAGGGTGCGTTTGGCAACCGCTTTTGCTTTTTTAAAAAACGGCTTTTTAACAAAATCGCTTTTGTTAATAAAAAGCTAAATCGTAACTCGTATGGTAATGCCCACTCTTAAAGCGCTTTTGTCAAAATCCGCCCTTAAATCTTGTTTGGATAGGGCAAATTTTAGAAAAAAAATAAACTGCTCTTGTGACGCTTTTACCCCTAATGAGAAAGATTGAATCTTGACCTAAGAAGCACGGATACAAAACAACGACATGGTACGGACACGGCGACACGCCATTTTTTCCAACAAGTAGGATATGACACGGCTAATAAAAAATATTTATTACTCCCTCCATCCAAATTACTATGTATATTTAACAAAAACCTTATTTTTATTGGGCTTTGACCTTCATATAAAAGTCACGTGACCTAAGGACAGAATGACAATGTGGAAGGGGACGAGCTCTCGGCGAAGGGGACGAGCTAACAGAAGTAGAGAAAAAAAAAGCTCCACGCCAAAAGCAAAAGACGAAGGACATACAGGAATTTCGGGATGCTCGAGGGTAAATGCAGTCATTTTTTCACCCTGAAGGATAATTCAGATCATAAAAGCCGCTTTTGTAAAAAATCTCCTCAGGAGGAGATTTTCTAAAAAGCGGCTTTAGCACCAGTTTTCGAGTAAAAGCCGCTTTTGGCGGCTGAAAATCGCTTTTTCTAAAAACCTGCCTTCCATACAGGATTTTGTACAAAAGCCGCTTTATCTACCTAAAAAGCGGCTTTTGGGAGGCAAAATCTGCCTCCCAAACGCACCCTTAGTCGCATCAATACTTGCCCACTCCTTCCGTCGCACATTGGCCTTTTTTTTTTCAAAATAAACCAATACTTCCATTAAAAAAACAATACTTTGAAAATCATAGGACACTTAATATTTGCCACTACTTCCATCGCACATTGTAGTTTATAGTGTTTCTACTGTATAAGCTCCTTGGTTGTACTCTCTCCGTCCAATGAAGTTCGACTGTATTACAAAACAAGTGAAATTTATTGGGCTTGAAGGCCGCTACAAAAAACATAGATCATTTGGTCTTGACTCTTCAGAGAGCAAACCAAGCCAAATAATGTTGGCCCGTCTTTTTTTTTTTAAAAAAAAACTCTAAATGAGCTTCATTGGACAAAGGGAGTATAGTTCTGATAAACTACAAAGTTACGTGAAAAAAGGAATAGACAATTTGAGGCCCCCCCATCGCCCGACCGAACTAGAATTATCTACTTGATGCTAAGATTGTGTCATTAGTACCTCAGTCGTAATAATAATTCTTTGGTTGCCAAAAAAAATAATGATAATTGTATACAGTTCACATCCGGTGAGACTAATTTCTTGTTGTTGCAAAGTCATAATCATAATCATAATCAAGTAGCACATTTTCCTAACTATTTGGGGTTGACGACATGAATCTTACTCCTTCATTCAGGCCTGTTTTGGACTACCTATTTTGTAAGAGATAGTAAAGACAATTTTTTTTATTAACTCCAGAGGCATTTATTGATCTTTTTTACCAACACAACATACATTCCCTCAGCTTCTCCCCTAAAGGAGTTACCCCTAAATTTTCGAGAATATATTAATTTCTAATCCAATCTCTCCTAGTTATCCAACTCATCCACCTTAACATTCTCATTTCGACTACATTCAACTATCTATATGACTTCTCTTTGGTGCCTTGGTCCATAGAGTATTGCATGCTTAATTGTTGTCTTATAAAACTTGCTTTTAAGCATTTTGGGAACACGCCTATCAAACAACACTCCCGAAGCTGCTCTCTATTTTACCCACCCCACATTTATCCTATGCACGACATCACTATCAATATCTCATTCTTTATAGATAATGGATCATAAGTAACGAAATTGATCACACATTGACACTTTTTACCAATCTATTTCAACTAAGGCTTTACCTATAATACTACATTTTTTAAAATTAAATTTCATGCACTCTTAAACTTACTTATTTTAAAATATTTTGATTATAGAGCATCCCTCCACAATTCCAATTTCACATTGAAACCTACTTTACTCTCATCAATTAAAATTATATTATCTGTAAAAAGCATACACAAAAGAGATTTTATTAATAGTAGGTCTCAATTACTTCACATTCAGATGAGAGTAAAGTAGATTTTATTAATAGTGGGTCTCAAGTAGTGTCAACATGGGTCTCAGGTAATAATATTAGTATCTAGACTTGTCCCTTTGCCTTCCAAATTCAAGTACACACAATCAGCATTCGTAAATAAATGAGCTTGGTGGCCGTTGTCTAGCCTGATAAATTAAAGTATGGAGCAATTACAGATAGCATCATAGAATAGATTTTTATTACGAATAACTAGAGCTCATTGCAGAAACCGTCGCCACCCTTACTCATCTTTTCTGAATCCCAAAAATACCCCTGCCAATATCTCTTCCCTTCCTGCACCACACCTCCTTGCCTTCCCTGACTCCCACAATAGCTGCCACCAAAACCATCACCTCTGAGTTCAAACACTCCAACCACCACTGCCAGCAACTTCTCGAGGCATTTGATGCCTCCCAGCTTCTACTCTCTCCTCTTCTCAACCAGCGAACAACACTCTCTGCCATGCCGTAGTGTCGCGGCTCAACTTTGGCGAAATGAGGTTGCGTCATTCCAGCCTTGGCAAGTTGTGCTCAAGCTATAACCTCTCTGCAAAGGCGTGACCTCAATAGCCGCGGCCTAGTGCGGGGTGACTGTGTCGTCGTCCGTAAACATCATATAAAACAATATAATTATGCTAATTTAGGAGCTACATGATTTTATGGCTTGTGATACTATTTATTGACAACATTTGTGGAGAAGTTTGCATTGGCATTAGAAGTCGTCTTGGTTTCGCAGTGGGACAGTATGGGACTATACTCCCCTTAGACAAAGAAATACTCTTGCCAATGTATTTAAACAGCGTAATTATGTTAACTTGGCAAAACAACAAATTATGCTAATCTATTGGATCAGCATGGTCGGGCTTCTTTGGATTGTTGTGGCGTTGTAGGTGTAAGTGGAGGGGCGAACTCCGGGAAACCATCGTGACAGTCCTCAAGCAGGTGGCATTGCTTCAAATTATGTGTTAGAGATATGACGACGACTAAGGCCGAATGATAGTGGGACAAACGGAGCAAAAACACAACGCTAGCAAGTTGGATCGAGGGAATCACAACCCTTGCAACACCCTTCTCGTAAGAAGGGTTTATCAAGGATTTGAGCAACACGGAGCAATATCGAGCGTGGACATGGCCGTAGAAGCAGAAGCTGAAATTTGGGCTGTGCAGAGTCGGTGGTGGATTTGGACTGGATTTTGATTCTTTTACATGTGAAGCGTCATTTTTGTCTTTTCATATACCCACACCCCCCTACATGATGGAATAGGTATCTGTAATTACCAAAAGTTTTATGACGCTATCTGTAATTGCCTCTTAAAGTATTGCAGATGTCAGCATGGTTGGTGGGCATACACTAATTCTAATTAACACTAAATCGTGACTTAGCATGGAGGCATTGGAAAAAAAGTCCAATAAGTCACCCTTCATTATCAGGATGATAAGATCGGACAGAAGGGTCAACGCGAATCCTGCCCATCATATTTCACAGAATCACACCCCTTTAAAATCTTCATAAATCAACTGCTTATACCACAATAAGAGCAAGCACCCCACCATTGAAGTTGCCAAAAACAAAAGAACACCCCCATTTTGAAGTTGCCAAAAACAAAAGAACACCCCCATTGAATTCATGGGCCATGGTGATTGGTGGTTCTGTATAAATTTTGCATAAAAGTTTGGCCACACCACGATGTGGGCACCACAGGTCACATGCCTTTACAGTCGGACCTATTTCAGTGACAACCTTACCCCACTCTTTGATCAATTTCACATATCCACTTCCCATCAATTACTCCAAATTCTCCATCCATGAAATATATGCAAAAATAACCCTCACTGACCATGTATTATAATTTTTTTAAAAAAGAAAAATTTGCTGCTCTAAAATGATTTTTTAGACTACTGTTCTACAAAGATTACCAAAACAAAACAGGTATCTACTTCTCCAAACTATTGTTCTAATTCTAGAAATATTAGAAAAAACCGTTTAGAAAAAATGGAAAAAGGAACAAAAAAAGAGAGGAAAATCTACCCCTTGACCTTGTGGTTGAGCCGGCGCATTTCCATGATTTTCCGGTGCGAGTTCGAGTGCAACTCGTTCGAGAAAGTCGGGCTACTGGCCGGCCGGTACTCCGCCACAAGCCGGCCGGACTTGTACCGGACTCCACACGCGTTGCACAGCGTCTTCGGCCCCATGGGCCCCGCCCGCCACTGCGGCGTCTTCTCAGCGTGACAGTGGAGGCACCTCCTCCTCGGCTGCCCCGGCGGAGACGGTGGGAGCACCTCCGCTGCCAAGATACTGCTTACTCCGTGCCGCCGCCTTCGCAGCTTGCTCCTCGCCTTGCCGGGCACCCGGGGAAGGCTGTAGCTCAAGAAGCCGCCCTCCAACACCGACACCGGACTCTGTTGCTTCGGCCCCGGACTCGGCTTGCGCGTAAGAACATCAAAAGTGTCCAAAGTCGGAAAAGCATCCTCGTTCGCTATCCACTCGAGCTCTTCTTCTTCCTCCTCCTCCAAACAGTTCTAAACCAGCCATAAACCAACCAAAGGTTCAATCTTTTTCAACCAAACAAGCACGCAAAACACACGAAGAACAAAGCAGAGCGCTTACTCTTATGGAAGGTAAAAACTCATCGGTGGCGTCGAAGAAGTCTCCGATGGATGAGGAATCATGGGTCGTGCCGGGATGGGCGTTTGGGGGATGGAGGTCGAGGGGGAAGTCGAGGAGGGCGTCGGCGAGGCAAGGGTCGAGGCTGTCCATTTGCAGGAAGGAAACAATGGATAGGGAAGTGGGCTGGAGGTGATGAAAAAGGAAAAGGTGAGTGGGGGAGAAAGACGAAATTGATAACACTATTTTTGTGTAGTAAATTCATGTAACAAGGGAGTGACCATAATTGACTCTGTCACGAGGAGGGTTGGATTTTGGAAGGAAGGGGACGGGAAGGTGTCCAGTGTCGGATGTTAATGAAAAATGAGCTTGGATTGTTTTTTAGTATTGTGTTTTCAAATTTTAGGTTGAGCCACTGGGGTTGACTTGGCTGGCTGGATCAAGGTTGGGCTTGGAGAAAAAATGAGAAATAGCGTCTTTTTTAGAACGTGTTAGAAGTGTGTGCAAGATTGTAGCCGTTGGATTATGTAGGTCCTTCATGGTCGGATGGTTTCGACCCCTGCACATGTTGTTTAACATTGTTCGAATCAGAGAGAGTGGCGAGATTGACGTTTTCTCTTGGATTGGTGGGGGGAAAGGGGGGCGACCTAACCCAGCCTACCATGGATTAAGATGGTGATCGAGATGTAATTGGTATTGATTAGGGAGAATGGTTGTACTTGGATATTGGTGATAAGAGAAGTGGTGTTTTCTTGTAATTTGGGGGGGGAGAGTTGGGGTTTTTGAGGGAAGGCGAGAGAGCAGGGTAGGTGTGGGGATTAAAATGGGAAGAGGATAAAAAAAGAGAGAGGGCGGCTGGCCGGTGACGCAACCCGTGCCCAAGGCGGACGACCTGCACGATGCACGCTCCAATTGGCTCGACGCGTACACGTAAGGTGAACCAATAGGAGTCCAACAAGTGTACAGTGAATAATCCAACGGGGCAGGGTTACTGCATGGTATAAATTCGCCCGTACCCCTCTCGTCCCATTGGCTGTCCCCACTTACGTGCCTGCATGATTTCCCCCTAATATTTAACGAATTTATCATGCAAGAAAAGGAAACTGAAATCTTCTTGATTGCTAGCCTGCGGGTCAGCCGGAGGGAGAGGTTCACTCGATCACCTCTTAAATCTCCCACACGGGGATGATACTTTGATATGATGTTGCTTCTGTTGGTTCAGTGCGGCTGTTGGATCATGCATGTGCAATGTATCTTGGTTGAGAATTCGGGCCGTTTGGAGCGTGATTATAAGCAAATAGTCACAGTAGATTTTCCCGATCCACTGTAGCATCCATGTTTTTTTCCTATACAATTGGATAGGCAAAAAATATAAATAATGCAACGTAGCAAAACATCCACAGTTGATATTTTACTTTTAGGGGCCGTTTGGGGCGTGATAAAAACCAAACATCCATCGTAGATAATCCACTTTCATGTGGATTTTTTGAATTTATCCACTATCCAGCTGAGGTGTTTCAGCTGGATAGTGGATAAATTCAAAAAATCCACTAGAAAGTGGGTGGATGTTTGGTTTTTATCACGCCCCAAGCGGCCCCTTTAATCACGCCCGGCCGAGAAAGAAAAGTCATGGTGTGCACTGTGCAGGACCTGTACTGAACGGGCCAGTTGCCCTGGAAGTACTAGTACCTCAGCTGGATAGTGGATAAATTCAAAAAATCCACCAGAAAGTGGGTGGATGTTTGGTTTTTATCACGCCCCAAGCGGCCCCTTTAATCACGCCCGGCCGAGAAAGAAAAGTCATGGTGTGCAGGACCTGTACTGAACGGGCCAGTTGCCCTGGAAGTACTAGTCTTTGTCTACTAGACTGTATCCCAAAGTCTGTGGAGAGTACGAGAAGAGAGGGTATGGATCTGGGGGGATGTGACTGACGAGATATGATGCCTGTGATGAATTGACGGTCCATTGAACCCGACGCAAATTTTGGAAGGCATTTGCACGTTACGGCCTTCGTTGATAGCCATACATTGTGCTGTTGATGTGCAAACGGAAAGCGTAAGCTCCGTAACTGAGCGGTCATGCCCTGTGCCTAATGCCCTGGTCAATGTCTATCTTAACTCTTAGAGGCTAAATTTATTACGAATTTAGTTTTTACTTTTTGAATGGCATTTCTTATAATTTAAAAAAAAAATAGAGACATTTATAAAAAAAATATGATTTCATTACTTAGCCAACCCTATTAAAATAAACGGCCGGCTCTGGTCGAACAGGCCAGTCCGGGTTTTAAAACCATGATATTAAGAGGTCATTTGGAGCGTATTTATTTCCTGTTTTTTTTTTACTTTCAATATGAAATACGTCATGAGGAGTTTCAATTAAAAGTAAAAAAAAAATAAGAATTAAATAGTGAAAGTGAAACATCTACCGGATGTTTTGCTTTTTTTCACGCCCCAAATGGCCCCTAAATGCATGCATGAATTCGTCACTCACAAAATATATACATGTACATAATACATAATTATTTGTACAAAAAAGAAACAATACATACAATTGCTAGACCTTTTTGAGCTGGGCCTAAGGAGGGACTCCGAGAGGGGTAGAGCCCAATCGCAAATGTTTTTTCCTGGAGGCTCAATGATGATCCCTTCCTCACTTGAGACAACACCGGTATATATATATATATATATATATATATATATATATATATAGGGGTTTATATGAGATCGTTCTCATATAAGGAGTATGAGGCCAATTCTTATAGCCATTGGATTCCGATCGGTGGATGGATATTAAATCAGTGGGTAGGTGAGTGTGTCACATCAAGGAGTTGGTGAGATCATTATGGCTATATGTAGCCGTTAGATCAAGATCGAAGGGCTACGATTCAAAGTGGCCTCATATAAGCTATATGAGAGCGATCTCATTTAAACTTTTCCCTATATATATATATATATAAAAGAAAAAAGGAAAGAGATATACATTTCCTAGTCACTGGCATATGATATCTCATGCTGAACTAATTGTTAAGTTCTGTGGGCGGCTCAATTGGAGAAACACATTACACATTCACATTGGAGCAACTTCGCAGTTATAAGGTAATTGTATACGTTATTTATACATCAAAGATGTTACATGCTGAAAACAATATTCACTCACGTATCAAACTCTGCAGCTCCTCCTTAAATTCAAGGACACATCTGGAGAAAATCGTCACTGCCAAAAAAACAAAAAAATTTCTCCCATCTCACTGCTAAATTTGTCCATTGCATTCTCGTCGGGCTGTCTGGAGAAAATTGTCAAGCGCCTGCAGCGACGACCCTCTTCTCCCTTCCACCTCTCGAATGGAGTCCCGCATGAGCCCTGCGATTCCCTCCGCCTTTTTCCTCATCTCCACTCCCTTGTCCGTCCCGCCCATCACCAGCCTGATCACTGTCTCCACCCTTTCGTTCGTCACCTCGCCCGTTATCCCCCTTGCCACCTCCACGCACACCCCCATCTCCTCCTCCATCATCTTAGAGTTGTAAAACTGTTCCGCTGCCAACGGCCAGCCAATGATGGGAACCCCCTGGCTCAGGCTCTCCAGCGTCGAGTTCCACCCGCAGTGGCTCAAGAATGCTCCCGTCGAACTGTGTCGGAGGATTTCCAGTTGGGGTCCCCACCTGCGCACCAGGATCCCTTGCTTTCGGTTTCTTATCCGCTCCTCGAAGCCTGGCGGAAGCCACTCCGCCTTGTGCTCTCCATTAATGTCATTTCCGAATGGAGGGCGGATGACCCACATGAAGGGTTGGCCGCTGTTCTCTAATCCTTTTGCCAGTTCCATCATCTGGTTCGCTGCAATAGTGTTTTGGGAGCCGAACGATATGAAGAGAACGGATGATGGAGGGTGGAGGTTGAGCCACTCGATGCATTCCGGGACCGGGATGCCTAGCTTTTTATGCGACCGATTGACGAATGTATCCGCAGGAGGAGACGTTGTCTGGTCACTGTGGAGAAAGGAAGCAGGAAGCAGATGGCCTATACAGTAGACAGGGGATTTCGCCATTTTTCGGAGTGTGGCAACCCCAATGGGGTCTATCTCTTCCACTGTGTTGCAGAGCATGGCCTCGGTATCCAGAGAAAGGGAAATCTGCTCCTGGAAGAAGGTGGACCATGGGTCTGACCCATTCGCCGGCCGAAGGTAGGCGGAGAGCTGGGACCGGTTTATCCGGACCGACTCGGGGAAGCCCGGGATATGGAACTCGTCTGCGTCGGTTCGAGCATGGGGGAGGTTGAGCCAGAGGGAGAAGTAACCGGCCGTGCCGTACCCTCCACAAGTGGTGAAGGTGGCGTGGCGGACGCCATGAGCACGGGCGACCTCCGCTGTCCACCCAAATAGGACGTCGCTGATGATGCAAAGAGGGGTATTGCGTGCGGAAGAGATGAGGCCGGAGAGGAACTGCTCGAAGGCGGGGCGGAGGGATAGAGAGGCGTGGAAGAGTTTGACAAAATAGGGGAAGGGAAGGCCATCGGTGTTCTCGGTGTCGGGAGGGAGGCCATGGTCGGAGCTGGTGAAAGGGAGGGAGTGGAGGCGGATGGAGGAGTCGGGGGGCAGGGAGGACTGGAGCTTGCGGATGTTGAGAGGGGTGTTGACGAGGGTGATAGTGCAGCTGGGGGAGCGCTTCTCGATCAGGCGGGCGAGGGCGAGGAAGGGAATGATGTGGCCCTGGGCCATGTATGGGAACATGACTATATGGTGGGCAGGGGGAGGATCCTCCATGGCGAGCTGCGGATGGCAATGTTATGCAGGGAGCGCTGAGAAATAAAGTGCAAGTGAAATGGGGTAGACCGAAAAGCCAAGGATATGGTAACGATTTTGTAACGAGAGAAGAAAGCAAAACGCTGATGGAAGTGGCGATGATGTCAGAGTGGACGACGTAGACGACTCGTCGAGCTATTGTTGGTCGCGCAGCCGGACAAAGCCTCGAAACAGCGATTGCCGTCGTCCCAATGGAGACGAGTAGACGACAGACTACTTTATGTTCGTCCGAGGGCATATTATTCAGGAGAAATTATCAGGTGGGATACAGCCCAGTGCTACAGAGAGTATCGTTTGGGATATAGAACAGGAACCGTCTCTTCCACAAACTACATCCTTTCTACCAGCATGACCCAAAAACAAAGGGCGGCTATCTTTTCATCTCATACTGATGTCTTGCTAAAAGACAGCTATATATCCTCCCATCTCATACTTTACAGGAACTGTCGATCGCAGAGGTTCATGTTCCACACGGTAGCGCACATTTGTGCTTGGTAACTTGTATTAGCGCTTAACTTGTGCCAATGTGCGCTAGTGTGTGCGTCATGGATCTTGATGATTGAACGGCTCCGAAAAGGGATTGGAGGATACTCCCGGAGCAATGAATAGTTTACCATGTAGAGGGACTTCTTTACTTTGTTAGTGTGCTCTTTTGGTGATACACCAAGGTTATAACTTAATAGGGACGTAACAAGATACTTATGCAGTGCAAATTGTTATTGTTTTTTTAATGCAAAATTTAGTGCAAATGTTAGAGCTAAAGAAAGCATAATTGAGGAACATCAGCAGGGATATCAAGCTACTTTAGTTCGAGCGAATTCTCTCATTTACAGTCACGATTCTACACTGTCATACAATTGACTCCACACTACTATTAAAAACCATAAAATACAAAATTTCTAGTTAGTAGCTACTTAATTCCTAAATATATGCATGAAACCTGGTCCCCAATCCGCTCATTTGGAAAGAAAAAAATACCACAAATTTTTGGAAAAGTTACATTAGCATGGGCTCAAGGACATTGAGCCGAAACAATTTGAGTCATCGGATTGAGATCCAACAATGCACGTGGGGGGTTGTGATTAAAACCAGCCTGTGCCACCTGATGGAAACCCCACGGTCCAGATCATCTGGGCCCGAACTCGTATACAATTTCGTATTGCTTTTCTACTAAAAAAATCTAGACCACATGCATCTTTTTTGTTATGGAAAGCAAAATCACATGCAAATCCAATTGTTGGCAAAATCTATCGATCTTTCGTACTTTGTTGGCTAAAGGACCACCACTTTGGAATCAAAGGCATCCAATAATAACCCGAAGCTTTCACTCCATTTCCTTGACGCAAAATTGAGCCTGGTCAAAACTATACACTCTAGAGTCTAGACCCAAAGCTTTCCCTGAGAAAATCGTCAAGCGCCTGCGACGACAAACCTCTTCTTCCCTCCACCTCTTGAACGGAGTCTCGCATGAGCTCTGCAATTCTCCCCGACTTCCTTCTCATCTCTACCCCCTCGTCGTCCCACCCTTCACCAGCTTGATGACACTCTCCACTTTCTTGCTCGTCACCTCGTCCATTATCCCCCTCGCCAACTCCAATACTCCCATCTTCTCCTCATCTTGGGAATTATCAATGAAAATCAAGGGCGATAGTACCACCAACCAGTTTGACGAAATACACAAATATAAACCCGAAAGAAGAATAGAGAAGAGACTTGATTCGAGGCGCGCTAAACGCTGTCCTTGAAACAGATACGCCACCTTCCGTGCACAGGCTTTTACTGGCGTTCCGTTCATGAGATACAACGAACCACTCTGTCAGTCTAAAGGTACACATCAAATCAGACCAACTCGAACTCGATCAGAGGAGATGTTATTGCTCAATGATTTCTAAGAGAGAAAAAGAAAGAGTTCAATTTTTGACTGACTTCTATATTTCTTATAGGATTTTTCATTCAATATATATGAGAGGACTCTAATGGGTTCTTTCATAAAGAAAGGACGCAACTTTTTGAAGCCAAAACGGTAGTTTTTGCCCGATAACTGCCGGTGCGATCGATTGCGCCTTATTTTATGAAAATCACAGTAAATACGATTGATCATTCTCACAGGCGATCAATCGCGTCCACTAGGCGATCGATCGCCTAACCCATAAATAGTTAATTCAAGTCACATTTTTAACACCTCCATCATCTTCGAGTTGTAGAATTGCTTTGCAACCATCGGTCAACCAATGATGGGCACCCCCCTGGCACAGGCTCTTCAGTGTCGAGTTCCATCCGCAGTGGCTCATAAATGCTCCTGTAGACTTGTGGGAGAGAATTTCAATTAGGTCCCCTGCTTCCTACTTCTCATCCGCTCCTCAAAGCCTACCGGCAGCCAACTGCCTTGAAGTCTCAGTTAATGTCATTTCCGATGGGAGGGCGGATGACCCACTTGAAAGGTTGATTGCTCACCTCCAATCCCTTTGCTAACTCCATCATTTGTTTTGCGGCAATGGTGTTCTGGGAGCCGAATGATATGAAGAGAACAAAGGATGGAGGTTGAGCCATTCAATGCAGACTTGGACAGGGATGCCGAGCTCTTTATCTTGGGTTTTGGGTTTGGACAGTAGGCCCAAATTTTATTAAAGCCCACTAATAATAGTCTCACGATTTACGACCACCTTGATTAAGTGATTGAACTAGGAATTAGAGGGAAATCAACTTTAATTCTATTTTTGTCTTTTGCTAAGTTTGGAGTAAAAATTAAAAATATCTATTTTGGGAGATTTCTTTAGTCTTATATAAGAAAGACACCTTGCTGTAATAGAATATATATATATATATATATATATATATATATATATATATATAAAGAAGCTTTCTCTTTTATTATATCTATTATTAGTGTGAAGACTCTCCTCAAACAAGTGTGTACATATTCGTGGATGCATTGAAGGTGCACGCATGCGCGTGGCATGGGCGCATTGTGGCTAGGGGTGCAGCTTTTGCGGGGCAGCCAGCAAGCCCGATCCTACCTAGCCCGTAAAACTGCGGGTATGGGCCAGAATTTTATGGCATAGGGTCGGGCCGGGCTATAAAATTTCAAGCCTGCTAAACTTAGGGTTGGGTAAGGGCCTAGATAAAAAAAACTGTTTAAGCCTGCAAGCCCGTAGGCCTAGTAAGAAATAACACTATGGATGGTTGAATTGATTATTAATTTTTTACTTTCCCTCTCGGATTGCAATACACTCTAACTTAGATTGACAGAAAACAAGTGTAACTATTGTATCTTGCCTCTGCTTTATAGGTCTCATGCGAGCTATTTGTCTATATGTCTTACTTTAATAATGTCCATAATGATAATAGGAAAGCTTGTGAAAGCAGAGATTGGATTGGATTTTGTGGCAACAGAAAATGTGCAAGGCTGGTGCTTTTATCATAATAAAAGAATGAGTCGTTTATATGCATTGAATTCAGTGGCAAAAAGACTATACTGTGCAAAGAAAGGATTCTTTTGAAGATTGAAGTAGTAGTCTATTGGACTCATTACTTAAGCAACTTTTATTCTTACAATTTCGGTTGTATGGGTGTTTGGATCTACTATTCATTGTTGCTTCGTTGAATTTACTATCCAAAAAATAAAGGATATTCAACTTTTTCGGACTTCTAACTTGAACAAATAAGTTAATTCATTTGAATGACATAATGTAATAGAATCACAGTGATGTTTAGTAAATTTCTACTGCAATATGATCACAGTGTTGTAATATGATCACAACATGAAGATTGTCAGATTTTTGGAATTGACTTAGGGCTAGGACCGAGGTTCTAGCTATTAGGGCTCAGGTAGGGCCAACTTCCGGCCCGTAATAGCCCTACTTGCTTACACCCCTAATTGTGGCACTTAGCACTCAACACTTAGATCTTTTGATTTTTTTTTTATCAAACGAACAATTATTTGTTTTAGAACTTAGGAGTTGTTGATTATAATTAAACGGTAAGACGGGTGCTTGGGTGAACAATTGACCGTTATGTCTGTTTATCTCTCTTTGTGATTTTGTGAAAGGGTTTCCGTTGGGTTCAAATCTATATATAGTTGTCTGAAGCAAAAAATAAATAACACAGAATACAATTCGTTCTAAAAAACTCTTCATTCTTCTCATTTGATTCTTTTTTCAAAAAAAAAAGGCAATGTTTTACTTCTTCTCTGAGTTCGGGGTTTGTTGTAGTGCACCACTCGTCGACCAACGGTCCATTGTATCTTGAGGACATATTGCCGGAGGAAACCCGTGCGCGTGGGGGCAGCAATATCTGTTTCGAATTCAGCAATACAAACTATGCCTTGGAGAATTTCGATTGATCTACTCTTTCAGGTAATTGCGATATTATTCAAAGAGAAAGGAAGAAGGAAGCAGATAGCCGATACAGTAGACAGGAGGTTTCACCATTTTTCGGAGTATTGCCAGGCCAGTGGGATTGGGCAACTCTGAGGATTCGTCAAGCTTATTGTAGGTTGTCATTAAATGACTAAATTGCTTGTCTAAAAATTAAGGAAAATACATTTGTTTACAAAAAGAGTTTTAAGCAATAAATGATCCCGACGATCAGCAGATTTGTAGTTAGGGAAACTAAATTGTTGTTTAGAAACTATGACTGTTATCATTTGAATGAAAAAATTATAACACTATTTAGCCTAAACAAGATTAAAAAAACACATAATCCATGTACACTTCTTTTGCTCTCTTATGCCTTAAGGGTGCTGAGTGGTTGTATTTTGTTGGCCAGGGCTTCCTTCAAATACAAGTTCCTAAGTGTCACGAGCCCTCTTTTTTCCTGAAACAAACCAGGTGAGCTTAAAGACAGTGGAGTCTTGCTCATGGAAATACGAGATTCAAACCAAGAATACAATTACTTACTTATGATATGTTCAGATCCGGAATAATAATTATGCCATGACAACTTGGGATGCTTTAAGTCCCTTTCTCCTCCGAGTGCTTTATCTAAAATGCTGAAAGGGACTCACCCGATGGTCGGACGAACACTTAACTAGCTGGAGGTTGTGCTCATCACCAATGGGTGATTGACACGATTTCTAATTTGTGGGTCTCTTATAACAAATGGGGGAGTCGTGTCAACTTTGTGCCTAATAATTTCTCACAGGTCTGTAGGTTCACCCTAGGCTCCAAGAAATTATTAGGTATTAGTCATGCTCATCACCAATGGGTGATGGATATAATTTTCAATTTGTGGGTCGCTTGTGACCATCATGATAAGCAGGGGAATCATGTCCATCACCCATGAGCATGACCTATGCGCCGCGTACCTAATAATTTCTCCTAGGCTCTTACCACATCATTGTGTCAGAATTCACAATAATTTCCGTGTGAAGTTAACAATCCAATACTTGAGGCAACAATTTTGTGATACATCATAATCGAAAAGGTTCTTAAACATTTCTAGCCCTTAAAACCATCAGCAGACAAGCAATAAAAAAACATCCAAAAACTTAGAAAATACAGTGAGCTTAAAGATAGACACACGTAAAGTTTTTCTTTCCTTCCGCAGTATCTAAACTTTCAAATAAACTACTTCCATCCGAAGGTCACAGAACCCACAGAGAGTTCCTTCACCAGCAAGTTAATGATTCCTTTGCTAATCATCTCACAGAATCTCCCATAAATCTTTCAAGTTAATACAATTTGGCCCATGAATTATCACAAGTACTACTACTACCCTCACAGATCATATCATAGAGCCATATCAAACCAGAAAAAAACATGAATTATGAGAAAATCTCTATGCAACACACCCATATGCCAATGACTCGGTAACAAGCACTACCGGTTGGGCTTGTTTTTGTAATAAAATATAAAATGGCCCAACTATCTCAATTGACATTGTTTTGGGCTTTTAGAACGGTCTGGGTAATAGGCCTAAGTCAGAATACCCATTAAGTTGTGGTTTTGAGTGACATATCTGAACCATTGGATGACCTATGGAAGGACGGTCAGGATTATAGGGTTCTTAACAGTGGTGTCCTGGTTTAGTTATAAATACACCATTAGCCATCCTAATACGGTGTCTTAAGTGAGATTACTCTCAGCCAAGTTCTAAACCAGAAACACGTGGTTCTAAAGACGATTAGCAGAGACTCTATTGAAGGTTCGATTCTAATGGCTACAGGTATGTCTAAGTCTTTTGCATTAAGTTCTATCAATTGGTATCAAGAGCTCCTAGTATATTCTCGTACGATTCTAGTATGCTTCCGCTGTAGATTTTCTGCGCATCACCGGCTGACGACAGTGTGGGCCGCGGGTCATCTCGGCAGCAGCCCTTTCGGCTGCCATAGTGAAGCCACACGTTGTGGAATAGCAGGCCGGAGCAGACACACCAGCCAGAGCCGCCGCCGCCGCCGCCGCCGCCGGGCCTTGGGCTCTGGCCGGTGACGGCGCTACACAGATGCACTGGCCAGAGTCGCCGCCGTAAGGCATTGGGTTCTGGCCAGCGCAGCTGCTGCGAGCAGACGCACCGGCCAGAGCCGTCGTCGCCAGGCGTTGGGCTCTGGCCGGTGCAGGATTCAGTCGCTTAGTCCGGCAGATGTTAAAAAAAAGGTAACGGTTTTCCGCAGACGCCGGCATTGGCGTAGAAGAAGAAGGAAAGGGCGGCCCTTTCGGCCGCCACGGGCGATTGAAGCGCCAGATCAAGATGATTAAAAAAAATTACCTTTTTTTGGCCGCCGACGGCATCGCCGCCATAGTGGGGCCCGTGGCGGCGGCATCCATGGCCACCGCCCTTGATGCCGTCGCCATTGTCGCTCATGCTGCTCACGTGGGCCCGATCGCAATTACATTTTTTTTGCGTTTTTCCTTATTTTTCACCCTCTTTTATTTCGTTAGGATCACAAAAAGATATATAAATTGAACTTGTCGCTCGCTGACGAGTATTTCACGTTTTTGCCCATTTTTATCCTATTATTTCATGTCTAGGAGCGGTCGAACACTAATGAGTGACCTTTATATATATATATATATATATATATATATATATATTTTATATGTAGATCTCAATTTTTGTAGTTAGATGGGCTTCTTCGCTGCTCGTACGTCAAAATCCCTCCATCATATATTTTTTTCATCTTTTCCACTGATTTTGCTATTTTTCGAAATGAAATTTTATTTTTCCCGGGTTGGACGGCGCCAGCGGTGATTTGAACCGCGATGATGGGTTGGACGGCGCCGGAATGTCTTCTTTCTCAACTGGATGCTCCCGTAAATCGCTAATTTGAGAAAGAATGAAAAATTTTGAGAAGAAAGACATTTTGTGAACAGAGGCATTCTATAAAAATGGGGCAATCGCCGCAGGAGGCCGCTCGAAATCGCCAGTGGAATCACTGCCTTTGCCTCCTAAAATTGAGCCGAAGTTTTTGTGTCGTCTATAACATTACCCTTCAGATAGCAAAGGCACGATCCAGCTAAAAGAAGGACATTTATTATACTCTAAGTGCCGAACATACATTTCACGAAAAAAAATAAGATAATATGGGAAAATGAAAAGTGGTCACACGTAATATGCAAAAACTCAGTTGTCCACAGCTTTGCAGGTCCACTTTGTACCTTTTCTTGGTTACATGGACCACCACTTTGTAGTTGTACTCCAACATAAACAATAACCCAAAGCTCTGACTCCAGTTATTTGACGCAAAATTGACCCAGGTCAAAACTCTTTCAAATCGGACGGCTAGACCTGTCCTTTGCATTCCAATCGGGCAGTTCTGAGAAAATCGTCAAGCGCCTGCAGCGACGACCCTCTTCTTCCATCCACCTCTCGAACGGAGTCGCTCATCATCGCAGCAATTCCCGCCGCCTTCTTCCTCATCTCGATCCCCTTGTCCGTCCCTCCCATCACCAGCCTGATCACCCTCTCCACCCTCTCGCTCGTCACCTCGTCCATTATCCCCCTCGCCATCTCCACGCACACACCCATCTCTTCCTCCATCATCTTCGAGTTGTAGAACTGCTCCGACGCCAGCGGCCAGCTAATGATGGGCACCCCCTGGCTCAGGCTCTCCAGGGTCGAATTCCACCCGCAATGGCTCAAGAATGCTCCCGTCGAACTGTGTTGGAGAATCTCCAGTTGGGGCGCCCACATGCGCACCAGGATCGCTTGGTTTCGGTTTCTTATCCGCTCCTCGAAGCCTGGCGGCAGCCACTCCGCCTTGAGCTCTCCGTTGATATCGTTTCCGATTGGCGGACGGATGACCCACATGAAAGGCTGGCCGCTCGCTTCCAGCCCTTTTGCCAACTCCATCATTTGGTTCGCTGCAATGGTGTTCTGGGAGCCGAAAGATACGAAGAGAACAGAGGATGGAGGGTGGAGATTGAGCCATTCGATGCACTCGTGGACCGGGATGCCCAGCTCTTTATGCGGCCGACTAATGGACGTATCCGGAAAAGACGACGTTGGCTGGCCATGGTGGAGAAAGGAAGCAGGAAGCAAATGGCCGATGCAGTAGACAGGGGATTTCGCCATTTTCCGGAGTATTGCCAGACCAGTAGGATCAATTTCTTCCACTGTGTTGCAGAGCATGGCGTCTGTGTCCAGAGAAAGGGATATTTGCTTCCGCATGAAAATGGACCAGGCGTCGGAACCATCTGCGGCCCTGAGGTAGACGGAGAGCTGGGACCGGCTGAATCGCATCGAGTTGGGAAAGCCCGGGATATGGAATTCCTCCACGTCGGTCCCGGCGTGGGGGAGGTTGAGCCACAGGGAAAAAAAAGCCGCGGTGCCGTATCCACCGCAGGTGGTGAAGGTGGCGTGGCGAGCGCCGTGAGCGCGGGCAACCTCAGTCGTCCAGCCAACGAAGACGTCGCCGATGACGCAAAGCGGGGTGCCAGGCGAGGAGGAAATCTGTCCGGAGATAAAATGTTCGAAGGCGGGGCGAAGGCTGAGGGAGGCATAGAAAAGTTTGAGGATGTAGTTGTAGCTGGGGAGGCCGTCGGTGTTCTCGGAGTCGGGAGGAAGGCCGTGGTCGGAGCTGGTGAAGGGGAGAGAGTGGAGGCGGATGGAGGAACCGGAGGGCAGGGAGGACTGGAGCTTGCGGATGTTAAGAGGGGTGTTGACGAGGACGATGGTGCAGCCGGGGGCGCGCTGCTCGATGAGGCGGGCGAGGGCGAGGAAGGGGATGATGTGGCCCTGGGCCATGTAGGGGAGCATCACTATCTGATGATCCGAGATAAAATCTTCCATGGTGAGCTAGAGCTAGAGGTAGGGTTGGGATGGGAATGTTGGGGAGGGAGCCAATGCAAGCGAGCTGAGAGGAAAGACGAGGTTAGTAGCGATTGATAAAGAAGCACGGGAGCAGAGAGGTATGATGGAAGCAGTGATGATTCGAAATTGGAGAAACGTGTAGGCATGGTTCGCCGTCTCGGATGTCGGTTTTGGGAGATAAAAAAGACTAGACATCGGGAAAATGATCTCGGACGTTGGTTGATTATAAATTTTTTTAATAACATAACTAAGGTTCTGTTTCGATTTAAGGTTTTCAAAACCCGACCGGTTCCACCCGGATTGATGGCAGGCTAGGTTGGACCGCGGTCAAATCCAACTGAAACCCACTTTACATATACGATACATATAAATTTTATGCAATATTAACATCAAGTGTTTGTAGCTCAAGTGGTTAAGACTTAGGTATTGTAGGTCATAGGTCCTAAGTTCGAGAGCTCTTTCACTTGAAAATCATCCAAACTTAAATTTGTAAATTGTCGAACCAGACCCGGGTCATTATTTTTTTGGCAAAAAAATTGCCTACGAATTCGAAATGGGGACTCGTATACAAGGTTACCTAAGTCATTAACCAACTGAGCTACACAAGTTTTGACGTTAATAACGCATAAAAAATATATTTAACATATATCTGAGGTGTGCTTCACTCCTAACATCAAATTCTGGATCAATACGGTTTGACCGCGGTCTAACCGGACCGGCTATCAATCCGGGTCGATGACCAGTCCGATTTTGAAAGCCTTGGTTTAGATAGTAAAAGATGGTTGAATTCACGGTCAATTCAACTCTCTTTCATGTGAAGTAAGTTTGTTTGGTGAAAGAGAGGTGAATTGAAACTTCCCTAGCTAAAAGAGCTCTTTTAGGTGAAAGTCTTTGGTGAAGAGGCAACGACAAAGGTGGTGTTGCAGTGAGCGTGGTGGTGGCGGTGGCGATGGAGACGGCGTTGAAGGGTTGGAGATGGATCGTCAGTCGACCCTACTAGAGAAGAAAATGGGAGAAAAAATAAGGTGGGTAGAAAAGTATTTTTTGCATGAATCAATCCGTACCGGTGTACGGATTGATTCATGCAAAAAATACTTTTCTACCCACCTTATTTTTTCTCCCATTTTCTTCTCTAGTAGGGTCGACTGACGATCCATCTCCAACCCTTCAACGCCGTCTCCATCGCCACCGCCACCACCACGCTCACTGCAACACCACCTTTGTCGTTGCCTCTTCACCTTCCCCTCCTTGCTCCATCTTTCTCTACAGCTGTTTATTCTTCTCTATGGCCGATCGATGATCTAGCTTCAGCACTTCGACTTGCCGCCACCACCCCATCCTCTCTCAGCTCTCTTTCGTCACTTCCGTCCTCAGCACCTCACCTCCGGGAGGTCGACCATCCATTGCTTGAGCACAGAGATGATGACGCCTTCTTTTGCAAGCCAACTCTGATCACCACGACACCTTCATCTCTGAGCCTACCGCAATGCCTTCTTCTCCCCCATATGTCTTCTCCTCCCATGTATAATCTTCTCTCTGATCAGGTCCATCTCTACATCTCTTAATTTTTCTTTTTCGATGTTTTATATTTTATTTATAAACCGAATCATTTCTGTTATGAGAGGTCCATATCAACTTTCACTCGATTGCATTTCGTTTGATCATTTTGGAGGTAACCATTTTTCTTTTTGTCCAACTCTTCTTAAAAAAACTCATATGTGCCCAAATGAGCAAGCTTGATGAAACAATTGATGTTTCGTAACACTGTCAAAATTAGGGCTGGGAATCGGGTCGGGTCGGGTAAAATAGGGTCGGGTCGCCCTTTACCCTACCTAAATAGGGTCGGGTAATTACCCGATCCTATTCATGAGTAGGGTCGAGAATGGCCGACCCTAACCCTACTTTGATCGGGTCGGGTAATGACCCGACCCTACTTTTAAAAAATAAAATAAAAATAAGTAATTTTATTTGCTAATCTAGTATTTATAAAGTCAAAATTGACCTTTATTTGACTTAATTTTAATATAAATATGGTTAATATAAATTTTTTTGGTGATTTAAAACTAAAATTATATTTAAAAATTAGATTATTCAATATTAAATGTATATTATAATATTTTATAATATGTACATTGGGTAAAATAGGGTTGTGCGGGTAATTACCCTACCCGACCCTATTTTAAATAGGGTAAAATTTTCAAACCCGCACCCGACCCTAGTTTGCAATAGGGTCGGGTCGGGTCGGGTAATAGGGTCGGGTAGGATTTTCCCACCCCTAGTCAAAATGGTAGAGATTGCAACTTTAAGTGTGGGCAATTTGAGAGGATCCATTTTTTATACTTCATTAAATATTAGCTGCAAAATTGCTACGCCTTTGCGGGCGATCTGACTTTCTATCATGATCGTCTGCATTTACTCAGTTGAGAATATGTCTCCAATATTTGTACAAATGTTAATCCCTACATACATGATTGATGCATAGGGCTATAAATATGAAAGAATATATCATTAATGATTTTTTTATCGTCAATATATTTATTCTCACGAAAAGAAACATAGTAGAGGAAAGAAAAATAGCGAAATAATAGTATGTCACATGTGTTCGTCGAATTTCACCAAGACTGATATGACTGCTAGGATTTTAAATGTCTTTTCCCTCCAATTACTTGATTTGGTGTATCCAGAATATCATGTGCTTATTTGATTTATTTTTAACTTAAGAAGTTTATTAGTATCAATCTGTTTGAGTGAATTTTGATGGTTCACTGATAATGTAGAAATCTATTTTTTAGTTATACATAATTTTTTTCTAATGATTATATCAAAATGAGTGCATAGGTAAGCTGTTTAAAGCTTGGACTCATTTTTGTTGTAAATTTTGAACTTGATGCTTACTTCAGTACATCTAATCACATCAAAGTCCTTGTTTTATTCAAACTTCCACATTTATATCTTTCTTCAATCTTTTTTTCTTTCCTTTTAATCTTCCCTCCTTTTCAAGGTTGATTGAATTGAATGGTCATAAGCTGGTTTAATGCTTTAAGTCTCTTCACTACTTGCATCACTTTTTATGTTTTCGATAATTGCATGCTTCAATTGCTGGGAAGATGAAAACAGTGTGACTAAAAACTCTACTGTTTGATTTGAATTTACCCGTTTAGTTAGATGAATTGCACCTGTCTATTACAGTCTCTTTAATGCTCCTGGATCAGCTCGAAGTGTCAAATAGGTTTTATTACTGGTTGTATTGCTTGACCATTGCCCTTTCGACTTCATGAATAAGTTCAGTACCAAAGTAGATCAGTTTCCAATTGTTTTTATGCATTGTTTGATGGTTTCCAATTGCATGAATGTTGGGATTAGATCAAGATCAGGTTGGGAAGTTAGTAGTTAGATCTCTTTTGTTGAGTGACATTATTTTCTGCCCAAGCAACATATAAGAAATTGTGGGCTTCAATTAAATTATGCACAAAGTAAGACTACTAAGATATCTCGAATTGCTCTTCCACTTCAGCTGGTGATTGTTTTATTTGAGAGTATTCAATAAGGATAAGCTAACATCTCCACTGTTCTTGGGGTCCTCAATGTGTTTTTCCACTTTAATTTCAGATCCTGTAACTTGCTCGATTTTGCATAAAGTCCTTGTATGATTATGTTTTTTATTGTGTTGGCAACTTGGCTATCTACTTGTCATTACGAGAAGTTATCATTATGAATTTTCTTATTATGCAGGTGCTTGTTATTAAGAACATCTTCTTATCATGCAGATGCTTGTTATTAAGAACGTTGTGATCACACTGTAAAATGTCAACTGCAAACACACAAGATAGGTCCAAGCTATTGATGCTCAAAGGAAATATGCTAAGAAGGAGGAATGGAATCAACAAGAACATTATGCCTTCCTCTCACCAATGTTTTTAAAACCCGGTTCGGGGCCCGACCCTGTGGGTCGACCCGGGTCAACCCGGATGGGGGATATCACAGGAGAGGGGGGAGACCGGGAGAGGGAGGGGAGGTCGGGGGGGCGAGAGGGGGGGTTGTCGGGGCGGCACTGCCGCAGGGCGATGGCGGTGCGGGGTGACGACGACGGTGGGGGGAGGGAGAGGGGTCGCCGGTGACAGTCGGGGGGGGGGGGGGGGGGGGGGGGGGGGGCGGAGGAGAAAACCAGAGAGGGAGAGGGGAAGGAGAGGGAGAGGGGTGGGGGGTCGTCGGGGCGGCATCGCGGCATGGCGGGGGTAGGGCAACAACGATAGGGCGGTACCATGGGGGTGGGGCGACGACGACGGCGGTGCGACTACGGGGCCGCAAGGCGACAGAGAATAGCAAAGAGGGGGGCGGAGGAGAAAAACAGAGAGGGAGAGGGGTGGGGGGGAGGCTCGTCGGGGTAGCACCGCGGCAGGGTGGGGGTGGAGCGACGACGACAGCGGTGTGACGACGGGGCGACAGGACAGGGCGGGGCAGGGCGACAGAGAAAATCAGAGAGGGGGGGGAGGAGAAAACCAGAGGGAGAGGGGTGGGGGGGGGGGAGGGGAGGGTCACCGGGCAGCAACGCGGCAGGGTAGGGGTGGGGCGACGACGACGACGGGGACATATGGGTTATCAATTAATATAATATATATTAATTGGGTTATCAATTATAATATATATTTACCAAAAAAAATAAAAAATACTTGGGTTATCAATTAATTATTTACTTATGTGGAAAACTAATTGAGATAAAACTTAATGATATAAGACAAAAAAAAGCACTAAGAAATACCTTCAATTCTGCAATCTGTTGGTCTCTCTTTGCAAACGTGACAATAAAAGCAGCTTCCTTCTTCTTCGCTTTTTCAAGCTGAAATACGTAACAATACTTTAGAAACCACACTTGATACAGAAGTGTGATCGTAGTTCCCCAGACAGAAGAGATGGGAGGTAAAAATGAAAAATTAAAAAGCAAATTAACCTGCTCCCTTAATGACTCCTCGGATGTTTTCAATTGCTGAAGATAATTTACAGCAAAAATAGGTTCTTCATCCACATAAACCGTCAATTAATCAGCAGTCCAAAAAACAAATATGAAAAAATTACAGTGAACACAACGAATATTAATAGAACTTGCCGCTATGTTTCTTACACTGATCCTCTATCATCTTCCAGAGAATGACAAAGCCCGAATAGCAATTGATTCACATAGCTCGGGTAAGACATAAGTATCTATGATGATGGTATTGGAATTACCTATTCTGAAATGTGCCAGGAAAGGAGAGCCGGCAGCCACAGCGGCCTGGCCGCAAAGCAGATGGGTAGAGGTGGTCGCAGCGGCTGTGGGAGAAGATCACGATCACCCCCTCCTTCTTGATGCGACCGCCTTATATCTCCGCCGGTGAGGGAATCAGCCAGAGAGGGGAGGACGGCAACTTTGACAAGGGCAGACTCTTCGACCTTGGCCACGCTCTCCTCAACCGCATTGCTGGAATTAGGCCGAATCCCGTCTCCTCATTCGGAGAAGATCTCATCTTATTTCGCCCGTCTCGCAATGATCTCGGTTTTCGGCGAGTTCACGGTGCGATCTCGGGGAGACCGGAAAAAAACGAAAATCTTCAATCTCGTGTCTAGGGCTGTTCGTAGACAGCCGTGTCCGCGAAGCCGTCTGTGTCTGTGGCCGTGGCCGAGCCGAGCATGAACTGTCTGTAGAGTTCGGCCATGGACCAAGGGTCCTCGGACAGCCGCTGCCCGAGGACCAGTACAGAGGACTGAGACTGAGAGGGCGTGGGCGGTGGGGGAGAGAGGAGGGCAGCCGGGGAGTGGGGGCAGAGAGGAGAGGAGGGCGATGGGGGAGCGTCGGTCCCGGCTGGGGAGCGGGGGCAGAGAGTAGAATACCGGTGCCAGCCACTGAAGAGGCTCCCGCAGCAGCACCGGAAGCCAGTCAACCCCACCCGCTTCTCGCAGCTCGAGCACCGGTTCATAAATCGCCCCGGCTTTGCCGCTGACTCCTTGGGTGGCGGCGTATCGGCGGAGGGCGCTTCGAGATCCGAATCGGGCGTTGGAGCATCGGTCCTCTCTGATCTCTGCTCCAGAGCCTTGGGTGGGGATTTAACAAAAAGGGGTGGTGGTGGTGAAGATGACGACGAAGCCAAAGCCGCTGGTGGCTTCAGAATCTCGCAATCGGTCTCGTCTTTCTCGATTTTCCAGCTCTCCTAGGCCATTTCAAGCTGGAAGAAGGTGGAGAAAAAGATTCAAACTTTTCCTCCACCAAGCGCTGGTCGGTTGGGAAAGGGAGGGGGAGAGGGGAGGACGGAGAAAAGTTTGGATTTTTAAGGAGAAGAAGAGGAGGGAGAAAAGAGGGGCAGCGGCCATGGCCGCGGGGGTGGAGGAAAGAGGAGGGCCACGGGGAGGAGGAGAGAGGAGGGCCGTGGAGAGGAGGAAGGAGGAGAGAGAGGAGGAGAGAGGAGGGAGGCGGGGGTGGAGGAGAAGGAAAGAGGAAAGCAGAGGAGAGGAGGCAGGAGGGAAGAGTGTGGTTGTCCGCCAACACAGGACATCCAGACATGGACACAGAGAATATAATGATGGATAACTTTTCACGGACACGGACGTAGATAATCTCTATCCAAGGTTTTTCTGGTCCTAGAAAAGCCCTACTTGTGTCCTGGAAAGTGCTTCGAGAGTGAGATATGGCGAACCCTGCGTGGAGGACCAGCTTGTTGGTTTGCGCCAATGGGTAAGACTTCGGAGCAGCCGATTGTCGTCCTGTTGTGTGTGTCTGACACTCGATTGTTTGTTTGGGGGAATTCGAATCTGGTTCTTCAATCTTCATTGAAGGTCTTTCTCACTCTAACCTAACCACTCTTTGCACGGAATCCCTCATACCTGGGGAGCTAAGAAGCATGGATACTCCAAAAAGGGAGCAGTACCCTTATCGTATCCGTATTATACTTGTGTTCCTATTTGTGTGTCCTACCTTAATATCAGGCGCCAACTACAAAAATTATTTCATTAAATTCTTATTTAGTAATGCAAACATTAAACAAATACTACACTTTTGATTGTAATTAAGCTTTTAATGTAAGAATTAACCTACAATGTATCTAAATATGTAGAAACCCTAATATTCTAATATAATTCTCTTTCCGTGTCATATCCTAATTTTTTAAAAACGAAAAGTTTAAATGAGAGCGCTTTCATATAGCTTATATGAGGCCATTTTATGTTGTAGCCGTTGGATCTTGATCTGATAGCTACAAAGGTGAGTGATGGTTCACACTCACCTAACCACTGATTTGATACCTACCATCATATTAGAATCCAACCACCCAAAAGGTTGGCCTCATGCTCCTTCCGTTCCCTTTTTAAAAATTGTCATCTCGCCGCACCCGGATCTGTGCTTCCTTGCTAGGGAGGTAAGAAGGCTCTTGTCTTTGGAGTTACTCATTTCGGCAATGGACCAAATGGGATGGCTCATCATTTTTCTTTTGGGGGTAAAAAGGCTCATCATTGGTCCGGTAGCAAATTGAGAAGGTAAAACGTTTGTTATTTCATACCTCTATTCAACTTTGGACGAGTAGTTCACCACCCCACCGCCGGTGTCGGTGGATGTTCACCATCTATGAATTATCGGCCGTCTGTGTGTAGGTGGGGTGGGTGGTCTAGATCGTGGGGTAGTGACTACTGAGATGCTTCAACTTTGTCTATCAAACTATTGACATTTGATGTGGAGACTTCAATTTCGATGAACAGTGGGATAAAGAATGTATTTGCAGCTTATATGTAAAGGTCCCCATAATTAAGTTCCATCAGATACGTTCGTATGTATTTTTGCAAGAAAGAGAGGTTATATGCTAAACAGAAAATATTACCAGGGGTGCCCAAAGTTAGGTCTAAAATATGCTACATTGATCAAGTTATCGGTACAAGACATACGCACAAACCTCCACCTCTGCGATGTTACTACTAATGCATCACATGGAAGTTTTCTCCAACTCCAATAATTACGAGGACCAATTATCAACATAAATATACTTGTGCAAAATTATCGGAGGTCAAACACAACCTCTCCATGCAATAACCTAAGGGCATTATGAAAGCATACCCCTCACAAAAAGAGTTATGTATGATGGGGGCCAAATTTAAATAACATCAACATCAAAATTGGTTGATATTTTTTCTAATGGAGACGTTTTTTGGTAAAAATAATCACATTATTTTATTTAATTATCCTTTTTATATTAATAAAGTAGAATTTTATGGCTCAAAGGGAGTAATTTTGAGTTCTAGAAAACTCATTAAAATTGAATTTAAATTTTTTCCGTCAGATTGATCGATCGCTTTTGTATGGCATCGATCGCAGGACAATCGATTGCGTATACAGACTGATCGATTGCCGTTAATTTCACATTTTTCGAGGCAAATCTGTTGGGGAACCTCTTGGGCTGATTTTGGAGGATCTTTGGAGGACGTGTCTTACCTAATTAGTCCTAATCAATGGATTTACATCTTGGTAAGTGTTTCAAATTTGAAAACCCTAATTAATAGCTAATTGACAATCTATTTAAATGGAGAATTAGTTATAGCAAAGAAGTAGATTTTTTTTTTGGAGATTATGAACATGATTGGGATGAGATTATGGCCCTTTCCATGTGAATGAAGGATGCCATATGTCAAGGAAATAAATTAGGATAATTGTTTGCAATTAGGATATTTGCTTGAAATCGGTTTGGTAACTAAGCGATTTGGTCAAAGATACTTACCAACCAAGGTGTGTAACTGTTGGGATGGATTGATCACGTCCCTAACTAAGAGATTCACCCTTATTTATTGTGGATCGTAGCCCTTGGATGAGAGTTTGATCAACGGTGGAGGTTTGCCCTAGAGATTAAAGTTTTTTCTATTTAAACCCTCCATAAGAGAGACCGTCACCCTTTTTGGTGAGCATTGAGGAACGTGCCAACAAGAGGGAAGAGCAGTCAGCCTCCTCCTCTATTCGTCCAAGGTGGTGGTGAGTCCGTCGGTAGTTTTCGTGGTGCTTACGCGAAGAAGAAGAGTCTCAAGATCGAGTAGAAACCGATTTACGATTTTTGGGTATCAGTTTCCACAAGGTAGGATAATCTTTTACCATAATTTATTTTCCCTAATTTCGTATGATCATGAGTATATGATGTTGCTGATTTTATATCCTACAGCATGTTCTATTTACATGTCTTACTATTATTGTTAATGCGATGAAAGTTATATGCTTCGGTTTGCATGTTCTACCGTATTTGATCATATATATGTTCCAATTCTTCTCGTCCTATGCCTAGATGATATCCCCACTTCACTCGACATGAAAAGATTTGTCCTTTATGCTCTGTGACGTTTGTCCAGAATTAGTTGTCCCTTTTCCTTGATGGTTGTGCATCATGTTGGTTGTAAACGTGACCGATTGCCTAAAATCGGAGTGATCCTTTGTCATACATCTTTAAAATGTGAACAAGTACCTATCTAAGTCTCTGATGTTGAAAAGTCATAATCTTTAAGTCAGAGTCCAGCATGATAGAATGTTTGTATGTCTAAGTTTAGGTGTCCTAATTATGATTACATAAGACTATCATACTAGAATGCGTGTTGGCAAATCAAGTAATGTATCTAAGTACATACCATGCTAAATAATGAATTAATTAACTTAAAATTTTTAAAACCCAATCTATGTCATACTAATGGAGTCTGACATCATGTCAGGACGTCACTGTTCACTGTGGTGTCAGGGAATACATGGCGTAATTGTATAATGTGAGTAATAGAATAAGTGGAGAGAATCACTAATCGGGTTGTGAATTTGTAGCAGAAAATGAATTAAATCAGCAATTTTAGAACCATTTGGGTTCTGTAAAAATTGTTAGGATTGTCATGATAATGTCATAAAGGGTCATTAAGGAATTAATCAAGTTTGTAACATCAGTTAATTAGTATAACTTAAGTTAATTGTTCTCGGCTAGGACTAGTCTTGCACGGACGAACCCTAATCAGAAAATGATAACTAATTGTAAAAAAATATAAAAATTATGCCGTCTATCAAGTTGTAAACTAGACTCCCAGGGCTATCTGTATTAAAATTTTCAGAGGTTGATTAACTCTGTACAAGAAGTGGTGATCATTTGAAGTGGACTGTTCTGTTAGGGACAGAACACTGTTTTTGGTTCTAAAAACCCTAAACCGTAATATTACTATTAATTATGGATTAAAATAGTAACTAAAACACTAATTAAAGGTGATAAGACCTCTAGGGCCTTTGTAACAGTAACTATAAAAGTTTACTTTTGGATCTTAGAGCTGAGAACATCTGTCCGTAATTAATTGTTCTCTGTGTCTCTTATCTTGAACAATATTTTGTTCAAGAGGCCTCATTGCTTGACCTGTATTTAATGCCTATGATAAGATCTATTATAGGCATGTCATTCAATCATTCTGTGTCGGGGATTGTCAACTCTAGGGCTAGGTACGGTGAAGGTGGCCAAACGTGATCCTTGGCGAATCTTGTGGTGTCTCGTTGATGAGTCATTTTGTCAGGTCTCAGTTGAGTTCCCAGACTCCATTGTTTCAAGATATTGAACACTCCTTTATGAGTTAATTCAAGTTTTGTCCAAACATGGTCTTGCACTCCTACGAAGAGTCGAATTTAGAATGTCATGTTCCAAGCCTCTTAATGAGATGGCTCAGATATATTTCTGTAACATCCGAAAAATTAGTAAGTATCTTAAAACCAAAATTTGACCCTCTTAACGTTTGAATTGATCATGTTGTGCCTTATGCAAATTAAAGTTGGTGAGAAGAGCTTTCCAACGCCACCTATTATGTGCGATTTGGAGTTCGGGGTAAAAAGATATGAGAAATTGAATTTGATTAAACGTGACCGCGATCGATCGCCATAAGAGCTGATCGATCGGCAAGCTGAGCCGATCGACGCCTTACCAAACCGATCGATCGTAGTTACTGGAATTTGTGAATTTTGTGTTTCGCGTAAAGCGATCGATCGGCTGTAATAGCGATCGATCGGCAGTGGCGTGGTAGTGTAAAACTGTGCATACGACGATCGATCGCCGTATTGCTGATCGATCGCCGGTTGCGGTTTTGTGTTTTCAAGTTTATCTTTGGGTGGATTTGTTTGGGAAAGATACCATATCCCTTTAGGACTTGATTTGCACGTCTCCTATAAGATTTTGAAGCCTTCCCATTGGTTAGAAGTGTCCATGATTTGGAAGATTGGTTTGAGAATAGATTCTCTCCCAACTCTATATAAACCCTAGAGTATTGGCTTGTTCTAACCCTAGAACGTCCAGAGAGCTTTCCCTTCTCCTTCCCACGTTAACCCATCTCCTTGGAGGCTTGTTCTTGTGGGAGTTTGCGAGAGCTTGGAGCG
Source organism: Houttuynia cordata (assembly GCA_039654745.1). Lineage (NCBI taxonomy): Eukaryota > Viridiplantae > Streptophyta > Magnoliopsida > Piperales > Saururaceae > Houttuynia > Houttuynia cordata. Next base: position 41,959 of record JBCJFD010000031.1, read on the forward strand.
GGAGCTTTGGAAGAAGCGGAAGAGACGAGAGGCGCGTATAAAGGCGAAGTCTTTGAAGGATTAAGTAGGATGGTTTTTCCCCTCTTCTCTCTTTTGATTATATCTATTTTTGATGAGTGTTTTGATTCAACACCTTGGTCATTGTTTGGATTCTTGCGAGATGATTGAGTTATGTCCCTATTTCTATGCGTAGTATATCATAAAATCATGTGTGCATTCATGTTTCACTGCTAGATGGGAATTCGCATATAAAGTTGAATGCTTTATTAATTTTCCAGAGGATTAAAGGTTATGTTATTGTTTAATTAATGATGTTCCACGTTGAGTTTGTGCTTTTAAGGTGTGTCTTACATTAATTGTCTAGTTTGGGGTTATTAATGTTTATAAATTATGTTATCTTTATGAGAATGCAAGAAAGGAGTGAACTTTAGTAATTCCAGATAATTCTAGGTTCTGTAATTGACCTAGGAGGGGAGTATATGTTATGTTATTAATGTATTATCATTTATAATGTGTTATTAAGTAAGATAATCAAGTTTAATTAAGATTCTTAATCTCGGCCAGAACTGTTTCTGTGCTGACAGTCGGTGGTAAATAATTCATAACTAATTCGATTTAAATCGGAAAAATATAAAATCAGTGGGGTTAGAAACTAGACTCACGAAGGTATTATCAGTAAAAATTTCAGAGGTTAAGTCTTATTGTACAAAGCACAGTAGCCGTCGGAAGAGGACTGTTATGCAGGAGACAGTGAGCAGAATATGAGAGAAAATACTAAGTATGCAAATATCATCATGTAATATGATATAATGACAATTAATATGTTAATAACAGTAATTGGACTATATACTTGAGCAATATCGCAGTAAGGATTGGGTTAGATATAATTCATTTATGAAGGATAATTCCTTGATTTCTTATCTTTGATATTGGTTAATATAACACTCTAATGCGAATGAAGAATTCCTATCTAGGGCTGAGCATGAAAGGTACGTATTGATTATATGTTACACCTTGTGTGAGTTGTCTTGTTATTCTATGCTACTCCAATTAGTGAGTTGTGAGTGTTGACCAAATACTTGATACTTCTATCCATACTCCTTGAGAGAGAGTTTGTCATCGTAAGAGATACCCTATGTTCTTAGAGTGTTGAGACCTCTATTCCTTTGAGATATATTGCTCATATTGATTACATGATTGTTTTTTCCACTGGAGACCTTGCGAGACTCTCCCTATGGTGGTTTCATAGTATGCTCAATTAAGCCATTGTTAGATCTTGCGAGGTCACTTATAATTATGAAATTGCGATTCCATACTGCCCGAAAGGAGGCACTATACGTACGTTAGATTGTGGACATTACGGAAGGTCCTCAGTCTCCGCCCATCGTGTCCGTAAGCACTGGTGGGGCCAGCATCCTAGACGCGTGGCAGGGTTCCAAAGAGAGAACCCCTAGGGTGGTTCTGGTATGTTTAGTTACTTGCGAGTGACCAGGTTCAGCGAGCAGAAATTGTAACTCCTTTCACTTTCGATGTCTGGAGCCTTTGATATGATTATTATTCTCTCCTTACTCATATGTGTAGTAGGAGCCTTATTGATGTTTTCCTTACTTGCGAGTTGGAATTGTTATTGACTAACCTTGCAGGTGTATAGACCTCGGTTCAGTTTAGATGTTGTGAGATGTTCACATCCCTTGTTATTCTTATTCTCTTCATACTGCTTGTTTTCATTCAGTGGGTTTTTACATCCTACTGAGTGTTTCTATGAAATACTCATGCATCCTCTGATGCAGGCGCAAATGGAAATTGAGATCAGGAAGTGCAGTAGTGGAATGGCGGATTGCAGGCGCCGAGAAGAGTTCAAAAATGTTTTAGTTATTTGCTTTGCTTTTATTGATGCTTATGACATTTTTAGCAATTGTGTGCCATAGACTTATAGGTTTATTTTATTTGACCTTTTTAAATGGATTATTATCATTAAGTAAATTCATTTCATAGTATTCATTGATGTCTATATTTGTATTACACTGATTGCGGGCATGATCGGTTACACGTCCTTTTGAGATGATTGTAATCGGTTGGTTTGGAAATCGACTGTTCGGTTGCGCGCCCGGGATCTCTACCTCGAAATGTATTCCATTGATTGGCTTCCTCACTCCGATCAAGGTATGGGATTTCGGGGCGTGACAATTTCAGTGTCACTCAGTTGAAATATTTGTTTCTCCGCTAAGAGTCATTTATGAGAACTCTTAGTTGGAATCATAATATGCTCACGAGCCATAGCTAGACCCATAGTGGTCTCAGATTTATTGAACCTCTGTAGTTCAGCCGATGATGGCAATCGCGTGCGCTTTAGATTGTATGACATTACGGAAGGTCTGCAATCTCCGCCCATTGTGCCCATAAGCACCGATGGGGTCAACATCCCTAGACGCATGGCCAGGTTCCTCTGTAGAACCTCTAGGATGTTCTAGTATTGATGTCCATAGGGGAAGTGGACAGAGCTGAGAACAGAAATTATTATCTCCAACCCTTTGGATGTTTGGAGCAGATACTCTTGTGACATCTCCTTACTCTCTGTAAGTTTGAAATCTTATATATTGATTTTATCCTTCCTTGACCTTTGAGAGTCTCGGATGATGATTGGTTCCTGGTAAGCGAAATGCATAATTGCTGATCCTGAGTCTATTTGTACTTGTCTTCAATCTATGAATCTTTTGACATTTGAATTATTATTCCATTGTGGGTTTTCTTGTATCCTACTGGGTATTTCCTATGGAATACTCATGCATCCTCTGATGCAGGGATTAAGATGGAATGGAAGTGATCGACTTTTACTTTTGGTGATGTTGGGCGCTGAAGTCTGAAGACAAGTTACTTTTAATTTATTGTTTATGTTGTTGATTGTGGAACTTGCGGCCTATGTGCCATTTTATTTTTAGTTGTGGAGACTTGCCGAATAATGTAATAATTAAATTAGACTTCTTTTTGTTATTCTATATCATGTGCGTGGATATGGTTTAAGTCTTATCGATCCAGTGTGACCCAAGCATGTAAATGGAGTATATGATGATTCGAGTATTCGGTCCGTCCCAGACTCCTACCCTTATAACCTTAATTCGATTATCGCTTCCACGCATATTAGGGTTGTGGAATTTGGGGCGTGACAGCTTGGTATCAAAGCTCAGAAAGACTTAAATAATTATTCACGGTACAAGGATTTAGAATAACTTTGATATAAGAGTGTGGAACCCTAGAATGAGAGAGGAAACATAATTGTACGTAATGACTAATTAGTACTTTGCTTTAGGTAACGGCGAGAACGCGTAGTGGTCGGATTTACGAGAAGGATTGTCAAGAGGTAGCTCGACAGTGGTTGGCTGAGTGGAGGTTGCAGAACATTGGTCATGGAACCGAGGAAGAACCTTTTTTGATCGACATCAAGGAAGAGCCTGATTTTGAGGAAGATCCGGAAGAATACCCAAAAGAAGATCCAGAAGAAGTTCCGGAAGAAGATCCAGAGGAGGACCCAGAGGAAGATCCCGAGGAAGAGATCTGTCACCGGTTTCTTGATAAACCAAGAGTTTCATAAGGTCTTAGAGCACCCAGTTTACGTTCGTGCCAAGGATGACCCCGATCTTTTCTATAAGTTGTATCTCATGTTCAAATCCCTAGGTTATAGGTGGCCTCACATGACCGATTGGGAGATAGACTGGTATGAGGGTCATCTAGTGTTTGCACCTATGCATCTGTCCTTAGCTATTTTAGACGAGTACCTCTGAGATGTGGTGTTCAGGGACTCGATTAGGAAGCCTTAAAAGTGAGTAGGATATTTAATAACCCTGCTTTTCTTCCTGGGATTTAGGTGTAACTTTTTAATTGGTATTGAATAAAAACTCCATTTTGAATTCAGTATTGGTGTGTTCCTTGTTTTGCTTGGATTGTTGTTTATGCTTGTTTTGACTATCGCGCTAGCAGTCATGGATTGGAGGAAGAATTAAAATGAAACCTTGAGTTAAGTTCTAATTCTCCCTCTTTCCTTGACTGTAGATTTTCCGAAATGGCGACAATTGGAGCACGTGGTAGGCGATCGGGTACCGTACCGAATCTTTCTCAGGAAGAAGCCACGAGCCAGAATCTGTCTGATGTGGTAAGGGAGTTGGCAAGGGAACTACGGAATGGCGGAAGCAGTAGCAATACGCCCAAAGTGAAGGCGCCTACCCTAGATCGGTTCAAGAGAGCGGGACCAGCTTTCTCTGGTGATGACAACCCTGAAAAGGTTGAGCGATGGATCGTGGAAGTTGAACGATTGTTCAAGGGTATGAAGGTTCCGGTAGAGGAACAAGTCGTGTTGGTGAGGCCGTATTCTGGTGGGAATCAGCAGAGCGGAATAATTTCGAGGCAGGACAAGAGATCGCGTGGGCAAAATTTAAGGAAGTATTTAATAAAAATACTTTCCTCCACATGTACAGCCTAGGAAGGAGAAAGAATTCTTAGAGTTGGTTCAGGGAAGCATGTCTGTACTTCAGTATGAGACAAAGTTTGAACAGCTGCAGTGGTTCGCGACATACGCGTGTCCCAACGAGTTAGTAAAGGCGAGGAGATTCATCGATGGTCTGCGTGATGGACTAAGGTCAAAGGTTCTGGTTTCACAACCGACTACCGTGGCTAAAGTAGTGGAGTTGGCCTCTATCCGTGAAGATGACTATAAGAGGACCCAAGAGTGGAAAGGAAGTTCCAACAAGGGTCAGGATGGTAATTTCAAATGCTCTGGATTCAAGCGATTCGGGAACAACGGTCGTTTTGCTAACTGACCGGCGAAGCAACAGAAACAGCAGCAACAGCAGCCGAACCGAGGGAATAATCAAAATCGTGCATTAGTACCTTACCGTCAGCCTCAGCAAAACAGCGGGCCAAAAGCTGGAAATAAATGCAGATTTTGTGGACAGCGATCCCATGCTGGGAAGCCATGTCCACAAGATACTCGAAGATGTTACAGTTGTAATGAAGTTGGTCACATTGCGCCGTATTGCCCTAATCGTGACAAGAAGGCAGGAGGGGAGTCGAGCAAGAAGGCTCAGGCTCGAGTCTTCGCTCTGACCTCGGTAAAAGGACGCCCAAGCTTCGGATGACGTTATCGAAGGTACTCTACTTGTCTTGAATAGATTGGCTAGAGTATTGATAGACCTAGGATTGTCTAGATCTTTAATTTATGTGGTGTTTGCTGCCAGTCTAGAAAGGAAACCTTCTAGACTTGAGTGTGATCTCTCCATTCCTACTCTTCTTGGGGACTCAATGTTAGCAACTAAGTATATGAAGGATTCTTCTGTGTTGATAGATGATGTTGTGATGCTTACTGATTTTGTTTTGCTTGAGATGTTTGATTTCGATGTTATATTGGGAATGGACTTGTTGGCTAAATTTGGTGTTACAGTTGATTGTAGTAAAAAGAGGTTATATTTTAGAATTCCGGGAAAGAAAGAATTAATGTTTCAAGGAATTCGTTTAAAGAAATAAAATCGTCTAATTTCTGCAATGAAAGTTCAGAAATTAGTAGTTAAAGGGTGTAAAGTCTTTTTAGCTACCGTAGTGTCAAAAGAGAAAACTCTCCCAAAAATAGAAGAAATTAAAATAGTAGACAACTGAAGATCCATGAGCAGAATTATCCAACTCATGACCTGGAACTGGCAGCAGTGGTGTTTGCTTTAAAGATTTGAAGGCACTATCTATATGGTGAAACTTTCGAAGTATTCACTGATCACAAGAGTCTGAAATACATCTTTTCTCAGAAGGATCTGAATATGAGACAAAGACAGTGGTTGGAGTATTTGAAGGACTATGACTTCGCTGTCCACTACCATCCAGGTAAGGTGAATGTGGTTGCAGATGCACTAAGCAGGAAGATAGGAATAGTGGCGCATATGATGGTGCAAGAATGGCGAATGATGGAGGATTTGGGAATGTGTAACTTGGAATGGCCAACCACTAAGAGAGCGTCATTTTTAGGAAACATATCGGTAAGATCGATGATATATGAGAAGGTGCTGGAGGCACAACAGAATAATCCACAGTTGCAGAAGCTGTTGGAAAAGACAGATTTCACTAAAGGAATTGATGGAAGTGTCTTATTTCAAGGAAGGTTAGTTGTACCAAAGGATATAGAGCTGAGATAAGAACTTCTTAAAGGAGCACATCACTCACAATATGTGATTCATCCAGGGAGTACAAAGTTATACCATGACTTGAAGAGGAACTTCTGGTGGAATGGAATGAAGCGAGATATTGGAAGGTTTGTCTCCAAATGTTTGACATGTCAGCAAGTAAAGGCAGAACATTAGAGACCGGCGGGTTTGTTACAACCGTTGGAGATTCCACAGTGGAAATGGGATCATATCACAATGGATTTCGTGGTAGCCTTACCAAAGACTCAGAGGCAAAAAGATGCAATTTGGATGATCGTGGATCGACTTACTAAGACAGTACATTTTCTGCCGATTCGATGGAAGCAGAACCCAGAGAGTTTAGCTGAGCTGTATATCAGAGAAATAGTAAGACTGCATGGCACACCAATATCAATTATATCTGATCGAGATCCAAGGTTCACATCCAGAACATGGAAAGGTATTCAGGAAGCGCTAGGTACTAAGCTCAGTTTTAGTACAGCTTTTCATCCACAGAGCGACGGACAGTCAAAAAGGACAATACAAACTTCGGAAGACATGCTCAGAGCGTGTGCTATCGATTGGAAGGGCAATTGGGACGATCATCTGCCACTGATTGAATTTGCCTACAACAACAGTTACCACTCTAGTATTGGAATGGCACCGTTTGAAGCACTGTATGGAAGACCGTGCAGATCGCCCACCTGTTGGACAGAGATAGGAGAAAGTCAAGTGATGAAGTCAGAATTAGTACAGTACTGTGCAGAGAAGGTGAAACAGATTCGACAAAAGTTGCAGACAGCGCAAAGCAGACAGAAGAATTATGCAGATTGCCGAAGACGGGAATTAGAGTTTCAGGAGGGAGACAATGTGTTCTTGAAGGTTTCTCCATCAAAGGGAGTTATGAGGTTTGGTAAAAAGGGGAAACTAAGTCCGAGATTCGTAGGACAATTTGAGATCTTAGAACGGGTTGGGCCAGTTGCCTACAAATTGGCCTTATCCCCACAGTTAGCAGATGTGCACAACACATTCCATGTGTCTATGTTGAGAAAGTATGTGCCGGATACATCACATGTGTTAGACTACACGACCATGGAACTAGAAGCATACTTATCTTTTCCGATGAAGCCTATCAAAATACTGGATAAGAAGGATCAGGTGCTATGAAGAAAGACAATACCGTTGGTGAAAATTTTGTGGCAAAACCAGCACTCCGAGGAAATGACTTGGGAAACCGAAGATGAGATGAAGAAATCCTACCCTCAACTCTTTGAAGAATAAATTGCGGCATTTCGGGGACGAAATGTTCTTTAAGGAGGGGAGGATGTAGAGACCGTAAATTTTATATTAATAAAGTGGAATTTTATTGCTCAAAGGGAGTAATTTTGAGTTCTAGAAAACTCATTAAAATTGAATTTAAATTTTTTCCGTCAGACCGATTGATCACTTTTGTATGGCATCGATCGCAGGATGATCGATTGCGTATACGAACCGATCGATCGCCGTTAATTTCACGTTTTTCGAAGCAAATCCGTTGGGGAACCTCTTGGGCTGATTTTGGAGGATCTTTGGAGGACGTGTCTTACCTAATTAGTCCTAATCAACGGATTTACATCTTGGTAAGTGTTTCAAATTTGAAAACCCTAATTAATAGCTAATTGACAATCTATTTAAATGGAGAATTAGTTATGGCAAAGAAGTAGATTTTTTTTTTGGAGATTATGAACATGATTGGGATGAGATTATGGCCCTTTCCATGTAAATGAAGGATGCCATATATGAAGGAAATAAATTAGGATAATTGTTTGCAATTAGGATATTTGCTTGAAATCGGTTTGGCAACTAAGTGATTTGGTCAAAGATACTTACCAACCAAGGTGTGTAACTGTTGGGATGGATTGATCACGTCCCTAACTAAGAGATTCACCCTTATTTATTGTGGATCGTGGTCCTTGGATGAGAGTTTGATCAACGGTGGAGGTTTGCTCTAGAGATTAAAGTTTTTTCTATTTAAACCCTCCATAAGAGAGATCGGCACCCTTTTTGGTGAGCATTGGGGAATGTGCCAACAAGAGGGAAGAGCAGCCAGCCTCCTCCTCTATTCGTCCAAGGTGGTGGTGAGTCCGTCGGTGATTTTCGTGGTGCTTACGCGAAGAAGAAGAGTCTCAAGATCGAGTAGAAACCGATTTATGATTTTTGGGTATCATTTTCCACAAGGTAGGATAATCTTTTACCATAATTTGTTTTTCCTAATTTCATATGATCATGAGTATATGATGTTGCTGATTTTATATCCTACAGCATGTTCTATTTACATGTCTTACTATTATTGTTAATGCGATGAAAGTTATATGCTTCGGTCTGCATGTTCTACCGTATTTGATCATATATATGTTCCAATTCTTCTCGTCCTATGCCTAGATGATATCCCCACTTCACTCGACATAAAAAGATTTGTCCTTTATACTCTGTTAATTGTATTGGACGTTTGTCCAGAATTAGTTGTCCCTTTTCCTTGATGGTTGTGCATCATGTTGGTTGTAAACATGACCGATTGCCTAAAATCGGAGTGATCCTTTGTCATACATCTTTAAAATGTGAACAAAGTACCTATCTAAGTCTCTGATGTTGAAAAGTCATAATCTTTAAGTCAGAGTCCAGCATGATAGAATGTTTGTATGTCTAAGTTTAGGTGTCATAATTATGATTCCATAACACTATAATACTAGAATGCGTGTTGGCAAATCAAGTAATGTATCTAAGTACATACCATGCTAAACAATGAATTAATTAACTTAAAATTTTTAAAACCCAATCTATGTCATACTAATGGAGTCTGACATCATGTCAGGATGTCACTGTTCACTGTGGTGTCCGGGAATACATGGCTTAATGGTATAATGTGAGTAATAGAATAAGTGGAGAGAATCACTAATCGGGTTGTGAATTTGTAGCAGAAAATAAATTAAATCAACAATTTCAGAACCATTTGGGTTCTGTAAAAATTGTTAGGATTGTCATGACAATGTCAGAAAGGGTCATTAAGGAATTAATCAAGTTTGTAATATCAATTAATTAGTATAACTTAAGTATGACATAGATTGATATTACAAACTTAAGTATGACGAACCCTAATCAGAAAATGATAACTAATTGTAAAAAAATATAAAAATTATGCCGTCTGTCAGGTTGTAAACTACACTTCCAAGGCTATCTGTATTAAAAATTTTAAATGTTGATTCACTCTGTACAAGAAGTGGTGATCATTTGAATTAGACTATTTTGTTTGGGATAGAACACTATTTCCTATGGAATACTCATGCATCCTCTGATGCAGGGATTAAGATGGAACGGAAGTGATCGGCTTTTACTTTTGGTGATGTTGGGCGCTGAAGTCTGAAGACAAGTTACTTTTAATTTATTGTTTATGTTGTTCATTGTGGAACTTACGGCCTGTGTGCCATTTTATTTTTAGTTGTGGAAACTTGTCGAATAATATAATAATTAAATTAAACTTCTTTTTGTTATTCTATATCATGTGCGTGGATATGGTTTAAGTCTGATCGATCTAGTGTGACCCAAACATGTAAATAGGGTATGTGATGATTCGAGTATTCGGTCCGTCCCAGACTCCTACCCTTATAACCTTAATTGGATTATCGCTTCCGCGCATATTGGGGTTGTGGAATTTGGGTCGTGACACTTTTCATTTACTCCTAATCGATACCCATAACTTTTTCAGACAGTGCCTTTATCCTTGTAGTTCATATCCCTCGGTCATGTTTTAGATGCTTCATTTAAAAAAATGTTGACTTTGATTAGATCATAGAAACCCCGGGTCCCCAACTAATAGTTGAAAGAAGAGGTTCAAAATCCACTTAAACTTACCATACGAAGCATCTACACAGGACTGCCCTATTTTCCTTATGGTGCATCTAAAAAAGAAGGTGGGACTAAAATTTTCTTTTCATTGCAATAATTATCATTATCATCATAATCCTGCTAATAACGTGCAGGAACATGAGGGACACTGACATGCACAATAACATCAGAGTATTTTTCTATTTTCATTGCGAAAACCATCGTTCATCATCGTACACCTACCAATATACACTCCATATATAACACGCAGGAACATTAGGGACACATGTAACATGTTCTAAAAAGGTCGGCAAAAAAACATTCTGCACTCTACAGTATTTGGTCAGTTCCTGTTGGTATTGCTTTGAATAATAGACTCGAACGGTCAAGAGGAGGAAGACGACCCATCGACCACCATCTCCCATATTGGTCTTGGTAGTTGGCACCTCTCATTCATACCAAGCTCCAAAAGTCCACTCGCTCTGCAGGCTTCACTGACCTTTGGATCCTCTCTCTTCCTCCTCTCTCGCCATGGTCTCCCAAAGCAGAGACCATATTCTCCTTTTCCCTTTCATGGCGCCGGGCCACATCATCCCCTTCCTCGCCCCCGCCCGCCTCATCGAGCAGCGCACCCATTTCATCATCACCCTCGTCAACACCCCTCTCAACATCCGCATGCTCCAGTCCTCCCTGCCCCCCGACTCCTCCATCCGCCTCCACTCCCTCCCCTTCTCCAGCGCCGACCACGGTCTCCCACCCGGCACCGAGAACACCGACGGCCTCCCCTACCCGCTCCTTGTCCGCCTCTTCGTCTCCTCCACGTCCCTCCGCCCGGCCTTCGAGCAGCTCGTCTCCGAAATGTCCCCGCCCCCGCTCTGCATCATCTCTGACATGTTCCTCGGCTGGACCGTCGAGGTGGCCGAGAAGTTTGATGTCTTTCACTCCGTCTTCGTCGCCAGCGGGGCCTACGGCACCGCAGTGTACTTCTCCCTCTGGCTCAATCTCCCCCACGCCGGCAACGAGTCCGACGAGTTCGCCCTGCCCGACTTTCCTGAGGCCCACGTCGTTCACCGGACCCAGATGTCCGCCCACCTCCGGGCGGCCAACGCGACGGACGAGTGGTCCCTCTTCATGCAGCCCCAGCTCTCCTTTTGCCGCCGATCTCACGCTCTTCTCTTTAACACGGCGGAGGAGCTGGAGAGCACAGGATTCGATTATTTCTGCTGGAAGGCGACCGGGGCAATCTGCGCAATCGGACCGATTTCGCTGATTGCCGGCCGGCAGGTCGGTGTCGCGACGGTGAGGCAGCCTGGGGTTCCACTGGACCAATGCATCGAATGGCTGGACCTCCATGGCCCATCCTCTGTTCTCTACATCTGCTTCGGGTCGATGAACACCATCTCCGCCGCACAGATGATGGAACTGGCCATGGTGCTGGAGGCCAGCGGGAAGCCCTTCATCTGGGTCGTCAGGCCCCCTCTCGAATGCGAGGAATCGGAGGAGTTCAGAGACAAATGGCTGCCAAAGGGGTTCGAGGCGCGGATGAGGGAGCGGGGGCAGGGGATGTTGGTGAGGAGGTGGTCTCAGCAGGCAGCGATACTAGCCCACCCGTCGATTGGGGCGTTCGTGAGCCACTGCGGGTGGAACTCGGTGGTGGAGAGCCTGACACAGGGCGTGCCGGTCATCGGGTGGCCGCTCTCGGCCGAGCAGTTCTACAACTCGAAGCTGATGGAGGAGGAGCTCGGAGTGTGCGTGGAGGTCGCCAGGGGGAACCGGTCGGAGGTCTGCGGCGATCGGGTTGCGGAGGCGATCGGAATGGTGTTGGGCGGGACAGAGAAGGGGGAAGAGATGAGGAAGAAAGCCATGAAGTTGAAAGAGATGATGGCGGATGCTGTGAGGGATGAGAAAGGTTATAAGGGTTCTTCCATAAGAGCATTGGAGGAGTTCATCAAATCTATCGATGCTGTGAGGGATGAGAAAGGTTATAAGGGTTCTTCCATAAGAGCCTTGGATGAGTTCATCAAATCTATCAGAAAATGAGTTGTAGGTTAGCATTAATTGAGTTTAGGGTCATTTTGATTTCTGGCACTGAATTGCAATTTTAGACTCTCGCAATTGGTAGAGGTCTATTTTGCTCTATTTTTTATCTCCTGTCTTTCATTTTCTTTGTTTTGTTATATTAAGGGTAAATTGAACTTTACCCCTATGAATTATGGTGAAATTACATTTAACTATTATTAATTATGAAGATATGCACTTAACTCATGCAACTTAATTGTCATATAATTTTACCCCTAATATCTCCTACTGATTTTACTTTAATTTTAGGGTCTATAGTAGCCATAGATATTGGAAAAAGCAAAGCCCACACATTGAAAAGAGCGGGATAGCAAATAGAGGAATAATACGGATTTATTAGTAAAAGGAGGGGACCAAATTATCTGGTTGCATAAATTATAGAGGTTAAGTACATATTTTCATAAGTGATATTTCGCCTTAATACATAGAGGTCAAGTGCAACTTACCCTTATATTAAATCTATAGTTCAGGTGACAAATTGTCGAAGAACTCAGCCAACTAGCATCAAAATGAGACAAAGGGTGCGTTTGGAAGCTGATAGGTGAAAGGTGAAAATTTATATCAGCCTGAAAATAATCAAGGGTGTTTTTTTTCTGATTGGTGATGACTCGTTTGGAAGCTGAAAGTAATAAGGCGTCAGGGTAAAAATTTTCAGGCCTAATTAGTGAAAGGTGAAATATGTTTGGGAACTGAAAATAAATCACGCTGATAGGAATATTCGTCATCTTTGGGTATCGTGTAATCGATTACACGACATGAAGAGCTATCGTGTAATCGATTACACGATAACTTTTTAATGGGACAAACTTCAACGATGCGTTTCATACTCATTTCTGATCTGTTTTGGCCCATTTTTTTTCATTCTTCCTCATTTTTAGTGTTCTTTCTTATAATGATGATATCATAAAGATGTTGAACCACCACGCACTATTTATAGTAGATTTTGTTGGATTTTTTTAAATAAAATATCAAGGTCATTAGGATATCATAGTATTAGAAAGAGCATAAAAAATAAGGAATAATAAAAAAATTTTTGCCAAAAATGGACTAAAAATGAGGGGGATATTAACTGTTGACGTTTACACAATAATACTGGCTATCGAGTAACTGGGTATACGATAGTACTGGCTATCGAGTAACTAGTTACACTAATGCCTATCGAGTAACTGGTTACACGATAGTACTGGCTATCGAGTAACTGGTTGCACTATAAAACTGGTTATCGAGTAACTGGTTACATGATAGTACTGCCTATCGAGTAACTGGTTACACGATAGTACTGGCTATCGAGTAATCGATTATGCGATAACTTTTTTATGGGACAAACTTTAACGATGCGTATCTTACTTATTTCTGATCCGTTTTGGCCCCTTTTTTTCATTCTTCCTCATTTTTAGTGTTCTTTCTTATAATGATGAAAAAATGTCGAAAAACGGACTAAAAATGATAGAGATATGACGCCGGGGAGAGGGGGGGAGGGGTTCCCTCCGCTTAACGGTGCGACGGCGGAGGCATCAGGGCAAATACCGGGGTGACTGGCTTTGGACGACCCGAGTAGTTGCCCGGGAGGGGTGGGCATGGGTTCCCTCAGCTCAACGGGGCGGCGGCGACAAGGTGAGGGCCTCAATCAGCGACGGCGGCGACCGGGGTGGAGGGGGACTCAACGAGTGACGGCGGGGACGGGGGGCACAAACTCTTTCAGCTCAATGGGGCACCATCAGGGTGGAGGTACTCACCAGGGGGACGAACCTCAGGGAGATAATTGATTTTTTTTTTTCGTTGAAGAGGTGCGACGATCGATTTACCAGCCTGATTCTCACTCAGCCATTCAAGGTGAAAGGTGAAAAATTTTCACCTTTCACATTTCAGGGCCAATTTTCGGCCTCTCATCAAACAAACACTTTTCAGGCCTGAAAGGTGAAAGAGTGAAAATTTTCACCTATCACCGTCAGTCACCGACCATTTTTCACCATTTTAGCTTCCAAACAATTTTCACCCTGAAAGGTGCTGAAATATTAGTTTTTCAGCTTTCTAAACGCACCCAAAGTGTCTACTGATGGAAGAATAATGGAGGAGATATTATTGGGTGTTGGTAGAACATTGCGTTCGTCGATCTCCAGGATTGGTGCACACACTTTGAGTGGGTTGTACCTACAGCGCATGCATTTAAGTATATGCTCATTTGATTCTTGAGATGGACGGCTCCCTCTGGCGCGCTGGCATAAAAGTGACATTGGTCGGGCGTTGTACGGACAACATCTCACAATCAAGACATCCCAATCATTATCATGTAGAAAGGAATAGGCGCACCTCATTGAACATGGGCTCAGGCTCTCTGACATCAATTCGAAACTTTTTATATAGAAATAAATGGGATTCTTACAACTTAGAATTAACCTTAAACAAACTTTTACGTATTGCTTAAGTTATTGTTGCTTGCCTTTTTTAGGGTTCGATTAAAATTCTTCTAAACTTTGAGACCCTTGATATATTCATCTCAAATAAGGTTCGTGGGGGGATGTTAGAATTAGGAAAGATATCTATGGACCCCCGAGCAAGTCATTGCACTTTTTGGTAAAATTGGAAGACAAAATGCCTCATCCCTTGTATGCAAAAAAAAACCGCAACATCTCTACATAGCAAATCCACCCAGAGACAAAGCCCTTATTCATACTCCGTCCAGGAAATCTTGGCAGCATTTGACAAATTACGTTTCCAATATAAGGTGACTGGATTTGCTTTAAATGAAAGTGCACGTGAAGGGGTAAGTGGAGGCTTGAAATATTGTGGCCAGTAAATTTAACAAATTTTCTAATGCTACTAGGATTTTTTGTGGAGGGAGTAGATTGGAATCGACATATTAATCCTAGTTTGGGCTATAGCTACTGCTTTCAAAATTGACATCCTTTGATGTGCGAGAGTTTTTGTACATAATTAATCATGATTACATATCAAGGATATGTTGGATTAATTGCTTTAAACATGAACTACCTCATTGCCTCATTGGATGAATTATAACTATGCAACATAAAGTTGATCGTTTCTCACTTACAATAAAAAAGAAATTAAAGAACTACTAATTACAAAAAACACTAAAGAAACACTTGCATCGTCTGGGAGGAGGACCCACGTGAAGCATCCACAACCCCGCGCGCTATATCGACTATAATGCGACGTAGTTCCATCAACATGGTTTCTTTTTTTTCTTCTTGCATGTCTTGTGTCTTACGGGTTCTCCTTGTTCCAATCTGTGAACTGTTGCAATAATTCGTTGAGTTCTGAGGCTTCAACCTGATCCAAAGTGAGCTATCACCTTAATGGGGTTCGGCACAGGGGACACCCGAACTTGGAGCTAGGAAGTGCCAGCCACTCAAAGAGGCACTCGCTGTGGAACCTGTGCGAACAGGCCGTCACTCTTGCTACTCCAAAATTCTCCATACAGATTATGCAGTCGTCTTCCATATCCTTGACCCTTTCCATGCTTTCCACAACCCTGAGCGCATTTTTTACCACAATGCGACGTAGTTTAATCACCACGGCTTCTTCTTCTTCAAGATCATCTTGAAGAGGCAGCGTTAATAGAAGCTTCTTGAAACGAATAGACAGGGAGATATCGTCCGCCAGAAAGTTGAGTGCTAGTCTCTTCTCCGCAGGCGCGATGTCAAACAGCAGAGAGAGGATATTGCACTTTTCATTCGACTCTACAGCTTGCAAGTCTTCAGTCTTTCGGTACTCCTCGTTCCAGTCTCTCAAGTGTTGTATTCTCGCATCTACTTCTGAAGCTTTAATCTGATACTGCTTGCAGGTAGACGACATGGCTGCTGCCTGCATGCTGGCTAGTGCTCTCTTCTATCAATGTGATCTCTGTTTGCCCTTGGGTGGTCTTATATATATAAAGATTGGGATATCAGGGTCGGGGATGTCAGGGTACAAGTTTCCTAAATAGAAGTTCTAGTTCAGATAGGAACTGGTTTCCTCGTTTGCACTTGCCAATGGGGAAGTTTCCTCGTTAGTACTAGTTTCTTAGTTTGTTTGTCGGTTAAATAAGTTTCCTATATCATGTTTATTGAGCATTTGTATTTTGTTTCCTGTAAAATACATTTGTATTATGTTTCCCAAATTAGGTTTTTCTCGTGGGCCTGCCAAATAGTTAAGAAAGACAGACCACTAATTACTGAAGCCCATTGAACTGTTTGGGCTCATAGAGTGCATTGATATCTTTTTTTTTTGGTAGATAGAATGCATTTTTTTGGGCAACAAATAAAGTGCATTAATATCCCCTCTTCTACGCCTGATTGGTTTCCTAGTTTTCAAAAAAAAAAAAAGAGTTTTCATTACTCCAAAGCATGGAAAGTTGCATTGGCGTGATATCAGGTTTCAACCGATAAAATGATATTATGTAATCTCGATTTTGGCAATTTTTTAAAATATCGCCGATATATTGGCAACACATAACCGATATATCGGTACTTTTAAAAACATAATTTATTTTTTATTTAAAAAAAATAAAAAATATTTTTTTTTAAAAAAAAGAAGACAAAAATCAACTTTCCCATTTGTTTCCCATCCTATGCAAAGTGAAAGGATACAGGTTTAAAAACAAATATATATTTTGAATTATATACGTATTTTTATTAATATTTTAAAATTTATGCTTGTCTAAATTAGTATCACTCATTTTATAAATTATATTATGAAAATATATGGTAAAAACTAGTTTTAGACCACCTATATTTTTTTACACAATATATACGATATGTCTCTTTGGTCGACCGATATTTTATCAATATCCGATACGATATTCCTTGCTTCAAAGGCAATAAATTTATCCTTACCAAAATCTTAAATAAACACGGGACACGCTGCTCGCCACACGATTGGTTTCCTAATTTATTATCTAACAGCTGCGTTTAGTCAAGAGACGAAATAAGGTCAAAAGACTCTTTTTCGCTCTTTTACACCTTCGCGTGGGCAATGGGAACCAGGGTTCTTTGGTTAAAAACTTAAAGTCACAAAAATTGTGTACTTGTTAGACTAACTAAAAATGGCTTGACAATTGTGAGTTACATTTTTTCCACCATATGCGGATACAAATTGGTGCCATGCTACCATATAAAAGGATATTGGTTTTCATTGTTACCAGCTTTGTAATGGAAGAAGGCTATATTGATAATTCAATGCAACCATCATATCATGAAGCCAATTCACATATTTAGAAAGATGTATGATGAATATGTGATGAGTCAAAGGATGGCAAAGGCAGCAGCAACATGAGCGAGCACGAACGGAATCCGGTTACATAACAAATTTAGCTCTCAAATTGACAAAGACTTTTTATTGCAAGTGAGAGAAGTTCACAAGCAAATAACATCTGAAATTATCTCACAAAAAGTGGAGAGATCAGCCACGGATAAAGAGTATTTAGAATGGCACGCCTTCAACAAACATAATAGTTTTAAGGACAAATAATCAAGAACTACAAGTTTAATTTTTAAGAATAATCAATCCCATTTCCATACTTGAGAGGCCCATTTATAGACTTATAATATTTGAATTTCGTCCAAAATAGAGTAGGTGAAAAATTAATGATGCTCAACTACATTTTAGGTGGAATAAAGTGAAAACAACAATGCCTATGCATTCTTAAGGACTATATGGGTTAAAATGCAGATTAGAAGGTCATAAATATTTCTAGCTACCCCAACTAACTATGACTCTAACTAATTACGAAATTTAAATTCAAAATGGGCTCCTTGTTACTATCTTCATGGGCTTTGAGTCTTGAACTTGCCTTGAGCTTCTTGGGCCTTAGTTTTCTCTTGGATGCTTGGGCTCTTTTTTATCGGTTGAGATGTATTGGACTGGACTTTGATGGCTTTGTTGCATCCGATTTATCCAAGTATTTTTCAGCGATTTCTTCCACATCATTCTCCGTAGGTGGAAGAAAACTTGTGCTCAAGTTTGGCATGTTTGCTCCAGAATTACTCACATGATATAGTGAAAGATGTTTTACATTGAAAACATAATGAGTGTGGATATGACTAGAAAGCTTCAATCTGCAGGCATTGTCATTGATCTTCTCTATAATCTCATTAGGTCCCATTTTTCGTGGGCTAGGTTTGCTATACTCCCCTTGAGGAAATATGTCCTTTGTAAGAACAACCCACACATAATCTCCCTTGTTGAAAATCACTATTCTTCGATGTAGGTTAGCATCATTCTTGTCCTTGCTATTTTACTTTGTCAAATTACTTCGAACATTTTCTTGAATTCTATGCATATCAGAAATGAAATCTTCCAACTTCTTCCTTGTCTGCTTCAAATTAGGTAAAGAAGAAAGATCTAAGGCAGCCCTTGGGTTGAATTTTCTTGGTCTTCCGCCCCATTTACATCATTTGGTATTAGAGCCAAGGTTTCATCCAATGATACCAAGTATGTTGTTTGGTCCAAGAGTAGTTTATCCCCATAGAGTGAACTCTGATAATATTCAGAAGGTAATCCGCATACTACGTACACTTGTGGAATTATTGTCTCAACAGTTTCCACAACCAACTATTCGAAAGTGTGATGAAGGTGGTGAGATGGTTATGAAAAGTCCTTTCAATTTGCCTTGTGATGATGAAGGGTTGAACAACTAACCACTTCTCATAGAAGAAGAAGGTATTGATTTTTTGTTCTCCACCCATATTTGATGAAGCCACTTTCAAAGAGAATGAGCAAGTTAATTACAAGGTAACACCTCTACCCAGCTCTTTTCAAATTTCTGCTTATCCACCGTTTGTGCTTCATATGCATCCCCCACCATCCCTAGCTTGTGGTGCTATGGATGTCTTTTCCTTTGTAGTGGTTATTCAAAGATTAAACTCAATGGCGAGTTTCTTCTCAGAAGAGGAGAATGATGCGAATGAACCTGCACTTACTTGTGCAATTGTTTGTAATATTATGAAAGATTGCTTTGGAAATTATGTGGGCTCAAGTGTTTGCTAATTTTGTACAAAAGTTATGTATGAGATGGTGGTGGAGGCATACTAAAAGAACCAAGAAGCCCACAATGGGTTGGTCCAGGCAATAGATGATCATTCCCACCCCAAGACTCATAATTAAGGTCCATTGTCACTTCCCAACTACCATAAGAAGTTGTTTTTGGTTTTAAATGCTCTTAGAAAGCTGTTTTAGCCTTTATTAGTTAGTGTTTGATTTGGTACCTACTGCGATCAAGTAGCCGTAGTCAACATCGCAGAGGCAAGTGAAGTTGACGAGGGAGGGAGACTTGGCGGCAAGGCAAGCATGGAGGCCGGTGAGCATCGGGACGGAGTAGGAGGCAAAGAAGAAAACGATGAGATGGTGGTGGAGGAGGTGGAGGAGAAGGCCAGGAGAAGAAGGGAAGATAGGGTTTTGGGTTAAGAGAGGATTAACGCCCCTAAGGCAACTCTCTCCTTTGCAACGTGGCAATAGGAGAGTGGTGACTAACGGTGCGGTGGGCTTTAGCCCGCAACATAAGATTCGCCTCCGTCATATTGCCATCCATATTCCAACTACTCAAATGCAGCAGGAGGCTGGTGATTCAAATCTGTCTGTGGTATTAAAGGTAGAGTTAATGACATTGCCATTTTTTAGTGCAAATGAGGTGGGCGTGGAAAATGAGAATTTATTGATTCTTCTTCTAAACTAATTAATTTGTACTTGTTGATAAAAAAACTGGAGTTTTTTCCTTTGCTTGAAAATGACAATCCTAAAAAAATTGACAAACTATGAGCATACTATGAGCAAGACATTCCAATCATACATTGAACATGGGCTCAGGCTCTCTGACATCAACTCGAAACCCGATTGGCCCCTGTAATAAGTAGCAAGTAATAACGCGCACCGCCAAAGTCAAGATGCAATGGCGCCTCAATGCACGTGAGATGTCGCGCACATAAACGGGATTTTTTTTTATAGAAATAAATGGGATTCTTACAACTTAGAATTAACCTTAAACAAGCTTTTACGTATTGAGTTATTGTTGCTAGCCTTTTTTGGGTTCGATGAAAATTCTTCTAAACTTTGAAAATCTACTGACCCTTGATATATTCCCCTCAAATAAGGTTTGTGGGACATACTTTTGGGGGGATGTTAGAATTAGGAAAGCTATCTATGACCCCTGAGCAAGTCAGTGCACTTTTTGGTAAAGATGAAAGACAAAAAGCCTCATCACTTGTATAGGAAAAACCCGCATCATCCCTACAGAGCAAATCCACCAAGAGACAAAGCCCTTACTCATACTCCGTCCAAGAAATCCTGGCAGCATTTGACAAATTACGTTTCCAATATAAGGTGACTGGATTTGCTCTACACGGCAGTAGATCCTCATGAAAGTGCACGTGAGGGGTAAGTGGAGGCTTGAAACGTTGTGGCCAGTAAATTTAACAAATTTTCTAATGCTACTAGGATTTTTTGTGGAGGGAGTAGATTGGAATCGACATCTTAATCCTAGTTTGGGCTAACTACTGCTTTCAAAATTGACATCCTTTGATGTGCGAGAGTTTTTGTACATAATTAATCATGATTACATATCAAGGATACGTTGGATTAATTGCTTTAATCATCAATTAACCTCATTGCCTCATTGGATGAATTATAACTATGCAACATAAAGTTGATTGTTTCTCACTTACAATAAAAAAGAAATTAAAGAACTACTAATTACAAAAAACACTAAAGAAACAGTTGCATCGTCTGGGAGACCCACGTGAAGCATCCACAACCCCGCGCGCTATATCGACCATAATGCGACGTAATTCCATCAACATGGTTTCTTCTTCTTCCAACTCTTCTTCTTGCACGTCTTATGTCTTACGGGATTTCCTTGTTCCAATCTGTGAACTGTTGCAATAATTCGTTTTCTGAGGCTTCAACCTGATCCAAAGTGAGCTATCACCTTAATGGGGTTCGGCACAGGGGACACCCGAACTTGGAGCTAGGAAGTGCCAGCCAGTCAAAGAGGCACTCGCTGTGGAACCTGTGCGAACAGGCCGTCACTCTTGCTACTCCAAAATTCTCCATACAGATTATGCAGTCGTCTTCCATATCCTTGACCCTTTCCATGCTCTCCACAACCCTGAGCGCATTTTTTACCACAATGCGACGTAGTTTAATCACCACGGCTTGTTCTTCTTCAAGATCATCTTGAAGAGGCAGCGTTAATAGAAGCTTCTTGAAACGAATAGACAGGGAGATATCGTCCGCCAGAAAGTTGAGTGCTAGTCTCTTCTCCGCAGGCGCGATGTCAAACAGCAGAGAGAGGATATTGCACTTTTCATTCGACTCTACAGCTTGCAAGTCTTCAGTCTTTCGGTACTCCTCGTTCCAGTCTCTCAAGTGTTGTATTCTCGCATCTACTTCTGAAGCTTTAATCTGATACTGCTTGCAGGTAGACGACATGGCTGCTGCCTGCATGCTGGCTAGTGCTCTCTTCTATCAATGTGATCTCTGTTTGCCCTTGGGTGGTCTTATATATATAAAGATTGGGATATCAGGGTCGGGGATGTCAGGGTACAAGTTTCCTAAATAGAAGTTCTAGTTCAGATAGGAACTGGTTTCCTCGTTTGCACTTGCCAATGGGGAAGTTTCCTCGTTAGTACTAGTTTCTTAGTTTGTTTGTCGGTTAAATAAGTTTCCTATATCATGTTTATTGAGCATTTGTATTTTGTTTCCTGTAAAATACATTTGTATTATGTTTCCCAAATTAGGTTTTTCTCGTGGGCCTGCCAAATAGTTAAGAAAGACAGACCACTAATTACTGAAGCCCATTGAACTGTTTGGGCTCATAGAGTGCATTGATATCTTTTTTTTTTGGTAGATAGAATGCATTTTTTTGGGCAACAAATAAAGTGCATTAATATCCCCTCTTCTACGCCTGATTGGTTTCCTAGTTTTCAAAAAAAAAAAAAAAGAGTTTTCATTACTCCAAAGCATGGAAAGTTACATTGGCGATATATCAGGGATATATTGATATTAGGCTTCAACCGATAAAATGATATTGTGTAATCTCGATTTTGGCAGTTTTTTAAAATATTGCCGATATATTGATATTGGGCTTCATCTGATAAAATGATATTGTGTAATATCAATTTTGGCAGTTTTTGAAAATATCGCCGATATATCGGCGATAAATAACCGATATATTGGTTTCGGTCCGATATATCGGTACTTTTAAAAATAATAATTTATTTAAAAAATAAAAGAAAAAATCAACGTTCCCGTTTGTTTCCCATCCTATATTATATACGCATTTTATGTATATTTTAAAATTTATGCTTGCTTAAATTAGTATCGCTCATTTTAGAAATTATATTGTGAAAATACATGGTAAAAACTAGTTTTAGACCAGCGATATTTTTTTACACAATATATCCGATATATCTCCAATATTTTGTCTCTTTGGTCGACCGATATTTTACCGTTATTCGATACGACATTCCGTGCTCCAAAGACAATAAATATGTTGTTACATATGACAGAAACACGAGACACGCAGCTCGCCACACGATTGGTTTCCTCGTTTATTCTCTAATAGCTGCGCTCGGCCGAAGGACGAAACAAGGTCAAAAGACTCTTTTTCGCTCTTTTACGCCTTCGCGTGGGCAAAGGGAACCAGGGTTCTAAGGCTAAAAACTTAAACTCACAAAAATCATGTACTTGTTAGAATAACTAAAAATGGCTTGACAATTGTTAGTTACATTTTTTCCACCATATGGGGATACAAATTGGTGCCATGCTACCATGTAAAAGCATATTGGTTTTCATTGTTACCAGCTATGTGATGGAAGATGGTTATATTAATAATTCATGTGCAACCATCAAATGGAATCCGGTTACGCCAGGAATTTAGCTATCAAACTGACAAAGACTTTCTATTGCAAGTGATAGAAGTTCACAAGCAAAATGACATATGAAACTATTTAACCAAAAGTGGAGAGATCAGTCAGGGATAAAGAGTATTTGGAAGGGCACGCCTTCAACAAACACAATGGTTTCAATGACAAATAGTTAAGACCTACAAGTTTAATTTTTAAGAATAATCCATCCCCTTTTCATTACTCGAGAGACTTATTTATAAACTTACAAGATTTGAATTTCGTCTAAAATAGAGTAGGCAAAAAATTAATGATGTTCAATTATATTCTAGGTAAAATAAAGTAAAAACAGCAAGGCCTACGCATTATTAAGGACTAGATGAGTTAAAATGTAGATTACAAGGTCATAAATATTTATAGCTTCCCAACTAACTATAACTAATCACGAAATTTAAATTCAAAATAGGCTCGTTGTTACTATCTTCATGGGCCTTGAGTATTGAACTTGCCTTGAGCTTCTTGGGCCTTTATTTTCTCTTGGATCTTTGAGCTCCTTATAGGTTTATTTGCATTAGACTAGACTTTTGATGGCTTTATTTCATCCAATTTAACCAAGTATTTTTTAGTGATTTCTTCCACATCATTCTCATTCGGTGGAAGGAAACTTGTCCTCAAGTTCGGTATGTCTGCTCCAGAATTGCTCCCATGATATGGTGAAAGATGTTTTGCATTGAAAACATCATGAGTGTGGATATGACTAAACAGCTTCAATCTGTAGGCATTGTCATTGACGTTCTCTATAATCTCATAAGGTCCCATTTTTCGTGGGCTAAGTTTGCTATACTCCCCTTGAGGAAATATGTCTGTTGTAAGAATAACCCACACATATTCTCCCTTGTTGACAACCACTCTTCTTCGATGTAGGTTAGCATCATTTTTATACTTGCTATTTGACTTTGTCAAATTACTTCAAACATTTTATTGAATTCTTTGCATATCAGAAATAAAATCTTCCAACTTCTTCCTTGTCCGCTTCAAATCAGGTAAAGAAGAAATATCTAAGGCAGCCCTTGGGTTTAATCTTCTTAGTCTTCCTCTACATTTACATCATTTGGTATTGGAGCCAAGGTTTCATCCTATGATACCAGGTATGTTGTTTTATCCAAGAATAATTGTTGCCCATAGAGTGAGCTCTGATAATATCCAAAAGGTAATCCCTAGACTGCATACCCTTGTGGAATTATTTTCTTAACAGTTTCCACAACCAACTATTCGAAAGTGTGATGAAGGTGATGAGATGGTTCTGGAAAGCCATTTCAATTTGCCTTGCGATGATGAAGGGGTGAACAACCAACCACTTCTCATAGAAGAAGAAGGTATTGATTTTTTGTTCTCCACCCATATTTGATGAAGCCACTTTCAAAGAGAATGAGCAAGTTAATTGCAAGGTAACACCTCTACCCAGCTCTATTGAAATTTTTGCTCATCCACCGTTTGTGCTTCATATGCATCCCCCACCGTCCCTAGCATGTGGTGCTATGGATGTCTTCTCCTTCGCAACAATTATTCAAAGATTAAAGTCGATGGTGGGTTTCTTCTCATAAGAGGAGAATGATGTGAATGAACCTGCACTGACTTGTGCAATTATTTGTAATACTCTAGAAGATTGCTTTGGAAATTATGTGGGCTCAAGTTGTTTGCTAATTTTGTACAAAACCTATGTATGAGATGGTGGTAGAGGTCCATAAAAGAAGCAAGAAGACCACAATGGGTTGGTCCAGCAATAGATGATCATTCCCACCCCAGACTCATAATTAAGGTTTATTGTCACTTCCCAACCACCATAGGAAATGGTCCTAGAAAGTTGTTTTAGCCTTTATTAGTTAATTTTTGATTTGGTACCTACTGCGATCGAGTAGCCGTAGTCAACATCGCAGAGGCAAGTGAAGTCGGTGAGGGAGGGAGACTTGGCGGCAAGGCGGGCATGGAGGCCGGTGAGCATCAGGACGGAGGAGGCGGCAAAGAAGAAAAAGATGGGATGGTGGTGGAGGAGGAGGCCAAAAGAAGAAGGGAAAATAGGGTTTTGGGTTAAGAGAGGGTTAACGCCCCTGGACTGAGGCAACTCTTTCCTTTGCAATGCTGCAATAGGAGAGTGGTGACTAACGGTGCAGTGGGCTTTAGCCCGCAACATAAGATTCGCCTCCATCATATTGCCATCCATATCCCTACTACTCAAATGCAGCAGGAGGCTGGTGATTCAAACCTGTCCGTGGTATTAAAGGCTAGTGCTAACCAAATCGCGTAGACCATGACAACATCATTCTAACCCTAATTCAATGGTGAACCAAGTTGATCTTCTAGAACACCCCCCCGTTAAGGCCCATCCAATTTATTTTAGGATTTTTTAATTTATAGCAATTAGAAATCTATAATTGCTCTTTAGTCTATGCAATGCATCTATTGCTTATAGGTATTAGGTACCTTAATGTAATTCCCCAAAAAAAATTGGTATGCTTACTAAAACTGATTGATCTAAAATAAGAAGTATTGGTACTTATTTTTGCTTTGTTTTATAATTTTTGGTTGAAGTACGCTAAGAGACCTTTCCAACGACACTGACGGTGTGCAATTTGGAGTTCGGAGCAAAAAGTTATGCTAGTTTGAATTTTGGTATATGACCGGGGTATGAGATTGATCGTCGGGGTATGTGATCGATCGCCGGGGTACGCGATCGAATTGCTGGGGTACGCGATTGATCGCCGGGGTACACGATTGAATCTGGAAAGTATTGTTCTTAGGAAACCTAGTTTAAGTGGATATCAAATTCTAACTAATCAAGGAGGATTAAGTTTAGGACGTGCATTCTACCTATGAGAAGCTTCTAATAAGAGGATTTAGAGATTAACTTGGGAAGAAATCTTAAAGGAAAAATATCATAGTTGGTATAGGCATAAGGTCTATATAAATACCCATAAGGGGGCTAACTCAGCAACCCTTTCACCCTTATTCTTCATTTACGAAGGAACGAAGGTCTCGTGCGTAGAGAAGAAGAGGAGCTACGTTGGACGTACAATTTTCATTATACAAAAGGGGTAGGATGGTTTTTCCTAATAAGTTTGATTCTAAACTCTTTCTATCTATTCTATGATGAGTTATTTTAATTCTATCTCAATAGTAGAGATTATATGAATGATTGATTTGTTAAGAGATTCCATATTAATTATGATTATGATTATTGATATCCTTGAGTGACATATAATGCTTGCATGATAGTTTTAGATGAGAACATTATTCATCTCTTGATCGTTTGGATATCAAACATTTCTATTTTGATTCTGTAAATGTTCTGGTTTAATTATATGATGTAAATTTTAATATAATACTCGCAAGCGCACGAATCTAATGCAGAATAATGGCTACGAGGTCGATCCCTCAGAGACTTAGTAAGATATTCAACCTAATTCTAGGAGTATGTAACAAGCAACAACGAAATGAAAAGTTTTAATTTTTATTTTCTAATTAAGCAATCAGATGTTCAACTAAACTTAAAACACAGAAATTGGTTAAATAAAAGATAAAATAATAAAAAGCCTATTTGCTGCTTTCAGTCTGTCTGTAATCCCGTCCTGCTTTCCTCTTTCCTCCACCTTCTGCAACAATCTCTCGATTGCACGCCTCAACCAATCTGCTCTTTCTCTCGAATAGAACAGACAATCCCCAATTCCAGCCAAAGCAAAGCAGCCCTTTTCTCTTCCTCTCGACTCTGCCTCTCGACAGAAACTGGCCTCCCTTCTTCACAGCCGGCCACCAAACCTGATTGCAGCAGCTCCTCCTCTTCTGTACAGCCTGAATAGCGCCCAAAAAATAGAGCCCCGCTTCTCCTCCTGCCAGCCAGTACTCTACCCTTCCTTCTCTGCTCAGTCTTCTCTGCCTCTCGACAGAGCTACTCCACCAAAAGTCCTCTCCTTTCTCCCGGCCAAAACCACGAACAGCCCTTCCTCCTTTCTCCAGCAGACACTCCAGAGCAGAGCCACCCCTTGCACAGCCAACTCCTCTCCACCGCCTCTCTCCTATCTGCACAGTACAGCACCCAGCCAGCCTCTGTTTCCTCTTCCACAGACAGAACACCGCCACCTTACCAAGCCGCCCCCTTCTCACAGACTTTTAAATCCGTTCGCCCCTCTCTCAAATCAGCATTTTTTCCAAATCAGAGACACCTAAATCGAGCAGACGCTGCTATGTTCCAATTGTGAACCAAACTTGCAATTTGAGTCTCTGTTTCGGCCAATGATCTGTACATGAAATATGCATTTTATTATCTCCTAAACTTATGTTTCTGCTAGTGTTTGTTTAGAATAACTGCTACTTTAATATAGTTTTTGGTTTTTGTAGGAAACGAGAGCAAAACGCAGAAATGGGATAAAACACGACTCTAATGATTGAATATTTACAACTTCGATTGCATATCTCTGATGGGACTGATTTAAGCTTCATGTTAAAGTACACGAAGTCAGCTTTCCAACGCCACTGACTGTTCGCAATTCGGAGTTCGGAGCAAAAAGTTATGATCATTTGAAATATCGCGCGCGAAAGAGACACAATGAAAGAGAAGATCCGTTCAGATTATATCCGGCGGCTGAGATTATGACGACGGGTTTTAAAGAAAAAAAAAAAAGAAAAGAAAAGAGCGCTGAACCGGCTGGTTCAGTGCCGGTTCAGTTAAAATAAAAAAGAAAAAATAAATAAAAAAACCCAGCCCGAGCCGAAGCTCGGGCGCTCGGGCCTTTGCCTGTTTCAGAACAGAGCCGAAGCTCTGTTTTTTTGATGAGTTCGCCGGAAAAGCCTGGGGCGGCGGACGGTGGGTCTCGCCGGTGGGCTGAGAAGACGACGACGATCACGGTGGATATCACGGCTGGGGCGACGCCGGCGAAGGAGCTGAAATGGACTGGAGCGACGGTGGGCCTGAGCTCGACGGCGGTTCTGTTCGAGCTCAGGCGATGGTTCTGTTCGAGCTCAGGCAAATGAGGCGGCGATGGGTCATGGCGAACCACGGAGGAGACTTTCAGGCGATCACGGCGAGGCGACCGGGAAGAGCACCTCATGAAGGATCGTGTGCGATGATTAGGAAAGTTCGATTTGGGCTCAATCGGGAAAACAGAGGCGTCTGGGATGTGGAAAGTTACCAAGAGGAGGGCCGTGCTCGAATAGGAAGGAAGACATCTGCATTTAGTGGACTCTGGAAGCTAGGATCGAAGATATATAAAAACAGAGGAACTCGAGAGCCAAAACACGACAGACAGAAAGGAAAACAGAGCCGACAGAAGAGAAGAGACAGAGAGAAAAACAGAGAGAGAAAACAGAGGGAAACAGAGCCTTTTCCGGCGGGATTTTGGCCGGATTCCGTCGGGATTTTGGCCGGAAGAAGAGAAGGAAGAAGGAGGAGTCGAACGCCGGGAGAAAGAACTGATTTTGGGCCGGATTTGGAAGTGCTACAGTGCTGATTTGAAATTGCAACAGTGCGAGTTCGCCGGAGAAGATGATGAATAGTGCCGTGAACAGTATTTTCGATAATCCGACGATGAATCAGGCTTTTTCTTCCCTTATTTTCATGTCTAGCTAAATTTCATTGTACTAAGACTAGATGAAGCCTTGCTGATTGTTTGACTCTCAATATTTATTTGCATTTCTAAAGTTGTGATTTTTATTCCATATGCTTATTATTTTGCTATGATTACTCTGTTGCTCGAGAGAGGGTAGAGTAATTGTTAGTTAAGGGTTTGTTAATGTTCGAGAGATCTTAGCGAATTCCAAGGTATTATTTGAATAAAGATTGCATTTTTATGATTGATCTTTGCTCGAGAGAGGGAGATTGATTAAATTAGATTTAATTATTTAGTTGCATGTTCGAGAGGGCTGCACACATCACGATTATTCGTGACTTCGAGAGGGGCACGGGTAATTGATCACTTGGAATTGTACGGGTTTAACGGAGAGGATAGCTATTTGGTTTGGGTGGATTCGAAGTCTTAGTATATTTCTCATCATATTATTTTCTCATAAATTCCATTGCTTTGTTAAATTAGAACTTTTCATTCTGTTATAACTAGTTTCATAAAAATCAAATCTTTTATTAGAATTAAGTTGAATCAGTCCAAGTCCTTTGGGTTCGACCTCGTTACCACTAGACTATACTGAGTCTCGTGCGATTGCGAGTAAAATAGTTAAAAAATCAATCAATCAATTGGCGCCGTTGCCGGGGACTTGGTAACGGTTTGACTTAATTCTATTTTGTTCATATTTTTCTTGTAGGATTTTGATACTTTATTTTTCTTGTCTTTGTAGGAGTCAATTTGGAGAGGCAGATAGTGACACTTGGAACTCGCCGACGTTGGAAAGGGCACTCCTTCCCCTCGTTTGCAATCTATCAACCTTTCTTTTTAAGTAGATTTATGTGTTTTTAATATTTTTCTTTTTATTTCTGTGAATGCATGCAGTGCTAGTTGTCAATAGCTAGGTTTGTTTATTGTCAATATTTAGGACTCTTGATTGCTAGTCATGGATAACTAGGGTTGTTTTGTGTTGTGGATGTGTGATAGTGTGATTATGGTGTTGGTGATTATGTGGTGAAAGAAAAAAAAATGACTTCACTTTCCTATGGATTTAGCCATAATAACTCATACATGTACTTTAATGATTATTATTCCTCACACACACCTACTTCCACTCCCTTTGAAGTATCATTCCCTCCATGTCACTCATATCTTGATATTTATAACCATGGGTGGGAAAATCAATCCAACTTTGGGAGTAACATATCTTCCCTACAACCCACGATCCCTTTTATTTTGGAACCATGTGCCATTTGCTTAAGCCCTACCCATACCCTAGTGGAGTGCCCTTCGGCCCATGAGTATCCGGAATTGGTGCGCGATCATGTACGTGCGGCCCAAGGTCTTCATAGGTGGGATGATCAATCTAATTTTTCTTGGCACACACTCAATGAAAGGGCAATGTTTGAACCAATCACTACTCCACCATTACAAGGTATGACATGCCATGTTCCACCACCACCACTGCCCCAACCCCAAAATGCCCAACCCACATGGAATCCTAGCTTTGAAGATAAGGTCTTGTCCATGTTGGATAATTTAAATGGGATCTATAGTAGTGCATGGGGCGTTAGTAATGATGTAAACACTTTACCTATCCAACCACAATACCCGATGGGCCAATTTGTTGAAGAGGGGATAAGTTTTTCCCCTGACAATGTTCAAAATGGTACAACCCTTCGGAGTACACAGAAATTTGACAATGAGGTTGGATGTAGTGCAGGAAATGAGCAAGGAGGGGTAGAAATTAAAGAAGAAATGAATGAGTCGTTAGAACCAATTTTTAAATCTTCTATCTCTGGGGAGTCACCGTCTACGACAATATTAACGGAACCTTATGTTCCTGAAGCACCACCCATACAATGTCTAGACCAACCTTCCCCTTTGATTGTTGAACGTGACTTAGAGTGTTCTATCGATTGCCCAGTCAATCCATCATTTGAGAGTCCTCCCCAAAATGTGTTAAGAGAGGAGGCCACTAAGGCCAAATTGGGTGATGTGGAAGAGGAGCCCTTCATTTTAAAATTCTCTAATGACCTCTTTCCATGGCTAATGAAGGGGGCTCTATTCCCAAAGCTTACCCACCCACCACTCCACCCCTTCATTCCACGATATGATCCGTACTTAAGTAACAAGGATAGGAGTGTGTGGGGCAATCATTTAATTGATCCAGGTTGACTTGTTGGGGGTTACGTCTGGCTGAAGACGTAAAACTTAGCGCTCTTGGGAGGCAACCCAAATTTTAGTTTCTTGTTTCTTTTCTATTTTTCTTTTTATTTTTTTGTAGGTTATTTCTTACCTATGTGGGGATGCTACAGTCGAGGTTTGGGGGTGTATTTAATTTTTCCATATTTATATTATCTCCTCATTCTTCGCTTATATGTTTCATGCTTTACATCTACCATGAGGCTCTCCATTCAGGTGACTTCCTTCCTCACTCCTTTTCTTTTACTATTCATTGTAGTATTATTTTGGTCAACATTGAGGACAATGTTTAGTTTAGGTTTGGGGGTGTAGAAAAGAAGTGTTTATCATATGTTTTTGCTTTTGAAAAAAAAATTGAAAAAAAAATATAAAAATAAAAAAAAAACGAAAAAAAAAAAAAAATAGTTTTTAGGTTGTTTGTTAGTATTTTTATAGGTTTTGATAGTTTATCCCGTGATGATGCATTTTACAATTCTTAAGAGATTAATTTACATTGGAAGTGTGAGTAAGTATACTGGAGGATAGAGAACTTAACTGAGCATATCTTTCTGCTACAGTCCTCTTGGAATCTGTGCTTGAGCTAAGAAAACTCACTCACACACACTAGTTACATAAAGTAATACCCTCTAGAGATTTGTTGAATACTAATCTTCAGTGGGATGTCTTTAGTCAGAGTCATTGGATGATGTGTGGTTGTCCTTTGAGCTTAAAAGATCATGATAGACCATTTACTTGGCTATGGCAAGGGCTGGAACCGGAAATAGGTTGAGAGTATAATACAGCCTGGACAAAATAAAGATGTGCTGAAAATATGAATGCTGAAAATAAAAAAAAAAATGTAAAAAAAAAAAAATGAAATGAAAGAAAGGGGCTGCTTGACTTTATAGGATTAACTTAGGCTGATGCTCGGGCCCGAAGCGGTCTCTTAAAACCTAATGCCCTAAGCCAAACTGGCTGGGAGTCATTGGCTTGAGTCATTGCTAAACCTAAGCATCTTGAAGTCAGGCCTTACACAGTCCTAGCGAAAAAAAAAAAAAGAAAAAAAAAAGAGTCTGTGGTGTATTATCCTCTCAAATCTAGAATGTTGGACCCGAATGAGGCGCGCAGATTCTGTGCTATCATGAACCTAAAGATTGGGATGACTACGTAGATTCTGATGTTCTTTGGTTAATGGGTAACACTGGATATGTGTAAGACAGAAATTAGAATGTATTGCTACAATGTTCTACACTTTTAATATTTAAAGTATAATGCTATATCATATTGAGCAGAAATTTCCAAGATGAAAGTGTGGAATAAAACCACTTACTTGAGGGCTTCTATATTCCTGTTGATTATGAACCAAGTACGTGTGGTTAATTCTCTTAAGCCATTGTAGTCTGCATTTGAAGGGATAATAGGTTTGTTTGTTTTGGCAGTGTTTTTGATTTGTTTTTACATTTAGGTTAATTAGGTTACTTCCATAAATACATGTTTGTGGGTAGCATGGCTGCAAACCCTCATGAGACAATACTCGTCCTACTAGGGCCACCTAGAGGTTTAACGGCTTGTTGCATACGCTCAATGCAATCGTGTTCCCTACGAAAGTGGTGTTTACTTTTATGCATTAGTTCCTTAGTTAGTTTGTTTGATTTTATTTTTGTTTTGTTTTGCTAGGGACTAGCAAAATCTAGGTTTGGGGGTGTGATCTGTACATGAAATATGCATTTTATTATCTCCTAAACTTATGTTTCTGCTAGTGTTTGTTTAGAATAACTGCTACTTTAATATAGTTTTTGGTTTTTGTAGGAAACGAGAGCAAACGCAGAAATGGGATAAAACACGACTCTAATGATTGAATATTTACAACTTCGATTGCATATCTCTGATGGGACTGATTTAAGCTTCATGTTAAAGTACACGAAGTCAGCTTTCCAACGCCACTGACTGTTCGCAATTCGGAGTTCGGAGCAAAAAGTTATGATCATTTGAAATATCGCGCTGCGAAAGAGACACAATGAAAGAGAAGATCCGTTCAGATTATATCCGGCGGCTGAGATTATGACGACGGGTTTTAAAGAAAAAAAAAAAAGAAAAGAAAAGAGCGCTGAACCGGCTGGTTCAGTGCCGGTTCAGTTAAAATAAAAAAGAAAAAATAAATAAAAAAACCCAGCCCCGAGCCGAAGCTCGGGCGCTCGGGCCTTTGCCTGTTTCAGAACAGAGCCGAAGCTCTGTTTTTTGATGAGTTCGCCGGAAAAGCCTGGGGCGGCGGACGGTGGGTCTCGCCGGTGGGCTGAGAAGACGACGACGATCACGGTGGATATCACGGCTGGGGCGACGCCGGCGAAGGAGCTGAAATGGACTGGAGCGACGGTGGGCCTGAGCTCGACGGCGGTTCTGTTCGAGCTCAGGCGATGGTTCTGTTCGAGCTCAGGCAAATGAGGCGGCGATGGGTCATGGCGAACCACGGAGGAGACTTTCAGGCGATCACGGCGAGGCGACCGGGAAGAGCACCTCATGAAGGATCGTGTGCGATGATTAGGAAAGTTCGATTTGGGCTCAATCGGGAAAACAGAGGCGTCTGGGATGTGGAAAGTTACCAAGAGGAGGGCCGTGCTCGAATAGGAAGGAAGACATCTGCATTTAGTGGACTCTGGAAGCTAGGATCGAAGATATATAAAAACAGAGGAACTCGAGAGCCAAAACACGACAGACAGAAAGGAAAACAGAGCCGACAGAAGAGAAGAGACAGAGAGAAAAACAGAGAGAGAAAACAGAGGGAAACAGAGCCTTTTCCGGCGGGATTTTGGCCGGATTCCGTCGGGATTTTGGCCGGAAGAAGAGAAGGAAGAAGGAGGAGTCGAACGCCGGGAGAAAGAACTGATTTTGGGCCGGATTTGGAAGTGCTACAGTGCTGATTTGAAATTGCAACAGTGCGAGTTCGCCGGAGAAGATGATGAATAGTGCCGTGAACAGTATTTTCGATAATCCGACGATGAATCAGGCTTTTTCTTCCCTTATTTTCATGTCTAGCTAAATTTCATTGTACTAAGACTAGATGAAGCCTTGCTGATTGTTTGACTCTCAATATTTATTTGCATTTCTAAAGTTGTGATTTTTATTCCATATGCTTATTATTTTGCTATGATTACTCTGTTGCTCGAGAGAGGGTAGAGTAATTGTTAGTTAAGGGTTTGTTAATGTTCATATAGTGGTGAGTATTCCCGCCTGTCACGCGGGTGACCCGGGTTCGATCCCCGGCAACGGCGCCAATTGATTGATTGATTTTTTAACTATTTTACTCGCAATCGCACGAGACTCAGTATAGTCTAGTGGTAACGAGGTCGAACCCAAAGGACTTGGACTGATTCAACTTAATTCTAATAAAAGATTTGATTTTTATGAAACTAGTTATAACAGAATGAAAAGTTCTAATTTAACAAAGCAATGGAATTTATGAGAAAATAATATGATGAGAAATATACTAAGACTTCGAATCCACCCAAACCAAATAGATATCCTCTCCGTTAAACCCGTACAATTCCAAGTGATCAATTACCCGTGCCCCTCTCGAAGTCACGAATAATCGTGATGTGTGCAGCCCTCTCGAACATGCAACTAAATAATTAAATCTAATTTAATCAATCTCCCTCTCTCGAGCAAAGATCAATCATAAAAATGCAATCTTTATTCAAATAATACCTTGGAATTCGCTAAGATCTCTCGAACATTAACAAACCCTTAACTAACAATTACTCTACCCTCTCTCGAGCAACAGAGTAATCATAGCAAAATAATAAGCATATGGAATAAAAATCACAACTTTAGAAATGCAAATAAATATTGAGAGTCAAACAATCAGCAAGGCTTCATCTAGTCTTAGTACAATGAAATTTAGCTAGACATGAAAATAAGGGAAGAAAAAGCCTGATTCATCGTCGGATTATCGAAAATACTGTTCACGGCACTATTCATCATCTTCTCCGGCGAACTCGCACTGTTGCAATTTCAAATCAGCACTGTAGCACTTCCAAATCCGGCCCAAAATCAGTTCTTTCTCCCGGCGTTCGACTCCTCCTTCTTCCTTCTCTTCTTCGGCCAAAATCCCGACGGAATCCCGGCCAAAATCCCGCCGGGAAAAGGCTCTGTTTCCCTCTGTTTTCTCTCTCTGTTTTTCTCTCTGTCTCTTCTCTTCTGTCGGCTCTGTTTTCCTTTCTGTCTGTCGTGTTTTGGCTCTCGAGTTCCTCTGTTTTTATATATCTTCGATCCTAGCTTCCAGAGTCCACTAAATGCAGATGTCTTCCTTCCTATTCGAGCACGGCCCTCCTCTTGGTAACTTTCCACATCCCAGACGCCTCTGTTTTCCCGATTGAGCCCAAATCGAACTTTCCTAATCATCGCACACGATCCTTCATGAGGTGCTCTTCCCGGTCGCCTCGCCGTGATCGCCTGAAAGTCTCCTCCGTGGTTCGCCATGACCCATCGCCGCCTCATTTGCCTGAGCTCGAACAGAACCATCGCCTGAGCTCGAACAGAACCGCCGTCGAGCTCAGGCCCACCGTCGCTCCAGTCCATTTCAGCTCCTTCGCCGGCGTCGCCCCAGCCGTGATATCCACCGTGATCGTCGTCGTCTTCTCAGCCCACCGGCGAGACCCACCGTCCGCCGCCCCAGGCTTTTCCGGCGAACTCATCAAAAAAACAGAGCTTCGGCTCTGTTCTGAAACAGGCAAAGGCCCGAGCGCCCGAGCTTCGGCTCGGGCTGGGTTTTTTTATTTATTTTTTCTTTTTTATTTTAACTGAACCGGCACTGAACCAGCCGGTTCAGCGCTCTTTTCTTTTCTTTTTTTTTTTTCTTTAAAACCCGTCGTCATAATCTCAGCCGCCGGATATAATCTGAACGGATCTTCTCTTTCATTGTGTCTCTTTCGCGCGCGATATTTCAAATGATCATAACTTTTTGCTCCGAACTCCGAATTGCGAACAGTCAGTGGCGTTGGAAAGCTGACTTCGTGTACTTTAACATGAAGCTTAAATCAGTCCCATCAGAGATATGCAATCGAAGTTGTAAATATTCAATCATTAGAGTCGTGTTTTATCCCATTTCTGCGTTTTGCTCTCGTTTCCTACAAAAACCAAAAACTATATTAAAGTAGCAGTTATTCTAAACAAACACTAGCAGAAACATAAGTTTAGGAGATAATAAAATGCATATTTCATGTACAGATCAGCCAACTCCAGAAGTTTTCCAAATCGAGAACTTTCCTTCCCTTTGCCCTATTTTTGCCGTCCTTACTTCGCCGGCTTCTTCTCTGTCGCCGTTGCTCCGCCGTCTCAATCCGCCGCCACCGTAGCCTCGCCACCAAGTCGCCGGAAGCAAGACCCATCGCCGGAAACGCCGTCGCATCGCCTCCTCTTCCACCGGTGGTCGAACAGAGAGCTCGAGCTCTCTGTTCTGAGTAACGCCCGAGCCATCGACTCGGGCCGTTTCTTTTTTTTTTTTCCTTCCTGGCCGAACCGAAGTACTGAACCGCTGACCCGGTTCAATTCCGGATTTTTTCTTCTTTTTTTTTCTTTTATTGGGTTAAAACCCGTCGTAATAATCACGTGCGTCGGATCTTCGATATCTTTACATGAGCTGTTTAACTCGTTCCACATTCGGCGATCTGATTTGGAGCTCTAAAGCCTGCATAAATAAAATTAAATCGTAATTAGACGCATAATAAAATATAAATATGTTAAAACCAATTAATGCATCTAAATAACTCAGTTAAGCGCATTTAATTATTAAACTCCTAATTATTCACTTAACACTAATAACTATTAATTATCCTTATTCTAACTAAAAATACGACTAACATATAGGTAGAAAGGCATATAAAAATGTGTATATTTTGCATATATCAAATACCCCCAAACCTACATTTTGCTAGTCCTCGAGCAAAACAAAACAAAACAAAACAACAACAAAGAAATCTAACTAATCCACTTCCGCAGGAAATCGCGATTGCATTTAGCGTATGCAACAAGCCTTTTAAACCCCCAGGTGTCCCTGGCTGGACGAGTGAAGTCTCGTGAGGGTTTGCAGCCATGCTACCCACAAACATGTATTTATGAAATAAACCTATTTAATCAAGTGTAAAAAGAAATAAAAAATCACTACAAAACAAACAATCCTAATATCCCTTCGAATGCAAACTGCAATGTTTAAGAAAATCAACCACATATACTTGGATTTATAATCAACTGGAATATAGAAGCCCTCAAGTAAGTGGTTTTATTCTACACCTTCATCTTGGAAATTTCTGCTCAATATGATATAGCATGATACTTTATATAGTAAAAGTGTAGAACATTGTAGCAATACCTTCTAAATCTCTGTTTTATACAGATCCAGTGTGACCCATTAACCAAAGAACATCAGAATCTACACAGTTGTCGTAATCTTTAGGTTCATGATAGCACAAATCTGCGCGCCTCCTTCGGGTCCAACATTCTAGATTTGAGAGGATAATACACCATAGACTTTTTTTTTCTTTTTTTCTCACTAGGACTGTGTAAGGCCTGACTTCAAGATGCTTAGGTTTAGCAATGACTCAGGCCAATGACTCCCAGCCAGTTGGCTTAGGGCATTAGGTTTTAAGTAGACCGCTTCGGGCCTGAGCATCAGCCTAAGTTAATCCTATAAAGTCAAGCAGCCCCTTTCTTTCTTTCATTTTGTTTTCATTTTTCAATTTTTTTTTCTTTTCTTTTCAGCATTCATATCTTCAAGCATCTTTATTCCGTCCAGGCTGTATTATACTCTCAACCTATTTCCGGTTCCAATCCCTTGCCATAGCCAAGTAAATGGTCTATCATGATCTTTTAAGCTCAACAGACAACCACATATCATCTAATGACTCTGACTAAAGATATCCCACTGAAAATCAGCATTCAACAAATCTCTAGACGGTATTACTTTATGTAACTAGTGTGTGTGAGTGAGTTTTCTTAGTTTAAGCACCTGATCCAAGAGGACTGTAACAGAAAGATACTGCTCAGTTAAGTTCTCTATCCTCCAGTATACTTACTCACACTTCCAATGCAAATTAATCTCTTAAAAATTGAAGTATGCATCATAAAGGGATAAACTATCAAAACCTAAGAAAAATACTAACAAACAACCTAAAACTAAGTAAATTTTTATGTTTTTTCTTTCTTTCTTCAAATTTTTTTTTATTTTTATTATTATTATTTTTTTTTTGAAATGAAGGAAACTAAAGGAATACCACTTTTCTTTTCTACACCCCCAAACCTAAACTAAATATTGCCCTCAATGTTTACCAAAATAAATATCACAATGACTAGTAAAAAGAAAAGGAGTGTAAGGAAAGAAATCACCTGAATGGAGAAGCCTCATAGTAGATGTAGAGCATTGAAACACACAAACTAAGAATGAGGAGTAAGTACTGAATATGGAAACATAAAAGAAAACAATCAAGAAACAACCTAAAAATTAAACAACAAAAAAGGAAACAATCAAGAAACAAGAATTTGGGTTGCCTCCCAAGAGCGCTAAGTTTTACGTCTTCAGCCAGACGTAACCAAAAATCATGCAGGAGAATTAGGTTCATCCAAATCTAGAACAATCTCCTCCCTTTCAGTAAAACCCTCTAAATATGGTTTCAATCTTTGACCATTAACTTTGAAAATAGTTCCATCTTTAGGGTTTTGAATGTCAACTGCCCCATGGGAAAATACTTTGTGCACAATGAAAGGTCCAGACCATCGAGAACGGAGCTTTCCTGGGAAGAGATGTAACCTGGAGTTATAGAGCAAAACCTTTTGTCCGGGCTCAAATGACTTCCTCAGGATTGACTGATCATGAAAAACTTTGGTCCTCGCTTTGTAAATCTTCGCATTCTCATAAGGTTCATTACGAATTTCGTCTAACCCATTGAGTTGCAATTTGCGAAGTGTTCCAGCCTTGTCCATATCAAAATTAAAAGTTTTTATGGCCTAGTAAGCACGATGTTCCAATTCCACAGGTAAATGACAAGGTTTTCCAAATACAAGTCTATAGGGAGACATTCCAATCGGTGTCTTAAATGCAGTACGGTAAGCCCACAATGCATCATTCAATCTTTCAGACCAATCCTTTCGATCGGGACGAACGGTTTTCTCAAGAATGCGTTTAATTTTTCTATTTGAAACTTCAACTTGCCCACAAGTCTGCAGATGATATGGAGTTGCAATTTTATGAGTAATGGAGTACTTTTTCAGAAGTGATTCAAAAGCTTTATTGCAAAAATGTGTACCACCATCATTTATAATTGCACGAGGGGTTCCAAAACGAGAAAATATGTTCTCTTTCAAGAACCGAACCACCACTTTGTGATCATTTGTTTTGCAGGGAATTGCCTCAACCTATTTGGAAACATAATCTACTGCAACAAGGATATAGAGATAACCAAACGATGGAGGAAATGGGCCCATGAAGTCAATACCCCAAACATCAAAAAGTTCAACAATCAGAATGTTTGTAAGAGGCATCATGGATTTATGTGATAGTGTACCCATACGTTGGCATCTGTCACATTTTGTGCAAAACTCATGAGTGTCTTTGAGTAAAGTAGGCCAATAGAAACCACTCTGTAAAATTTTTGCAGCAGTCTTTTTAGTACCGAAATGGCCACCACATGCATGAGCATGGCAAAAAGAAATGATACTATCAACTTCATGCTCCGGCACACATCTCCTAATAATTTGATCTGGACAATACTTGAATAGGTATGGATCATCCCAGAAAAAATGCTTAACCTCGGCGAAGAATTTGGATTTATCTTGTTTTGTCCAATGTTCAGGAAGTTGAGTTGTGACAAGATAATTAATAATATCAGCATACCAAGGCAATTGAGAGACAATAAAAAAGTTGTTCGTCAGGGAATGACTCATTCAAAGGTAAGGGTTCCTCAGCAGACTCGTCAATAAGTCTAGACAAGTGATTAGCAACAACATTTTCAGAACCTTTCTTGTCTCTTATCTCAATATCAAATTCTTGAAGTAATAAGACCCAACGAATTAAACGAGGTTTAGTGTCTTTCTTTGAAAGAAGATATTTCAAAGCTGCATGATCGGAAAACACTATGACCTTGGATACTAAGAGATATGATCGGAACTTGTCTAGAGCAAAAACTACAGCCAACAACTCTTTTTCTGTCGTAGAATAATTGAGCTGAGCATCATTGAGAGTTCTACTTGCATAATAGATGACATGGGGTATCTTATTCACCCGCTGCCCCAAGACAGCTCCAACCGCATAATCGGATGCATCACACATAAGCTCAAAAGGTAAATTCCAGTATGGTGGTTGGATGATGGGTGCAGATGTGAGAAATTGCTTGAGTTGATCAAACGCTTTAGAGCAATCATCATCAAAGACAAAAGGAGTTTTTTTAGCAAGCAGATTGCACAAAGGTCTAGAAATTTTGCTAAAGTCTTTGATGAATCTTCTGTAAAACCCAGCATGGCCAAGAAAAGATCGAACCTCCTTTACTGATTTTGGTGGAGGCAAACTTGAAATTAAGTCAACTTTGGCCTTATCAACTGCAATTCCTTTATTAGAAATAACATGCCCCAAAACTATCCCTTGACGAAATATAAAGTGACATTTCTCCCAGTTTAGCACAAGATTTGTTTCTTTACACTTTGCCAAGATAAGAGACAAGTGGTGTAAATATTCATCAAAAGAAGATCCAAACACCGAGAAGTCATCCATAAAAATTTCAAGAAATCGCTCAACCATATCTGAAAATATGCTCATCATGCACCGCTGGAATGTGGCGGGTGCATTACATAACCCAAATGGCATGCGGCGATAGGCATATGTTCCAAAAGGACAAGTGAAAGTGGTCTCTTCTTGATCCTCTGGAGCATTGGGAATTTGATTGTAGCCTGAATAGCCATCTAGAAAGCAATAGTGGCTATGACCAGCAAGTCTCTCAAGCATCTGATCAATGAATGGCAAAGGAAAGTGATCTTTCCTTGTGGCCGAGTTCAATTTTCTGTAGTCAATACAAACCCGCCACCCAGTGGTCATTCGGGTGGGGACTAATTCATTATTATCATTTTTGACTACTGTGATTCCTGACTTCTTAAGAACAACCTGAACTGGGCTGACCCAAGTACTATCTGATATGGGGTAAATGATGCCAACATCTAACAATTTTAGCACCTCGGTTCTGACGACCTCCTTCATATTAGGGTTAAGTCTGCGTTGCATTTCACGGGAAGATTTTGTACGCTCCTCAAGGTAAATATGATGCATACACAGAGCATGACTTATACCCTTAATGTCTGCTATTGTCCCACCCAAAGCTGTCTTATGTTCGCGAAAAACATTAAGCAACTTTCCTTCCTGTTCTAAATTAAGGTCTGAAGAGATGATAACAGGCAAGGTATCAGAGGAACCTAAAAACGCATATTTAAGTGTTTCTGGTAATGGTTTTAGGTCAAGTTGGGGTGGTTTTTCAATAGATGGGACAAGTTTAGACTTGGGAACTGGAAGAGGTTCCACCCTGGCTGTCCATTTGGTCGGGTCCAATATAGGGGTAGAGTCAAGCGATGCATTGACTTCTCTAATGGACCCTTCGATGTCAAAGTCTAAGCCAAAATGAGTTAAACATGTCTGGAGGGGATCATCATTTAAAACAGCTTGCAGAGATTCTTCTACTAAACTTTCAATCATATTTACTGTATAAGAATCATCTGACTCTGGGGGTTGTTGTCTAACATTAAAGACATTGAGTTTGACCTTTAAATTGCCAAAAGACAACTTCATAACCCCATTTCTACAATTTATTATGGCATTGGATGTGGCTACAAATGGCCTTCCCAAAATCACAGGAATCTGACTACCAGGATTCTGCACAGGGTGGGTATCTAAGACAATAAAGTCTACAGGGTAAAATTTATCCACCTGAACCAGAACATCCTCAATAACACCGCGTGGGACTTTAACTGATCTATCTGCAAGTTGCAGTGTTATGGTAGTCGGTTTCAACTCTCCTAATCCAAGTTGCTCATAAACAGAGAATGGTAGCAAATTTACACAAGCTCCTAAGTCTAACAATGCTCTCTCCACATTATGGTCTCCTATAACGCATGAAATTGTAGGACATCCTGGATCTTTGAACTTAGGAGGAGTGTTATGCTTAAGAATTGAGCTAACTTGTTCAGTGAGAAACACTTTCTTGTGTACATTCAATTTTCTTTTCTGGGTGCACATGTCTTTCAGGAATCTTGCATAAGCGGGAACTTGCTTAATAGCATCGAGCAATGGAATATTGATTTGCACTTTCTTAAAAATCTCCATATCTCCATTGTCTCATCAAATTTGTTCCCTTGAGATGTTTTTGCAAGTCTTTGGGAAAAGGTGCCTTGGGTATATATGGTGGCATATGGCTAGACTCAGGACATGAAGAAGCTTCTAGGCTCTTCTTCGATGTATCAGGACTCGCATCTGGTCTAGTAGTGCTCTCTTGTTCCTTACCCTTTCTAGCGGTTGTTTCTATGGCAGTCTTAGGTGGTTCAACATTATTGTCAATCTGTTTGCCACTCCTAAGTTATGGCTTTAACTTGCGCTGGAGATTTGTCTTGACAAGAATTAGATCCCACTTCAAATTGTCCTTTGGGATTTGCTACAGGTTGACTAGGAAACCTACCTTTTTCCCTCTCATTTAATGCAGAAGCCAATTGACCCATTTGAAGTTCCAGCTTCGCAATTGCTTGCGAGTTGGCATGTAAAGCATGTTGGGTATATTTTTGAAATTGTATAGAGCTTTGCATGAACAAATTCAAAGTATCCTCAAGAGATGGTTTCTTGGGTTGTGCAGGGAATGTTTGAACTTGTTGAGGGTAAGACTGATTGGGAGGGTACCCTGGTGGTCCTCCTTGATGTGGTCCTTTGGACCATGAAAAATTGGGATGCCTAGCCCAACCTGGGTTATAAGTTTCCGAATATGGGTTATTGCCAGGTCGAGGAAAGGCATTTATAGCATTAGCCTGATCACTATTGTATTCTACTACAGAGGTGTTAGAAGGACAGTTTTGTGTGACATGGGAGGGGTTAGAACAAATAGCACACACATTGACATGTGATGGCATTTGGGGCCCACCAGCAGACATCAACGCATCAAATCGTTGTGTCAGGCTGTCTATCTTGGAAATCAAATGTGCATTATTGTCTACCTCATATACGCCTCCTTTCTTTTAAAAAGGAAACGTTCTGTCAACTCTACTTGAGCAATCCCATTGCTGAGAATTCTCGCATAGAGTCTCAATAAAATCCCACGCTTCTTCTGCACTCTTCATCATAACTGACCCACCACTAGCGGCATCAACCATTTGACGGTTCTGAGGTGTTAAACCGTCATAGAAGAATTGAACTTGTTGTCACTTTAAAAATCCATGGTGTGGACACTTAAGAAGCAAATTCTTCCATCTTTCCCAACACTCATAAAAGTGTTCACCCTCCTTCTGCATGAAATTTGTAATTTCTCTACGAAGGGCATGAGTTTTATGAACCGGGAAAAATTTGTTCAAAAATTTTTCAGCTAATTGATCCCAGCTCCTAATTGTTCCAACTTCTAAAGAGTTCAACCATGCTTTCGTTTTTTCTTTCAAAGAAAAGGGAAAGAGGCGCAATCTAACAGATTCATCAGAGAAATTTTGGAATTTAAATGTAGCACAAATGTCAAGGAACTCTTTAACATGATTATAGGAATCTCTTTATTGGAACCATAGAATGTGGGCAAAAGTTGCATCACCCCTAGTTTCAACTCAAAGTGGTGTGCCGTGGTGAGCGGCAGCACTATGCAGGAAGGTGAATTGAATTGAATGGGGGATGAATAATCTTTTAATGTCTTCCTCACATTCTCATTTTCCATGTTACCTAATTGATTTGTAATATCCATTGTGTGTTTTAATCTTGCTTTGAAAGTTCTTTCAATTTCTAGGTCAAGAGGTGCAAGCTTTTCACCCAGTGACCGACGACCAAGCATACACTAATTAACAACACTAAAAATTAAATACCTATAACAATCCTAAAAAATCGCAACTAACACAAGCATGCAATCACAGAAAGAAATATAAAAATACCAAGCACCTAGAAAAATTAAAAGAGAAGGTAAAAGAATGCAAACGATGGAAAGGGGTGGCCCTTCCAATGTTGACGAGAATTTCGTGTCTTCTCTAGTCCTACAAAAAGGCAAAACACTAATAAGCAACAAAAAGTAAACTAAATTAAAATGAAACTAAACTACTCTAAGAATTTGGTAAATTATCCTACGTAGTCCCCGACAACGGCGCCAAAAACTTGATGTAAATTTTAATATAATACTTGCAAGCGCACGAATCTAATGCAGAATAATGGCTACGAGGTCGATCCCTCATAGACTTAGTAAGATATTCAACCTAATTCTAGGAGTATGTAACAAGCAACAACGAAATAAAAAGTTTTAATTTTTATTTTCTAATTAAGCAATCGGATGTTCAACTAAACTTAAAACACAGAAATTGGCTAAATAAAAGATAAAATAATAAAAAGTCTATTTGCTGCTTTCAGTCTGTCTGTAATCCCGTCCTGCTTTCCTCTTTCCT
This sequence comes from Houttuynia cordata, assembly GCA_039654745.1. Classification (NCBI taxonomy): domain Eukaryota; kingdom Viridiplantae; phylum Streptophyta; class Magnoliopsida; order Piperales; family Saururaceae; genus Houttuynia; species Houttuynia cordata. The sequence continues at coordinate 86,323 of JBCJFD010000031.1, forward strand.
CCACCTTCTGCAACAATCTCTCGATTGCACGCCTCAACCAATCTGCTCTTTCTCTCGAATAGAACAGACAGTCCCCAATTCCAGCCAAAGCAAAGCAGCCCTTTTCTCTTCCTCTCGACTCTGCCTCTCGACAGAAACTTGCCTCCCTTCTTCACAGCCGGCCACCAACCTGATTGCAGCAGCTCCTCCTCTTCTGTACAGCCTGAATAGTGCCCAAAAAATAGAGCCCGCTTCTCCTCCTACCCAGCCAGTACTCTACCCTTCCTTCTCTGCTCAGTCTTCTCTGCCTCTCGACAGAGCTACTCCACAAAAAGTCCTCTCCTTTCTCCCTGCCAAAACCACGAACAACCCTTCCTCCTTTCTCCAGCAGACACTCCAGAGCAGAGCCACCCCTTGCACAGCCAACTCCTCTCCACCGCCTCTCTCCCGTCTGCACAGTACAGCACCCAGCCAGCCTCTGTTTCCTCTTCCACAGACAGAACACCGCCACCTTACCAAGCCGCCCCCTTCTCACAGACTTTTAAATCCGTTCGCCCCTCTCTCAAATCAGCATTTTTTCCAAATCAGCGACACCTAAATCGAGCAGACGCTGCTATGTTCCAATTGTGAACCAAACTTGCAATTTGAGTCTCTGTTTCGGCCAACTCCAGAAGTTTTCCAAATCGAGAACTTTCCTTCCCTTTGGCCCTATTTTTGCCGTCCTTACTTCGTCGGCTTCTTCTCCATCGCCGTTGCTCCGCCGTCTCAATCCGCCGCCACCGTAGCCTCGCCACCAAGTCGCCGGAAGCAAGACCCATCGCCGAAAACGCCGTCGCATCGCCTCCTCTTCCACCGGTGGTCGAACAGAGAGCTCGAGCTCTCTGTTCTGAGTAACGCCCGAGCCATCGGCTCGGGCCGTTTCTTTTTTTTTATTTTCCTTCCTGGCCGAACCGAAGTACTGAATCGCTGACCCGGTTCAATTCCGGATTTTTTCTTTTTTTTTCTTTTATTGGGTTAAAACCCGTCATAATAATCACGTCCGTCGGATCTTCGATATCTTCACATGAGCTGTTTAACTCGTTCCACATTCGGCGATCTGATTTGGAGCTCTAAAGCCTGCATAAATAAAATTAAATCGTAATTAGATGCATAATAAAATATAAATCTGTTAAAACCAATTAATGCATCTAAATAACTCAGTTAAGCGCATTTAATTATTAAACTCTTAATTATTCACTTAACACTAATAACCATTAATAATCCTTATTCTAACTAAAAATACGACTAACATATAGGTAGAAAGGCATATAAAAATGTGTATATTTTGCATATATCATTATACCATATGATTATGAGATGTGATTTTTGTGTTAAAGTCTTTATTATACAAATGAGGTATCTTAAATTGGTTTATGTAATGAAAGATGTATAAAAGCTTGTAATAACTAATCCTAGAACATATAAGGACCTATAATAGTCCTAGGAGGGGAATATTCAATGTTAATAATATTCTATTATCATTAATACGTAATTAGTATGTATGATTATGACTTATGGTCTCGGCCAAAACTGTTTCCTGCACTGATGACCTGCAGTATAAAATTCATAACTAATCACAGAAAAATATGTTGTTTCTTGGGTTGGAAACTAGACACATAGGGCTATCTACTGTTAAAATTTTAGACCTATATTGCCTACTATGGGGACAGTCGTACGGGGGCTGTTATTAACAAAACAGTTTAATGTAATTAAGGTTTAAGTCACTAGTACATACCAATACTTAATGATATAATTTAATCTGATCTAAATAAGACTAATATATGTTGTAAAAACATGATATGACTACTACTGTAAGACTAGTTGGTCTAAAGGATTAATATTATGGATAAGTTATTATAACCTATAATCTTATTATCTATTTACAACTTTGTGTCTGTTTGAGTTCCAGTTGGAGAGCAAACCATTCCAATCATTCTTTTATCATGAATTCAGTACCATAAATAGTAGAATCTAAATTCCAGAGATGTTCCTATCTAAGGCTAGGCATGAAGCATGTTGTTTGAATTATGATTGCGATCTATTATTACTCTTTTGGTGACTTACCTATTGATCAAGACATTGGAGTCTCAGTTGTGTTCTTGCGAGAAACCCTATTCTATTGAGATATTGATGGTTTAATTATACTCCAGAGAGTGAGTCTATTTCTATTGATGATTTAATTATACTCCAAAGAGTGAGTCTATTCCGATAAATGATACCTTATGATCTTAGAGTGTTGTGACCTCTATTTCTTTGAAATATTGCTAATATTGTTACATGATTGTTTTCTCCACTAGAGACCTTGCGAGGCTCTCTCCCAAGTGGATTCATAGTATGCTCAATAAAGCCATTGCTAGATCTTGCAAGGTCTCCGATTATTTATGCCCGAAGGGGGCACTATACGTGCGTTAGACTATGACATTACAGAAGGTCCTCAGTCTCCGCCTATCGTGTCCATAAGCACTGGTGGGGCCAGCATCCTAAATGCATGGCAGGGTTTTAAAGAGAGAACCCCTAGGGTGGTTCTGGTATATTTTAGTCACTTGCGAGTGATAAATTTAGCGAGCAGAAATTGTAACTCCTTTCACTATAGATGCTTATGAGCCATTGGTAAACTTGTTATTCTCTCCTTACATATGTAATTGTTCAGAGTCTTATTGATGTTTTCCCTATACTTGCAAGTTGGGATTGTTGTTGTTGACTAACCTTTCTGTTCATGTGAAGTAAACCTTGTGATCAGTTATTTAGATATTATATATTCATGTTTCTATTGAGTAAACCTTTCTTCACGTTATTATTGTGTCTCTGGTGGGTTTTTGCATCATACTGGGTATTTCTGCTGAATACTCATTCATCCTCTGATAAAGGCGTGAAAGATCAGTGATTCGGGACGATTGCAAGACAGGAAGGAGGTGTAAAAGACTTGAAGATGAATAAAGAATTTTCAGTTATTTGTTTAGTTTGATATTTCTGGCCACTGTATGCCATAGCTTTGATGGTTTATTTTGATTGACAATTTATGAGAATTGTTGTAATAAAGACTATGTAGGATTCATTTAATACATATACAATGTTTTATTTTGAGATTTGATTATGAGTTCCCACGTTCTTGAGTGTTCCTGGTGATGTCGATTACATATCCTTTTGAGATGATGTAATTGGTCGATCGATTCGATTATCCGAAGTCGTGTCCCATGGTTCCTACCTCACCAAAGATAGTATTGAAGAAGACTTCCGCACTCCGATCGAGGTCAGGGATTTTGGGGCATGACACTTAGAACATTCCACCCGTGGTAGAATTGATGACATATTGCCAATATATTTTTAGTGCAAATGAGGTGGGCATTGATACTTCTTCTAAACTAATTAATTTAAACTTGTTGATAAAAAAACTGGAGTTTTTTCCTTTTCTTGAAAATGACAATCCTAAAAAAATTGACAAACTACGAGCATATGGTAGACATTTCTTTTATTCCTTGTTTGCTAAATGAAGCATAAGATAGAGTTTTTTTTTAATTATGCATTGTAGAGTTTTTTCTCAATAAACAAAGAATAGATTTTTGGCACTGAAATGCAATCTTGACTCTCGCAATTGGCAGAGGTGTATTTTGCTTTGTTTTTTATCTCTTGTCTTTCATTTTCTTTGTTTATATTATGGGTAAATTGCACTTGATTATGGTGAAATTACACTTAACCCTTATGAATTATGAAAATATGCACTTAATCCATATGCAAATTAATTATAAGATAATTTTACCCCTAATATCTCTTACTAATTTTATTTTAATTTTAAGGTATGTAGTAGCCATGGACATTTGGGAAAGCAAGGCCGACGCATTGCCATTGCCATTGTCAAGTAATATGTTGAGAGGGTGTCTGCACCACTTTTGCTAGGTAAAAAGAGGAGGATGGCGAATAAAAGAAGAAAAATAGAAGAGATAAAATTGTCTTGTCCCATAAGTCATAGGGGTTAAGTGCATATTTGCATAAGCCATGGGGTTAAGTGGAATTTTGCCATAATACATTAAGGTCAAGTGCAATTTATCATTATATTAATCTATAGTTTAGGTGATCAAATTATCGAAGAACTCCGGGGCCAACGAGCATCAAAATTAGAGCAAGCGTGTAATGATGGAAGAATAATGGAGATATTATTGACTGTCCGTAGAACATTGCTAGGGCGTCGCCAATCTCTCGGTGCACACACTTTATGAGTCGGTTGTAGCCACAGATCACGCATTTAAGCAGATGCTCCTTTGATTCTTGAGATGGACGGCTCCCTGGAGCGCTGGCATAAAAGTGATATTGGTCGGGCGTTGTATACAAAAAATTCTCATAATCAAGACATCCCAAAATAGACGCACCTCGTTGAACATGGGCTCAGGCTCTCTGCACATCAACTCGAAACCCGATTGGCCCCTGTAATAAGTAGCAAGTAATAACGCGCACTGCCAAATCAAGATGCAATGGCGCGCCAATGCACGTCATGAGCCGTTGCGCACATAAGCGGGATTCTTTTTTTTTTTTTAATAGAAATAAATGGGATTCTTACAACTTAGAATTAACCTTAAACAAGCTTTTACGTATTGCTTAAGTTATTAATTGTTGCTTGCCTTTTTTGGGGTTCGATGAAAATTCTTCTAAACTTTGAAAATCCACTGACCCTTGATATATTCCCCTCAAATAAGGTTTGTGGAACATACTTTTGGGGGGATGTTAGAATTAGGAAAGATATCTATGACCCCCCTGAGCAAGTCATTGCATTTTTTTGGTAAAATTTAAAGAAAAAAGCATCATCCCTTGTATGGGAAAAAAACCCGCATCATCCCTACAGAGCAAATCCACCAAGAGACAAAGCCCTTATTCATACTCCGTCCAAGAAATCCAGGCAGCATTTGACAAATTACGTTTCCAATATAAGATGACTGGATTTGCTCTATAGGGCAGTAGATCCTCATGAAAGTGCACGTGAGGGGTAAGTGGAGTCTTGAAATGTTGTGGCCAGTAAATTTAACAAATTTTCTAATGCAACTAGGATTTTTTGTGGAGGGAGTAGATTGGAATCGACATCTTAATCCTAGTTTGGGCTAACTACTGCTTTCAAAATTGACATCCTTTGATGTGCGAGAGTTTTTGTACACAATTTAATCATCAATTAACCTCATTGCCTCATTGGATGAATTATAACTATGCAACATAAAGTTGATTGTTTCTCACTTACAATAAAAAAGAAATTAAAGAACTACTAATAACAAAAAGCACTAAAGAAACAGTCGCATCGTCTGGGAGACCCACGTGAAGCATCCACAACCCCGCCCGCTATATCGACCATAATGCGACGTAATTCCATCAACATGGTTTCTTCTTCTTCCAACTCTTCTTCTTGCACGTCTTATGTCTTACGGGATTTCCTTGTTCCGATATGTGAACTGTTGCAATAATTCGTTGAGTTCGGACGCTTCAACATGATCCAAAGTGGGCTATCACCTTAATGAGGTTCGGCACAGGGGACACCCGAACTTGGAGCTAGGAAGTGCCAGCCACTCAAAGAGGCACTCGCTGTGGAACCTGTGCGAACAGGCCGTCACTCTTGCTACTCCAAAATTCTCCATACAGATTATGCAGTCGTCTTCCATATCCTTGACCCTTTCCATGCTCTCCACAACCCTGAGCGCATTTTTTACCACAATGCGACGTAGTTTAATCACCACGGCTTGTTCTTCATCAAGATCATCTTGAAGAGGCAGCTTTAAGAGAAGCTTCTTGAAACGAATAGACAGGGAGATATCGTCCGCCAGAAAGTTGAGTGCTAGTCTCTTCTCCGCAGGCGCGATGTCAAAAAGCAGAGAGAGGATATTGCACTTTTCATTCGACTCTACAGCTTGCAAGTCTTCAGTCTTTCGGTACTCCTCGTTCCAGTCTCTCAAGTGTTGTATTCTCTCGGCTACTTCTGAAGCTTTAATCTGATACTGCTTGCAGGTAGACGACATGGCTGCTGCTTGCATGCTGGCTAGTGCTCTCTTCTATCAATGTGATCTCTGTTTGCTCTTGGGTGGTCTTATATATATAAAGATTGGGATATCTGGGATGGGGATGTCAGGGTACAAGTTTCCTAAATAGAAGTTCTAGTTCATATAGGAACTGGTTTCCTCGTTTGCACTTGCCAATAGGGAAGTTTCCTCCTTTAGTACTAGAAGTTCTAGTTCAGATAGGAACTGGTTTCCTCGTTTGCACTTGCCAATAGGGAAGTTTCCTCCTTTAGTACTAGTTTCTTAGTTTGTTTGTCGGTTAAATAAGTTTCTAGATCATGTTTATTGAGCATTTGTATTTTGTTTCCTGTAAAATACATTTGTATTATGTTTCCCAAATTTGGTTTTTCTGGTGGGCCTGCCAAATAGTTAAGAAAGACACCACTGATTACTGAAGCCCATTGAACTGTTTGGGCTCATTGAGCGCATTGATATCTTTTTTTTGGTAGATAGAATGCATTTTTTGGGCAACAGATAAAGCGTATTAATATCCCCTCTTCAACAACTGATTGGTTTCCTAGTTTGCAAAAAAAAGTGAAAGAGAGCTTTCATCACTCCAAAGGCAATAAACCTGCCCTTACCAACATCTGACAGAAACACAGGGCACAGCCGCTCGCCACACGATTGGTTTCCTACTTTATTCTCTAACAGCTACGCTCGGCTGAGGGACGAAACCAAAGAATGTCCTAGATATTGTGTAAAAAAATATTGGTGGTCTAAAACTAGTTTTTACAATATATTTTTATAATATAATTTCTATAATTTAGACAAGCATAAATTTTAAAATATGCATAAAAATGCGTATATAATTCAAAATATGTGGTTGCATTTTAAACCCGTATCCTTCCACTTGGCATAAGATGGGAAATAAACGGCAAAGTTGATTTTTTTTTAAAAAAAAGTTTAATTTTTAATTTTTTTTAAATAACGATATATCGGACCGAAACCATCGCTGATATATCGGTAAAATTTAAAAAAAAAACCTCCAAAATCAAGATTATACAATATCATTTTATCAGTTGAAGCTTGATATATCATCGATGTAACTTTCTATGGACAAAACAGGGTCAAAAGACTCTTTTTCGCTCTTTTTACGCCTTCGCGTGGGCAAAGGGAGCCAGGGTTCTATGGTTAAAAACTTAAAATCACAAAAATCATGTACTTGTTGGACTAACTAAAAATAGCTTGGACATTTTTGTCACCATATGCATGTACAAATTGGTGCCATGCTCCCATGTAAAAGCAGATTAGTTTTCATTATTACCAGCTTTGTGATAGAAGATGCTTGTATTAATAATTCATGTGCAACCATTATGTCATAAAGTTAATCCACATATTTAGAAAGGTGTATGATGAATATGATGATATTGAATTTTCATATCATTGTCCTCTCTTCAGAAGGTCATGTCAGGAACATGGAATGTCGTATCAGATATCGGTAAAATATTGGTCGGCCTAAGAGACGAAATATCGGAGATATATCGGAGATATTGTGTAACAAAATATCGGTCATCAAAAATTAGTTTTTACCATATATTTTCACAATCTAACTTCTAAAATGAGTTATACTAATTTAAACAAAGAATAGATTTCAAAATATGCATAAAAATGCATATTATGATAGAAAACAAACATGAAAGTTTTTTTCTTCCCAAAAAAAAAAAATTGAAAATTTCTTTTTTAAAAAAAATATTTTTTTTTTTCAAAAAAGGCCGATATATCGGTCCAAAACCTGCCGATATATCGGCGATATTTGGAAAAAACCTGAAATCCGATACTTAATAGTATCGGTGTATCGGTTTGTGTCCGATACCGATATATCGGCGATCGATATATCGGCGAGCTGGCATTCCATGGTCAGGAAGGGCAGAAAAACTTGCCACTATATGTTTCTTTGTATGGATTTTGTACTATTTTGATTCCGATAAGAGTCAAATGTGATATATAATCCATGTTGTCGACCCCAGGTAGCTGGGATAAAGTGTATGATGATGATGATGATGACGACGACGATGCATATACAAATTGATCTTACTCAATGGATAAGTTAGCAGTGCCTAGAGATTTAGGAGGCGAATTCTATGCGGTGGGCACAGTTAGCCACCACTCTCCTATTGCCACGTTACAAAGGAGAGAGTTGCCCCGGTCTAGGGGTGTTAACCTCTCTTAATACAAAACCCTCTCTTCCCTTCTTCTTCGCCTCCTCCTCCGTCCCACACACTCGTTGAACTTTGTGCCTGCCTTGTCGTCGAGTCTCCCTCCCTCGTTGACTTCCTCCGCTTCCGCGATGTTGAAGACGGCTACCTGATCATGGTGGGTACCAAGAATCTTGTCGCTGAGTCTCCACTTCCACGATGTTGATGACGGCTACCTGGTCGTGGTGGGTACCAAGAACCTTGTTGCTAAGTTTCCCTCCCTCGCCGACTTCGCCCGCTTTTGCTATGTTGTCGACAACAACCCCGGTCGCAGTGGGTACCAAGAACCTTGTTGTGCCGAGTCTCCCTCTCTCGCCGACTTTGCCCGCCTCCAAGTTTCCCTCCATCCCAGACGCTCACTGGCCTCTGGAGTTTCTTCATCATATGTACTTGGAGCCACCGAGGACGGCCTCTGTCATCCATTTGGTCTTGGGGAGGGGGGTTTTCTTGGTACCTACCGCGATCGAGTAGCCGTAGTTAACATCGCAGAGGCGAACGAAGTTGGCAAGGGAGGGAGGCTTGGTGGCAAGGCGGGGCACATAGGCCAATGAGCATTGGGACGGAGGAGGCGGCAAAGAAGAAAAATAGGGGGGTGGTGGAGGAGGAGGGAGGAGCTCAGGAGAAGAATGAAATATATGGTTTGGGTTAAGAGATGGTTAACGCCCCTGGACTGGGGTAGCTCTCTCCTTTGCAACATGGCAATAGAAGAGTGGTGGCTGCCCGCTGCACAAAAACAGGGGAATTTATTGGTACTTCTTCCAAACTAATTAATTTCTACTTGTTGATAAAAAAACTGGAGTTTTTTCTTTTGCTTGAAAATGACAATCCTAAAAAAAATTGACAAACTATGAGCATGTGGTAGACATCTGTTTTTATTCGTTTTTTGCTAAACGAAGCATAAGATAGAGTTTTTTCTTCTTTCTTTTTTTAATAATGCATGGTAGAGTTTTTTCTCGATAAACAAAGGATAGATTTCTTTTCTTTTTCTTTTCTTTTTTGGCTCACAAAGCATAGATTTCAGTCAAAGCTAACATGTTGCCAAAAAAAAAAAGTCAGAGCTAAAAGCCTCAAAACAACGTTTTAGTAGAGGCAAACAAAAAAATCCTAGTACCTCTCGCATGGCAAGATGGGTAGACCAAATTTCATCATACAACGAATGAAGTGAGAGGTTAACTTCCCATGTCTGCCCTGACCCTGTTAAAGTCCAAGTACCTCTTCTAATTAAAACAAGAAATAATAAAACAGGTCCAGGGAATAATAAAACAGGTCCACTTACGGCACCTCCACAATTTGGTTTTCGTAAACAACATGACAGACAAGGGCGGAGCCAGGATTTTTTCCTAGAAGGGGCAATTTGCCAACCAAAACTTTGCCTAAAAAAATTCTCACCAAAAGAAAAAGATAAAATGCATCAAAGGAAAAAAAGTTAAAAATTTGTCATAAAAATTTCCTAAATTGTCGAACTATCATATTTTTGAAGCGCTGCATAATAGCATCAATGCCATCTGCATTAATACACATTCTTCGATATATATGCACTTTTAGAGTAATAAACTAAGTTGTCCAGAATAGTGAGAACTATAGAAATTTTCATTCCTAAAGCATATTTTTTTATAAAAATAAGGGAAGAGTTTACATGAGATACAACTACTTAAACAGATCTGTAATTGACTAAGAAATTCTACTGATGTAAATATTTAATCATAAGCTATCATTACCCAAGGCAGGAGAAGTCCATTACAGCACAAACTAAAGATTTGGATGCCAAAACTATTTATTTTCTAATATTTTTCCTAAAAAATGAGCGTAAGCAAAGCCAATTCCCTTTACTTTGTCTTCCATTATTTTATCATGGGATGAGTTTACATGAGATCGTTCTCATATAAGGAGCATGAGGCCAATCTTTGTAGCCGTTAGATTCCGATCGGAGGGTGGATATCAAATCAGTGGGTAGGTGAGTGTGTCACATCAAGGAGTGGGTGAGATCATTATGGATATTTATAGCCGTCAGATCAAGATCCAACGGCTACGATTCAAAGTGGCCTCATATAAGCAATATGAGAGTGATCTCATTTAAACTTTTCCCTTTTATCATCTTGCTAATTCTTAAACCACAACACATAACTTATAGCATCAATCGTATGCATAATTAGGCCGTGTGTGACTTCTTTTACTCCTATTTGATAAAAAAGTTCTGACTATCCTTACATCAAGGTCAGCTGGGGCAATTGCCCCAGCTTGCCCCCTGGCTCCACCAGTGATGACAGAGATCTCAGAGTTCAAACTCCCCACTTCATTGGCCACCAACCGGGATTGGAATCTTGATTTACTAGTGTGTATGATGGTGGGCTATATACATAAGGGGCCATTTGGGGCGTGATAAAAAGTAAAATATTCACACTGAATGTTTCACTTTCACTATTTATTTCATGTTTTTTTTATTTTCAGCTGAAATACCTCAAGACGTGTTTCAGCCTGAAAGTGAAAAAAACCTGAATGCTACAGTAGAAGTGAAATATCCACTGTGGATATTTCAATTTTTTCACGCCCCAAATGGATAATCTAATAGGCTAGTTGTAGTCGGTGTCCTACCGACGCGAGTAAGAAATTATCCAGTAGAATAGTTACCATGTGGTCATTAGATAGGTCCATTCATTGTTTGACACATACACTAATAGTAAAGTGATAGGATGCTCAGATCTTAGACAATTAGCCGCCCTTAAAATTTGACCAAATTTGGGGACCAGATTGCAGGACCCCAGGCCACATAGGCCTGGGGATCTGCAGTTGTGCATCCCCATGTAAAGTTTTACATGGGGATGCACAATTGCAGATCCCCAGGCCTATGTGGCCTGGGGTCCTGCAATCTGGTCCCCAAATTCGGTCATGCTAGACGCTCTCAACATTCAATGGCTTTATCTCTAACGGTTCTATTGGATAATTTCTCGACTCGAACACCCCTTAATATAATAAAATAAAAAATTAACAATAAAAAAGAATTTTATTAGTCTCATGAAATGGGTGTCAAATCAATGAGAAGATCTATAAAGTTATCTCGAGCCATCAAATTTTGATCAGATGATAAGTGTCAAATAAATGGATAAGTAAGTGTGAATCGTCACCTACACTTGTAGCCATCAGATTAAGATCGGACAATTCGAAATTGTTCGGACTCATGCAAGCTACATGACGCAAGCCTCATTCGAACTTTTCCCATTTTATTATTCCAATATGATAAGGCAAGACCACTACAAATTAGGAAAGCGACATCCATTAGCAAACAAATTGGTTAATGTATAAGATGCAGACATCACCTGTAAATAGCGAAGCCTCGGTCTCCTGATACTAGTACGGAGTAATTGAGAAACAGAAGAAAGGTTCGGCAGGGGCGACCTGAGAACACATGAAGACAACCATTCAACCTCCCAAGCCGGAGCAGTACTCATGTGTTCGCAGGTCGCTCCTGTTGAACCTTCCCCCACTTTACACCCTCCTCCCTCTCCCAAGTTCAACAAAGTAGATTGAACTATATAGGCCCCATTGATGCTCGGGTTTTGATGTACTGTTCTCCCAACTTCCGCGACCAATCAACCCAAACAACAGTGTACTGCATCAAAAGAGAGATTCAGATTTCCGTGAGAGTACAAGTTTGGTACTTCAATATCCATACGTCTCCCCCTGTACTACTCCAGTTACGACGAGTGAGTGTGGGAGCCACTCTGCTCATCTGGGTCTCATGTCCCGTTCAGCAGCTTTGCTCATTTGGCCAAAACACCCAACCCGGCTGTAAGCCATTACCACAAGGAAGGACTGATCACAGCTGGTTTCCTGAAACAAATCTGTTTTACAGCAGTTAGTGAGACTGGCAAAGCTTTTTTTAGCTCCTTTCCCAATTCCCAACTCCCTAATGTCTTCGTCCTCCTTTGCTTTCAAGTGGTGAAGGGAGTAGGATGGTAGGATGGAGAATCAGCAGAATTTAAAGGTGTCCTTCTCTTTCAGAAATGCCACCATTCTGGTCTGTTTCTTCAACCTCATCACCGCCCTTCTTCTTATCCGAGGTTTCCTCAGCGCCTCCAACAGGACACTTTCTGGAGATGGATCCGATTCTGGTACTCACTTAGCCCTTCGTTTGCCTCAATTGGTTTTCTTTTGATTTCTTGTTCATACCTCTGGGTATTGATTTGTGATCAGCAAGGTGGAATATGCTCTCCACATAGTTTAGATGGCACAAAGTTTGAGTCTTTTGACCAAATTTCATCTGCATCTGAAATATTCCCTGCCATCTAGTCGGTGTTAAAATTAGAAGCATTTAAGTAGCTGCCACCTCGAATCATGCTTTTCGTATTGTCGAAGATGTCGTGGTCCTTTTAGAATTTTACGTTTTTCAACGTATGTATTGATGCATGTGAGAATCATGAGAAGCTAGAAGGAGATGAGTGAAGGGTCAATTGGTAGCTCGTCTTGACTTCATTGGTTGTGAGCATTATTTCTGTACAACAGTCCAAGTAAGCTAATTTGGTTGTGCAGCACAGTTGAGATCCATTAAGGAAGCAGAAGAAGCACGTCGTGCAATGGAGCCTGTGGATCTTATTAAAAGAGTAAGTATAGAATGTTGATTTATTTAAGGGGAAATCTATGGTTTATCCTCGTCTTGGTGTGAAAATTTGTTTTTTTTAGCTATGAAATGTATGGATATGTAATTTATTTCATTATTTGCAACTCGTCTATATTTTTTTTTTGTTTGAAGTCAAAGATCAATTCTAAAAAAATATATTGTGTTGAAAGTGAATGGCGCATGCCTAAGAAATTTGAAAGGATTTTCCTTTTGGTTATAACAACGTACCATTCCGGTTAATGGAGTAAAATTCTGTGTACTATATCTGCCCTGAGTGGCATCATTTTCTTGGAACCAATCTCTACCGGCCTAGTTTTTTGATTGATCTTTAATGATGTTTCTTTCATCTGGTTTTCTTCCTTATGCACTTACTAAATTCGTAAGTCTCCTTTTTAAGTTTGGCTGTCATCTCTTTGTGCTTATCTTAAAAAAACTTAAGTTAGCAGCTCCATTTATCCTTTTTAGTTACTACTGTATTTCTCTTTTTTTTATAAATACTACTATATCTCTTCTTGACTTCAATTACCCTTTTTTTTATTAGATACGAGAAATCCAAGAAGAAGCAAAAACAGATCCAGAGACAATAGTGCAAGTTAAAGCTCCAACAAAGTCTGCTGCAGTTGATCTTTCAAAGAGATTGCAGGATTTTCGTGCTCTAAATGATCCAAGTAGTAAAAAAGGTAAGTGGAGTGTTTTCCTAAAATTTAGAAATTGTGTGTGTGCGTAACATTTTTATGTGCATTCTTGTCCTGAACAATGAATATTGGCACTTTATTTTTCATTATATCTTACTAATCGAGGATACATGTTTTTTTCCTGCGCCTTTCAAATTATGGGCTTTACATATCATGATTGGTGACAAAAACTAGAATAGTTTACAATCAGACTCAACTTCTTTTAATGTATGAGCACTTGAATTTGATGTAAAATAACATTAAACATTCTCTTATGATTATACACCATATTATGTGATTAGTTTTCAGTTTCTATGATACGCATAGTAACATTTAAGTAATTTCGGAGGCAGTTTTGACTTGTTTCGTACATTTTCAAACAGTATCCGAGGCAGTTTTGGATTAGGCAGTTTTGAGTCTCTACGCAATATGAAATAATTTCAATTTCTCGGGCGCGATATGAAAGTTGCCTATTTTTTTATGATCCGAAACCTTCCATATATCTCTTGTAATTGTTTGACTTTTTTCTTCAAAACTTGAGCAGTTTGTAAAATTAGGAGTGTCTAAGGCTAGGCTCAATGCTCTATGTGTAGTTTTGTATAAAAAATGAGTTTTCCTATATTTGAGCGGTTTACTTGAGAAAATTACCTCTGAACCAAATCATCCTGTGGGCAGTAGGAAATTTGCTTTGGCTGTTCCTTGAAATGGCAATTTGTTTCAGGAAAAACAATCCCGTGTTAAAAGCTGTGTATATGACTATAGAAGCAGGAAAATTAGAAATATGCAGGTGTATGTCTCTGAAAGCTGGTTTTATTCACAGTTTACTTTTAGATTCATTATTTTCCTCTTTCATTATGAGCAAGATCAGTTCAGATGATGACCTTTGTCCTTTGTGGCTTAGTGGCTTATGATGATTGCGTCATTGAATAAATTCATTTGTTGAGCCACATGCCTCACCTGCTCCTCTCATCCTTTAAATATGCTCAACTAGGAAATACCTAGTTAGAAGTCTTTTTTTCATTTCATCACCTGCTGTTGTTTTCCTCTAAGGGTCTGTTTGGTTAGCGGGCAGAGAAAGAGATGGAAAAAACATGATTTAAGAAAAAGAACAGAAAATAATAGAAAATAAATTGCCTTTTTCCTTTGTGTTTGGATAGAAAGAAAACGAAATTTAAATTTTCCTTCATGCGTTTGGATAGGAAGAAAAGGAAAGAAATTACCCTTTTCCTTCGTGCTCATGTTCTCTATCTTTTTCTTGCTGTTTGAGAAAGAAAAAAATAAGAAAAACTTATAAAGGCATTTCTCCTGTGGGTCCCATGTAATGGAAAATATGTTTCCCGCTAGGGGCGGAGCCAGGATTTCATTGACAGGGGGGGCAAGAAATGGACATTATTATATTTTTATATGTCAGTGCAAAAAAAAGCAAAAAAATGACATACCACATTGTAAATTACACATATGCATAACAATTTATAGAATGGTTAGTTCTACGGTAGACGTGGAACACATTGATGTTTCAAATTCCTCAAGACTTTTATAATTGAGCTAAACTAAAATTTTTACCAATTTCCAGTCTGTAAAAAAACAATCTTCCATTTTGTTGTAAAGCATTGTTTTATTCATAGCATAGTTGAAAATGACTTCTCGGTTCTTGTGGTAGTATGGTCACACAACAGGCTGCCTATTTAGGGACCCATTCTTCAAGTATTTCAATGTGAGATTTTCAATTGATCCATGGCATGCACTCAACATCAAACAATATTCTAATGTAAATAAAAAAGCCAATGTTCTAATGCAAGTTCTTGCCAATAAAGAGTTTCTCTTCAGGTACAATTGGAACATCAAATTCTAATTTTATATCAGGAATCCATTTGTGGCAGGTCTCAATTTAGCTAGTTTGAGCATGATCATAACGCATTATATACAATCTTTTGCAGCATATTACTATTTAGTTAGCTTAGAACCTGTTAAAATATCTCTTTTGACATAAAACTCCTTACATTCTGATATATTTGAATATTGTCGACAAGCTAAATTCATTGTACATGAGCAATATTGCTTGATCTTATCACGGGGTATTCGCTATTGATCATTGTGGGTAGAATGGAGTGGAGCCTCTTAAGTGGTGACTACTCCAGCAAGACATAAGTGTCAGTTATGCACTAACTATACTTCTCTTTTGATTTTCTTATTTGTTTTGTGGGTTCTACGTGATGATTATTGATCTCATGTATGTCGCTCATTATGAAAAATCTTTATCACATTTCAGTGCTCGAGGAGTGGCGGAAAAGAAAAATGGAACGAGCTAGGATACGTGAATTGGAGAAAAATGCAACTACTGCAGTTTAGGTCTGAGACATTACCAAAAAAGTTTGAGCTGTGGGTACTAGTAAATTGGCTGGTGCCTTGTATATATTCCTTATGACGGTTGTAAATTGGAAAAAGAAACATTATGTCACATTCATTATTCCTAATGTGATTACAGAGGTATTGTGCACTTGTATCAAATTTTTATTCTTTGTGCTTGTTACTTTTAGTGTGCTTCAAGTGATAACTCATGTTCTTGGAAACCTTGGTAAGTGTTCGAATAGTTTTATATGGTGACTGCAAACCAGAAAAATCTGTCGAATAACTGCCAATTTGCTTAGCTCAAGAAAGCGTCTCAAGCTTCCCTTAGATTTAATTATTCAGCTTTGAAGCTTATTCTCATTTATAGTGTTCTCCCCTGTACAGAAAGACTTGGCTGCATTTGAAAAATTATGGATCCACCAATAGGTGGCTAGATATGCCCTACGGGCCAATAGATCATCATGAACGGGCCAATAGGGTAAACAGAGGCTTGAAATGCTGTGTCCACAGGCCAATAAATTCAACGTATTTTCTAATGCATTTAGGATTTTTTGGACGGAGGGAGTGTAATACTAGAAAGCAATACGAGCTGTGAGCAGCTTCAGCATTTAAATGCATTGGTTCAGCACGACCATTATTTTTGGAAAAATCAAAATAAGGTGGCTTGTACATATGCAATCGTAATTGGAAGAAGGGGATAAACATAAAATAAATAAACACCAAAACCCTCAAATATATGTGTGACTTGAAATTAACAGATCCTAAAACTTTCTTAGAGCTAGTTTTCCAATTTTTCTGCTGCCATTTAGCTTAAAGCTTATGAGAAACACTTTTTGAGCCTGTTAAAACTAGTTGCATTTTCCAAAACCTGCTCAAATGTTGATTGAAGTGGAGGCAAATCAACTGTTTGACTATGAAAAAATATATACTCCAACCCGATAAGGCAGTCGTTGTCGTATCCGTGTCTGATACATATCAGACACAGGATATGGCAGCGACACGGCTGCCTACGTATGCATTCAAGTATCCGAAAAAAAGGTCACATTTTTTATACGGTTGGATACATGTCGAATACGTGGTGGATACATTTCCGACACGGATCTGTTTCTTTTTTTCTAACTTCTGAATACGCAAATGCATGTACTCCTACTACATCTACTGCAAGAGCTATTATTACCAACCACACTCAGCCAAGGTATACTCCTCTCGTCATCGATTTTAATTTTTTTTATTATACTCCAACCTAAAATAATGATTTTATGACTTTTTTAAATACTTTATTAGAGGATTTGAACTTTTCGTAAAGAGCTTTATAATCATTTTGCTTCGTATATGAAATAGCTCAATGTTTTTGCGTAAGCTATTTAAGATTGTTGGCTTTTTATTGACTTTTACAATTGATTTTTGCTTAAATATCTTGTTCACTCATCCCTTGTGATTATTCCTTGCATAAAAATTATGAATAAAAAATTACTTTTCAATAACAAGTTTGTAGCTATAACATTTACAAGGTTTGAAGGAAAAAATATGGTGCTATAATACCAAAAAATATATTTAAAAATTATATAAATAATTTTTTATTAGCCATGCCGTATCATACTTTTTAGGAAAATGCCATGTTCCTGTATCCGTATCATGTCGCCATATCCGTATCCATGCTTCCTAGCTGTTTGATTTGTGATTTTTTCTCTTTTTTGTTTTCTTGTTTTTTTGTTATACTTTATACCACAGAGCTAGTGGACACGATCAAAGGTATTCAATGGGACAAACACATTACTTATTCAAGGGAGACAGGGTGGCCGTGTCACACTGGACTTCGATTAAAGTCTAAATTTTATGCTCCTTCTGTCCAAAATAACCTGACTGCATTTAAAAAATTATGGATCTAGAATTAAACGGCTGGATTTGCCCTACATGCCAATGATCCTCATGAACGTGCATATGAAGAGGTAAGTGGAGGCTTGAAATATTGTGGGCCTATAGGCCACTAAATTAAACTCATTTTCAAATGTTGCAAGGATTTTTTTGACAGAGGGAGTATAATATTTGAAATCTTTCATCTTCCTCTTTTCCTCTATTTCTATTTTTGAACAATTATTGCTTTGAATTGAACATTCTTTGACATCTGGATGTGTCTGTTCACTTTTTAACTTGCTTGGATGTCCAAGCAAAGTTTCGAAGACGATGTGAAGCCACATTTTTTTTGACATGGATTCCATCTCTTTACCTATTACAAGCAAAAACGTTGGTTGAAGATCTAATATTGTACTGACTCTTTCAAGCAATTCCCTTAAATAATAAAAGCAGAATATAAGACATGGATCCCAATTTCCATCTACCAATTCACTACCTTATGCGATTAAGCAAATGAAATGGCATATCCACCAACTCATGCATGCGATAAATGCCTTGTGTTACTCCAAAAAAAAAATGCCTTGTGTTACATTACAACTTTTTTCCACTGCCTCCTGCCAATACAAATTACAAGAACAAACTGGAAGGAAATTTACCACCATTCTTACTGTTCGAACATTGGGGATATGGTAGTGCAATTTTTATATATCCCATTATCAAGTCTCTAAAACAGGTATAATTGTTTAATAGCTTTCTCAATACAGTACTGTGTACGTGTTTGTATCCTTTCCTCTTGTATATAATGAGCTTAACGACATAATTATGCCTTCAATCTCATGTCTGCAGATCACTGTTGAGAGAAGGAAGACTAGTTAACCTACTTATTGAAGGGAAAAAAAACAAACCAACTCCATTAGCTATGCAGAGTGACACATTCCCTCTGACCTCAAGTGGCTTCAAACTAATACATTCTCTAAAAATGTAGGCTCTCTTCACCACCCTCCACACCAAAATAATCCCTTCACTCTTTGAACTTCCAGCAATGGCCACCTTCACATTGCCCAAGTGCCTCTCCCTCCTCTCCCTCAACCTCCTCCTCCTCCTCTGCTTCACCTCCACTATGCAACCCATGTACCAAGACACTACGGCTTCCATGCCGCCATTGTTCCTTCAACAGCCTGTAGCTATCTGAACACACCCTACAATCCTGCCTGCCGCCCTTACTATGTCATTTCGCCTTTTGCCACTTGTTTCTATGGCCACGCTGTGGGTGCACCATTCTTCAACTAACTGCAGGCCAACCAGTTCTTCTCCCAGCAGCAGGCCAACCAGGCCTTCAACCAGTTGGAGGCTAAACAGCTCTTCAACCAGATGCAGACCAACCAGGCCTTCAACCAGCAGCAGGCAAACCAGTTGTTCATGAACTCTCAGCTAGCTAATTACGTTCAGTTCCCGGGTGCTTATGCTTACCCTACTACTGGGGCTATCTACGTGTACTGACTGCAAGCTCTTCCTGTCTTCTGCTATGAAGACATAGACTTAGAATAAGTTCGTCTTGAGAATAATGAGCATGAATAAAGCCGAGGGTTTGAAGCTTGAGTGATATTCGGTTTACTATCTCTCGAAGAAATCAAACCTTTCTCTTGGGCCCAACTAGACTCTAAGCTCAGTAACTCCTCTTATGTTTTTAGATTCTACACTCGCTCTTTCCGTCTAATCAGCACTATCTGGTAGCTAGGTCACGCACGAATCAACAAAAGGACTCCTTGCATTTGATTTTAATTTAGTAATTATTCATTGGAAAATCGGAAATATGGAACAGAGGGAGTAGTAGCAATGAACTTACTACACTCTTTTTTCTTTTGGGAACAGTTGCTGCACTCTTTTGCAGTGAGGCTTCAAGCGATATAAGTTATACAATGATAGATAACATTTACGCGATACCATTTTCCAACTTGTGAAAACATAATTTAAATAACAAGCTGCTCAAGTAACGAATTCACCTTTTGGTAACAACCACTTATCTTTAGTGCAAGTCTCCAAAATCTTGAGTCTAGGTTACAAATTAACCTGTTTAATAGTTCTCTTAATTCAATCTTACTTTTTTTCTAGTTTTCTTGCCATTTCCTCCACTTCATCTAGGAGACAAGGAAGTGAGGAACACACAAGCTCAAAATTTATACAGATGTTCGATGTTCTCACAGTTATCAAACCTAAAAGCATATGTACATTACTGCAGTTAGTAACTCTTAATCATCTAAAATAAATGCATTTCACTACTGTATTTTTTGGCCTGACTGTTCAGTAATTAATCACAAACTGGGGCTGGAACCCTTGCCGGTGATCAGCAGAATTTTACACAAGTATTTGAAATAAAGGACACAAACTCAGCTGTTTATTCATTGATGTCTGGTAAAAGGTACATAGTGGCACCAACAAGATCAGACTGCATTGTTAGTAGGTAGTGAGCTACAATTGCTGCTAAACAATGAGATTGCAAATCAGATATTTACATTGACTTTATGTTGACCTCTGAACTGGAAAAAAGCGACAGCACCAAGATCTATAACACGGCTGAATTGCTGCTATACTCTTACTCTTACTGTCACAGACTCAACAAACTAAAAGAAAATATAACTACTACATCTATCTCCGGCAAAACTATTATTGCCAGAAAAAAAATGGTCCTTATGCAACAATTACATACAGAACGCTGTGGTTATAGACAAACCATAAATCCTAAACAAAGATTCAGCGCAGCACAGTACCTCCACCTTCTCCAAAGTAAGCGGGTAAATCATCTCATCAGCATCAGAATACTTCTCCTAGGCTTCTTTTCCACTTGCTTCCTGGTAACAATCTGAAGTTTCTCTTTGACAAGCCGTTCAAGTTCTTCCAAGTTCAGGTTTCCCATATCAAAATTCTGGTCCATTGCACCCATAGTTGATTTAAGGAGAGAAAAGGTATCAACGGGCTGGGGCTTGGACTCGAGGATTTTTGGTTTGACAGGGCTTGAAAGCAGAGAGAGGTCAGACTCGCTGGATGCAGAGCCTTGAATGGGTAGCAGTGCCTCTTCAGAATCATCAGATGACGGTGTTAAGGGGCTGGCGAGCGGCACAGCCATGATTTCAGCGGCAATAGGATGATTTCGTTCAGTGCTGTTATTAGCAGATTGCTGGCGACTCCTCCTCAATTCCATAATCTGAAAGAGCAAAATATACAATTACTTGTACCTCATGTCCTCATCAAAACATAAGAACAGCACTCATGATCTATTCGAAGCAAAAGATGATTAAGATAAGAAGTCCTTTCATCAGCATAACATTACATAAGCGGAATGAAACTCCCCTCAAATTCTTTTAAGAAAATAACTCTTCTCAAGATCACAAAACAAGATTTGAAAATAAACATTGGAGCTTCACGAGTCATGCTTATTTCATCAGAAGGTGACAAATCATTTCGGGTTTTTTGCCAGTACAAACAAGCAGACATATCATCAAATATCAAGAGGACGAACTGAAAAACATGACATGTTTGGATTTTTCAATTACACCATCCTGATAAGATCAAAGTCCTAAATACAACAGTTAATTTACTTGCTTCTGCAAATTTACGACCTACCACACTATAAAGAAGCCAAATACAAAAAACCGAACGGAGACGAAAGATGGGTGTGCTGATTGCATCAAACAGCTTAAAAATGTCAAGATCCTAAAAAACTAAAGAAACCCATGAACAATTTCGCTCCTAGTTCCACAAAAACAGAGAAAATACACATGAAATTAAGCCAAATACACCACATTTAACTTCCTAAAAAACAGAAATTTCCTCGCAAGAACACATCAATCAAACATACCTACTACCTAATTAACATCTAAGCCAGCAAGAAACAAAGAAGAAACCAAAAATGTCGCAAGAAAGGGAAAAGCGTCTAGAATCAGTACATTGGCGATGTGGGTAATGTCGCGCAGGGGAGTCCTCGGGTACCACGCCGGCAGCGGGCTCCTCTTGGGCCGATTTCTGGCTGCTCCGCCCCGGCGGTGGCGGCCACCACCTGGCAGAATGTTCACCTTGTTGTCAGTAGAAGACCAACGCTCCCCGTTTCCGACTCTTGATACTTCCCGGAGAGATAACTCAGGTCGAGACGCGAGACCCGGGGACCAGTCTCCGACCCACCTCCCCGGAAGTCGGTCTCTTGGCTCCGGCATGGTTGACCTGCATCGCAACCAAAATGGTCAGGTTTTTCAAAAAGAGAGAAGGGAAAGAGCGTAAATCCGTCATCTTACGCTTGAATCTGATCGCTGAGAAGAACTAGAATTGGCCGGAATCTTCTTGGGAAGAAGGAAGGAGCGACCGTGGGGGTCTGAGCGGGATTTCGAAGGTTTAAATAGATGGAGATGGTGAAATGCTAGAAATACCCTCCACAGCACGGCAATAATATTTCACATATGTGTTGCATTGGGAGGCTAATACAGAGGGGTTAATTTGTCACTCCGAATTTATTTTTTTTGAAGTACTCCCTCCGTTGATAGTAGATTAGAAAACCAAAATGAACTGATTTTGTTCGTTTTCTTAAATCCAGACTGGTATATTGAGCGGAGGGAGTAGCTAATAAAAAATCTGGGACACGATGCAGATTGGGCCGTTTTGGAGTTGGGTTTAGAGTTGAATGCCAGTGATGGGCCCAGTTGGCAAGTTGCATCGCCTAGAGGCCCAGAGAGTGAGCCTGACAATCTGCATCATAGCAACAATGACTAATGATTTTTTTTTGTTAAGTACGACTAATGACTTAAACTTGATGAACTCTAAATTCAATTATAGCGGATGAACTCTAAATTCAATTTGGTCTACACTCAATTTGCACTCACCTACTCTCAGGGGGCTGTTTGGTTAGTGAAATTTAATGAGTCTAAAAATTAATTAAGATATTCAGGCTGAATTGGTGTAAAATAGGAATTTCGTTTGGTTGCTGAAATGAAAATTCACAATTCAATCTTAATTTCATGAATCACTTCATGAAGATTCACAAATTAAACTTGAATTGAGGGAGAATTTTTTTTCGACCTGAATTTTAAATTCAATCCAAATTTATGAACCAAATAAAAGTAAGTTAGTTATCTCCAAATTTATGTTGAATTTTCTACCAAATTCATGAACCAAACAGAAGGTAAGAACATCCCATTTGAATGGAAAATCCATCAAATGGGTTTCATCTTACGCTTGAATCTGATCTCTAAGAAGCACTCGAACAAATCGGAACCTCCTCCGGCGACGTAGAAGAAGAGAGGAGAATCGACCGTGGCACCTGAGCGGGATTTCGAAGTTTCAAATAGGTCCGGTGGGGATGGATGTTATGATCCTATTAAGATTAGGATTAGATTAGATTAGTATTCCTATGTCAATTAAGACTATAGCTTATGGTCTATCCTATGTCAATTAAAATCATGGCTTAAGAGCCTATAAATATGTAAAAGGGTCTTCCCTAATCCAGAACCCAAGATCAATGAAGAACTAGTTTATTTTATGTGTTTTACTTTCTTAGTTATAGTTTATTTATGAGTTTAGCCAAAGCGTAGACGAAGGGCTTGCTCAAACTTGTTCCATGTAGAATCTAGGTGACGCTCCAAATACTGGTTCACCCAATGCATAGCACACCCTTCCATATGAAAGGAAGCCAACTCACAACGCTCATAAGCGAGGGTCCAATGAAAGTGGAAGAAGCGTTTAGCACGTGAAATTCACACATCTGGATCGCGTCTATTAAATACAGGAAATGTGACACGTACCGGCCGAGCCTGGACAGTGCCTTCCCGGTCAATAGGAGCATTCGCGTATCGAGGATCCACAAGTCCACGACCACGACCATGATTGCGCCGTCCACATCCATGATAGTCCACATGATCTGGAAACTCGTCATTAGATGCATAATAATCATCCGCATTAGCAGAAGCATATGCGTGTGGAGGCTAAAACCCAGGGTGCACCGGAATATATAGAGGGGGACCCACAGCAGGGTCCACGTGGGGTGGTAGAACGCCAACGCCCGATGGATGAATGGCCTGAAATTGGGCAACAGGTTGGGTCAGCATGTCAGTAGAGGAATGAGGGCCGGTTCTCGGGATCGGGCCAGGACCAGGCATAACCAGGCCGTCTGAACCCACTTGCAGAAAGCCCGAAGGCACGCCTAAGCCTTGCTGGGAAGAAACTAGGGCAGGGGTGGGAAACGCGATCGGGGTGGCAGCGGCGGCAGGAATCCGAGGCGGCGATGTTGACGGCAGTGGCGGCTGGTCAGGCGGTGGCCACAGAAATCCCCCAGAAGTGCCAATCGAGCGGAGCTCATCGCCTCCAAGCAGTAGGTGAGTCCCGGTGAGAACCGCATTGGCGGCGGCTAGAGGGGAAAGGCCGAAGGAGGGGATCTGGCCGACGGAAGGCTGTAGCATCCGGGCAGAAGGCTGGAAAGCGCCAAGAAGTGTAACATCCGGAAAATTAGTAAGTATCTTAAAACTGAAATTTGACCCTCTTAATGATTGATTTGACCGTGTGATGCTTTGTTTAAATTAAAGTTGGTGAAAAGAGCTTTCCAACGACACCAATTTTGTGTGATTTGGAGTTCGGAGTAAAAAGATATGGGAAATTGAATAAACACGATCGATCGCGCTGAAAACGATCGATCGGCTTATGGAACACGATCGATCGGCTTCGATCGGCTACGATCGGCGCCATCGCGCAGTTTGTAAACAGCGCAGGACGATCGATCGCCGTATTGCACGATCGATCGCCAGTTGCGGTTTGGCGAATTCTAACCTAATTTTGAGGCGGATTTGATTGGGAAAGATGCCATATCCTAACTAGACTTGTATTGCACGTTCCTAGGGTGATTTAGGGACTCTCCCATTGGTGGAAAGTGCCCAAGATATGGTAGAATTGATTGGGCAAAGATCTTCTAAAAAACTCTATATAAACCCATAGAGTCTAGGCTTGTGCTTTTGAAAACTAAACCCTAGAACGTCCAGAGGCTTTCCCCTCTCCTTCCCACGTTCATCCCTCTCATAGAAGACCTCTTCTAGTGGGAATTGCTCAAGAGCTTGGATCGGGAAGCTTTGAAGGAAGCGGAGGAGACGAACATCGCGTAGAAAGGCGACGTCTTTTGGTGATAAAGAGTAGGATGGTTTTTCCCTCTCTTCTTATTCTTTTCTCACATTATATGATGAGTGTTCTTACTGACTTCCTTGGAGTATTGCTTTGAATCTTGCGGGATTAATGATTTATGTCTTGTTTTCCGTGTGTATTGCGATACATGCATATATGCCTTCATGCTTCATGTCTAGATGGTAAATCACATCAAAGATGGATGCTTTATTAATTCTACAGAAGATAAAAGTTCTGATATTGTTCTGATTATGATGTCTAATGATTGAGTCTTATGCCTTAATGATCGTTTTGCTTAAATCAATTTAGTTGAAAGATATTATGGTCTAAGATTGTGTTATATGTGAAGAAACATGATAAAAAGGGAATCTTTTGGTAATTCTAGTTAATTCCAGGATCTGTAATTGATCTAGGAGGGGAGTATTATCATCTATCATGAGTATAATATCATCTATAAGTGGTACGGTATAAGTTAATTAAAGTTTAATCAAGTTTCTCACTTTCGGCCAGAACTGTTTCTGCACGGACAGTCGACAGTGAATAATTCATAACTAATTCATATGATATCAGAAAAATATAAAACCGGTGGGGTTAGAAACTAGACTCATAAGGGTACTCTCAGTAAAAATTTCAGAAGATAATATTAACTATACAGAGTCTGGGAGCCGCTGGAAGTGGACTGTTATGCAAAAGACAGTGAGCAGAATCCAAGTGAAAACACTATGTACTTAAGTAAAACCACTCAATAAGATGTGAAGATGGTAGGACGTGTCAGTAACTATTACTGGATTATATCCTTATGATTATCACAGTAAGGTTGGGTTATGGTTAATATGATAGATGGGTAATACTTATGTCAAGAAAACCGTAATCGTGTATTTGAAGATAAAGCGCTTGTGTCGGTTTGAGGTTCCGTTTGGAATCCAAATCATCTAAGACTCATTAATACCTTGTCTCTGATTTATATATTTCAATAAGACCTATATGATTTTCCATCTAGGGCTGAGCATGAACGTATGTATGGATTGTGTTATTCTCTTTGTGTGACATTCCCACTTATACTCTGTATGTGAGTCTGTTCTGGTGATTGATACCTTATGTGGTTAGAGCGTTGCGGCCTCTATTTCGTTGAATTATTATTCATCATGATTATTTGATTGATTCCTCCACTAGAGGTCTTGCGGGACTTCTCCGGAAGTGGATTCATAGTATGCTCACATTATGCCATTGCTTGATCTTGCGGGGTCACTAATATTCGTGGTACTGCGGTTCCACACTGCCCAAAAAGAGGCAACATACGTACGTTAGATTGTTGACATTACGGAAGGTCTTCAATCTCCGCCCATCGTGTCCGTAAGCACTGGTGGGGCCAGCATCCTAGACGCATGGCAGGGTTCCAAAAAGAGGACCCCTAGGGTGGTTCTGGTATAGTCACTTGCGGGTGATCGGTTCAGCGAGCAGAAATTGTACTCCTTTCACTTTTAATGTCTGGAGCTTTTTAATATGATTATCATTCCCTCCTTACTCATATGTGTAGTAGGAGCCTTATTGTTGTTTTCCCTTCTTGCGGGTTGGAATTATTATCGACTAACCTTTCAGGTGTAATAATCCTTGGTTTAGTCCAGATGTCGCGGCATCTTCATAAACCTTTGTTATTCTTATCCTATTCATACTTTTGTTCTTATTCAGTGGGTTTTTACATCCTACTGAGTGTTTCTATGAAATACTCATGCATCCTCTGATGCAGGCGCAAATGGAATTTGAGATCAAGAAGTTGCAGTAGTGAAGCGGTCGCAGGAGCCGTGAAGACTTAGAGTTTATATTATTTGCTTTGCTTATTTGATGCTTATGACATTTAATGGCAATTGTGTGCCATAGATTTATAGGTTTATTTGATTTGACTTTCTTAAATGGATTATCTTTATTATCAGTATTATTAAGTAAATTTCCATTCCATGGTATTCATTAATGTTTGTATTTGTATTGCACTGATTATGGGCATGACCGATTACACATCCTTTTGAGATGATCGTAATTGGTGGTGAAATCGACTGTTCGGTCTCGCGCCCGAGATTCTCTACCTCCAAATGTATATCATTGATTGGCTTCCGCACTTCGATCGAGGTATGGGATTTCGGGGCATGACAAGAAGCATAAAGGTGCCACCTTTGGCGAGGTGGTGCGGCCGAGGGAGGGGGGCGGCGGAGTTGGAGGGAGGGGTTGTCGCCGCCGTCAAAGGGGGAGGCCATTCCATGGCAGCCAGTGTCTGACCGGGCATCACCACGGTCTCCGACAGACCGGACAGAGATGGCGCCGACAAGGAGGCTGCGGCCACGATGCCAGTGGTCGGGAGGAAGGCGTCGGCGGAAATCAGCGGCGTCACAGCGGCCGAAAAGGTTTCTGACGGAGCTACAGCCGGCCAAGGCGATACGCCCGCCGGCGGCCATTATGTGCTGGGGGGAAAATACTGATGCGGAAACAAGGACGGAGAGGCGCCGAAGCTCGGAGGAGGAGTCAACACCAGCTGGCGATGCAAGGACAGCAAAAGCTCCTCAACACGACGGTTGGACTTCGCGATCGTGTTCTTCAAATCGGTAAAGTTTATATCATGAGCATCCAATTTTGCTTCTATTTGGGTCATGCAGGTAGTATCCGATGTGAGGGTGGTAACGGGGACGTCGTGAAAGTCTGATGGCTGAGGCGTCATGGATGAGGGTCCGGAGGACGTCGGCAGTGGGTTGAGACTCTTCCGACGGTCGCCGGTCATGGCGACAGTAAGGGTGGGTGGGAACTAGGGTCGAAAAATGGCTCTAATCCAATGATGTAGACACGACGTCTACAACGGAGAAGAACAAAGAGAAATAGAAAAGCTAAGCTAGAACAAATAAAACTAATATGTATTTGTCATCTGATAATCCCGTTTTGGCTATAGGCCTTACATATATAAAGAGTAAAAATATCCTAATATTAATAGAAGTAGTAAACCCTAACTAGAAAACCTTATTAAAGAAGGAATCTTATTCAGAGAATGTAATTGAGTCCATAACAATGGAAAACCTACAATTCCTATAATACCTAAGGATTTTGATGCCATGGGCCCCATGGACGTTAAAGCAGAGGGACTAACTCGTCAAATGAGATGTGGGCCTTGCTGCAGATTGGGCCGATCAGACTGCAGTTGGGCTCACTAAAAATTGAATGCCACCAATGGGCCAGGTGGACATTTGAATAGTAACTGTAGTATCGATGGGCCGATTACTAAAAGTGTAACCCAACATCGGATAGCTAGGTCGGGAAACTTTGTGTTGTTTGGAACTTTGGATGACCAAACCACACCTGACTCAGAATCTGATCTGGGATTTTCAAGCAAGATCAGACAATTAATTTGGAGTTTTCACATGCTGTAGCTTCTGAATTGACCTAACCGACTTCTGTTGCTCAATAACGGTTAGTAACTACCAAGAACATATACAATTAGATTTATGATGGTTATCCATGTGGTCTCATGTGTTTCCTTCCTTGGTCAATTTGGTCTTGCTGACATTGCATGGAGTCGAAGAATCTATGCTCCAATTGTTTTCTCATGTTCTCTTAGATTTATTATTGACAGTATCATGCGACAATGCTCTCTAACTACCAACTTCATCCGTAATTAATAACCTAAATCAATATTCCATTGATTTGAATCTATTTTTAGGATGGCACTGATCCTAGTCAAGGGGCTCCATCAATGTAGAACAGTAGAAGTAAAGAAGAATAAGATTAGATGATGGCCTGACTGCATGCGCAGTTCTACCGTAGTCAAACTGAAACGATCTTGCTCACTTTGAAGTAGTTTAGTCAAGTTGCAGGTGCTCACTCCTGCAAAACACATGCAAATCTCTAATTAATGTGCTAAAGTGAAAACAAAGGGTTCTCATAATGGATGTGCTGGGGTTTGAATTTGGGGAACATTATTTTTTTGGATAATTGAGGGACATTATTTATACATTTTTTTTGCTAAAAGGGACATTATTTATACATGATATCGATATAGTACAATGAATCATGACCTGATTAGATTGTTATTATTAGTTAAAATATACATGGGTTGCGAATGCAGCCTTAGGAGATGGTAAATGAAAATCATTTTCTCGTGCGTAACTCATTCGAAATGACCCTGGAAGGATGTTTTTGTTCACCTGGCAACTATAGGCAAGTTACTCATTCTAATAAAATGATAACCATTATTCTAAATCCAAAGATGATGGTCATGTGTAAAACAAAACTTTAGGTATATCTCTAACTAAGCTCTCTGCGAAAGTGGACTGAACCATCGGATCAAGATTCTAAGAAAATGACACTACGTTACTAAGTAATACAATCTTCAAATGTGTTCCTTTTTTAGGCACTTAATCTTTATGTTATCAAGTAGCTCAGTGCCATACAGTAGTAACTAACATTGCTCTCTCCGATATCCATATCAATATAGCTCCATTTGGCATTTTGGCTCAATTGAATAAAGTGGTTGGGCAGCTTCGAATTTGTCAATCTCCATACACCTCAGACTTAAAGCTATTGATTACCACTCCCATGGTTCATTTTGAAGTTCAATTGCATCATTTAAAAGTACTCCGAGGGAATATTTAACTCCGTTTCCTTCGCGGATGAGGCTCTGTATCACACAGAGTCGTTTATGTCTGGGACCTACCTTTTACAGGCATGGTGGGGATTACCTCAAATGACACACCGTACGCTGTGCCCAAGAAATGAGCATTTTTCAAGGCCTGTTAGAGGGTGTTAAACAAAGAAAAGCATTGTCATGCGCAAACTCTTTCGTTGCCATTTTCCATTTTACTCTCTTAATATTGTTGCAAAATAACCCTATAGTACTTTTTTTTATACAAGTGCCCCTATACTTTAAACTTCAAAGAGGGCAAGATCATGCTTATCGTTCCGCCACCCATCAATGGCACACTATATATACACATATTTGATTGAACGAGTGGAAATTGGAGATCTTCAGTTTGCTAGCATTGTCTCTTTTGTGAACCCTGTCCTGTTATCTTAGGACACAACTCACACATTATGAAGCTTTCTAAACACTTGTAACAAAACAAAAAGCTTTCCAAACACGTCCAGGAAAATAGAGCATAGAATCGAGTCGAAGTATCGTCAAATTAAAACTTAGTCCAAGCATCTCTGCCTGACTGTCACAATGCATGAATCTGACGATGGATTAAGAAATTACCATCGATTAGAAATTAACTAACACAACATGCGACATACATACATGTCCATGAACCCGGGTCTTGAACTTCTCACCTTTAGCTCTTCTTGGGATGTATAACTAAAAAGGGTATGAAAGATACATATTTTTAACTACATTGATCGAGTGAGATGCACTCAAACAGCATCGAAAGATTCACAACTTAAAAGGGTAAGCAAAAATGCTTGTAGTTTGTATGTGGAGTTGGAAACAAGTGATAGGAGTGACAATTTTATATGGAATTAGTAAGAGCTACAGTAGCAATGGATATAATCCCCATTAGAGTCCTGAGTGAACACTATTCATCCCATGTGAAGTACATAAAACGAGGGCAGCTTCTCTTACTGCAACCACATGGCGCCTCCATTCCTTCTTTTTCTCATCAGTCAGATTCTCAATCTCTGGTCTCGGTAACTGTCTCGAGTTCCCAACTGAAAACTCTATTGGAAGTTGGAAGAAAGATTTGCATTTAACTAATCGTAGTTTAAGGCCACATGGGAGGCTATCCTTAAGCCAGGTGCAAGCCCCTAACGTGGAATCTGAATGAATGATGCATCTTCTTCAACGTTCAAACCGTTCCTACCGACCCATAAACCGAACTTGATTGTTGGGAACTGGTCAATGGGGAATGAGGTTGGCGAGTGTCGAGGGAGAGAAGATGAGGTCACCCACATTCAGTAACTGCCTGATTCAATTCAAATTGCAATTAATTTTACTAACTTTTTGTTCTTAATGCATGCTATTCCCCAATTTGGTCGCTGTTCTTAGATAATCTCTTTAACAAATGCAAATCAACATCACCGAATCTAGATTATAATTTGGTAAATTTGGATCTCACGGCCATTTTGTCCAGCTTATTGTGATTGTCGTCTTGACATTGTGTGCACTGTGCAGTGCTTAGACCGTGATTCACGATGTAGTTTATAAGTTGGATATGATGCATAATAGGTTAATTCCAATGGGGATGTTACAATCAATAGGTTGACACGGCGCCATGCACATGGAAGAGAAGAAGGAATAAAGCTACACATGTTTAAGAGGTAAAACATGTGACTTGTGAGTCTTACTTGGTCAATCTAGACTAACTTCTTGATGAGGTCTAGCCTATTTTCTGAATCCCAATTAGATAATACTCCCTCTGTCCCATATTGAGTGCGCTATTTGGTTTTTGAGAATGAACTAGAAAACTAAATAGGACACTTTCATGGGACGGAGGGTATATAATTATCCCGGGCAAGTGAAGTGGTTGCTCACGAGAAAGTGAAGTCGTTGCTCACGAGTTATTCTCTTTAATTGAAGTCACTTCAGAGCACAAGTTCAGCTAACCATTGTATAATAAACTCATATCTTGGTTTTGAAATGAATACCGGTTTGGTAGCAAAGATTTGATGCCACTAAACTCTATGATAACAAGTTATTGTTCTAGACTCCTGGTATAATACTATAGAGTTTGGACGGTCAAAGCAAAGAACATGTGGTTGCAAAAGAATCAGCCGAAGCTGGGAAAAGATGCATAAAACCTACATGTGACCACAAGTATGATTAATTAGAATCATTTTCATAATACACCCATTATAATAAACATAAATAACGTGGGGTTGGCTCTCATTCCCTATTAGGCATATGATGATTTGAGATACTCAGCATGTACTAATTGCCAACCTCGATTCCAAGTCTATAAACATTCCATCTTCTATAAAGCTAAGTCAAGATCGT
This sequence comes from Houttuynia cordata, assembly GCA_039654745.1. NCBI lineage: Eukaryota > Viridiplantae > Streptophyta > Magnoliopsida > Piperales > Saururaceae > Houttuynia > Houttuynia cordata. The sequence goes on from JBCJFD010000031.1 coordinate 118,170, forward strand.
TTAGGGATTTCAAAAACTTAATTACAAATTTCACAGATTTGTGAAGTTGGTGGTGGGGAACACAAAATTACAATGGTTAAAAAAAATTCCTTAATCAGACCCACCACTCATTTATCATGGCTCCGAGAATATTATAGAGACGAAATTCCTGAACACTAGTAGACTTCATCATCCTAAACTTAATATTAATTATCAGTTTGTGAACCAAAATACCCTCATAAATCATAAAACAAGGAAATGTGGAAGTCTGACGGCCCTAAACTATACTTTTCTATGAAGCCCCTCCACCCCTACCCCCCTTTCTCCTTGTCTGGTGTAGCACAGTCACGGCCTCCGATTGCATCACGATTCACCCCCCCTAAATCAGTGAATCCAGTCACCAACATGGGATTTCCAAATAACGAATGAATTCAGTTCTTACCATCATTCCTACTTATTTTTATCCTATCTCACAACCGAAAAACTTTTAAATAAACTAATTATGAGCATCAACCCACCACACATAGAGAAACAACAATGTTTAAGTTTAACGTGGAAAATTCTACCTGGGTAAAAAACAAGTGAGGCCCCCCCAAAAAAAAAAACAAGTGAACAGCTAGGTGACTCGGTCAGAAGCTTATCTCAATTTTAACCCTGGCATAATGTATAAATTTCTTCAATGCTACCATGATAGCATGCCTCGTTCACGCTCATGCATACAAATACTAGCACAACATTACCTACATATGTGCATCATCTTATTATCTCTAATACCATGCTCCTTAGCATCAAGCATATTATGAACCTTGTACAAACAAAAGCATATCACGCATCCATAATTCTTGATCAAGAACATACGTTCCATATAAATGCACAATGGAAGAGAATTGGACTTCATGTTTGAAAAACGTCTGATCGCCTATTCTATCTCTTACTCCGTGTTCCTACACTTGAGTGCTCGTGATCAGAAACTATATGTTTCAATGATTAAGTTGACTGAAGCATTCGTTTGCCTAAAACAGGAGGAGTTAGCCGTTTGGCTTCCGGTGGGTGCAATGAGTAGAGGGCATAAAGAAATAAAAAGGCGAATGCTAGAAAGTGATTGGCCTGAAAGTTCTTACAATACTCGTATGGACCCAAGAAGAACCGCTGAAATCTAAAGGGACCCATAACCCTAATCATGGACGAAGCCAAAAGGCTGCAATATTCCCGTTTTTTAATTGACCTCTCCAAGCCCAGTTCAGTGTGAGTGATGATGAACCAAATCCCCTTTTCCTCGTAGAAGCTGAAGCATTACAATACTGAAAACAACAAAGAATAACCAGAAAGAAACACTGGCTTCACAAACAATGAAAAAGCGATCTTACGCGTGATGGAACCTTATATAGCATAGGTTTTCGGTGAGCTATGAACTAGTTTAGTTTGGCTTGTTACTGTATATCGTCCCTGTTTCCACATGCCTCCAAGTGATTGCAGCCGACCACGTAAAGCCTAAACCCTAAAGTGGGGGGACTCACGATAAAGAGATCCATTAAGCTTTTCGAGCTAGCTCGACGATCCTCACGCGTGTGGCCAACTGAAACTAACCTGGCTGGTGGACAATGGAAGAGAGGCCCCCTTTGCTAGCCTGGTGATCTCTGGGATGATGATAATATAAACATGACACGCATCCCCATCCCTTTTCCCATATTGTTCTTTACAAGAATACTTGCTCTGCATGGGGATGCAGTGCATGCAAAGCTAGCTGGAGCAGTTCTGCTCATTCATTTGCAATTTTCCGTTCTTTTCACCACCAAAACATTTGTTATGTTGCACTTGGAGGCTTCTTCTTTTACGTGGAGCATTCTCAACACCAGCTTCCTCTCTCTTTCTACATGAAAAGCAGAGCAAGCCTCCGTGGAACCCACATGCATCCCCCCTCCAAGAAATGAGGTGTTAGAGCTCTACTCAGCACTCCTACAGAGGGAAGTGGGGGCTTACATGCTTCGTCTTCCATCCTTCTGTAAACAAATCTGCCTCCCAATCTTTCTTGGAACCACACACACAAAGAAACAGCCCCTTCTTCATCTCTTTCGGGACCAGTGTGCCATCCATCGACATACCAATTGCCTACTGTGTAATTTTGAAAACAGATTTAGGTTTAATTAAACTACAGCCACTTCGAGAGTGACGGTGCCTAATTACACGTTAGATTCAGTGTTAATTCCAACCTAATTAGAATTTGAGCAATTTGATTTAGGAATTTAACTATTTGCTAAAGAAAATTGCTTTTGAATGAAAGCTGGAGCTGAGCTGGATGAGGGCCAGCTTGAGGAGTTACTGGTCCAATTGCGTTGTTACGTTGTAATTGCAGATCTCCGTGGAGCCCTCCGGTCCGGCCGGACCGACTACGGCCTTCGTTCTGTGGTCGACGTCGGCCGCCGGGTTTCCATCGGAGTGGCCCCCAACTTGTTCACCTACTCCACATGGGCAAGGCGAGGGGCTCGTCCCAGTCAGCAGGGCCCGCTGCCACGTGTAATTTTGAAAACAGATATTTCCACAGGGACGTGGACCCCTAGGCCGACGGAGGGCATATTTTTCAGCCAATTTTTTTTTTTTTTTGGTATTTCAACTCTCATGAGATGCATCCTGGTCTCAATCCGGGGGATGAGGATGATGATGAGGAGTCCTTGTCCATGACCGGAACTACCTCCACTTTGTAGCTCTCGATATGTTTCTTTCGTGGCTCATCTTTTTCGCATGTCTGATTGAGAGCTTTTTTTATATTACCACGCCAATCAGTCCGGATTGCCATATTACTTGGTTTTTCCAGGTTTATCTCATGTAACCTGGTTTTGGTACTTGATTTGCCTATTTTACCCTCTTCAACTGTGAACCTATAACCTTATCTAACATTTTAAGTTTTATAATTCACCGAATTATATCTCTTCCATTTTTAGCCCATTTTTTTTTTGTTTTTCTTTATTATTAAAATTCTTTCTGATCATCATAATATCTTAATAACCTTGATATCATATCGAAAAATAATATCACAAAATCCAAGATAAATAGTATGCAGTGTCTCAACATATTTATGATATCATTATAATAAGATAGAGCACTTAAAAAATGTGAACGGATTAGAAATAAAAGAGAGATACATCGTTGAAGTTTGTTTCACTATAATAACTATCGTGTGTTCGATTACAAGATAGCACACTGTTATTGTGTAATTACTCATTTTAGTGGAACAAACTTCAATGACTCATATCTCCTTCATTTTATAGTCTGTTTTCACCCATTTTTTTATTTTCCTTATTTTTAATGTTCTTTTTTATCGTCATTATCCTAATGACCTTGATATCGTATCAAAAAAATAAACAAAAATCTACGATAAATAGCATACAATGTTTCAACATCTTTATGATACCATCATAATAAAAAAAAGATTAAAAATTTAAAAAATGGACAAAATAGATTAAAAATTAGAGAGATATGCATTGTTGAAGTTTGTCTCACTATAACAGCTATTGTGTGTTCGATTACATAATAGCACTCGTGTAATCACCGACAAACTTCAACAACTCATATTTTCTTCATTTTTAGTCCATTTTTTGCCTTTTTTTCTTCTTCTTTATTTTTAATGCTCTTTCAAATCATCATGACCTTGATATCATATTGAAAAAAATACCATAAAATCCACGATAAATAGCATGTGATGTCTCAACATCTTTATGATATCATTATAAATAAAAAGAGAACTAAAAATAAGGAGGAATAAAAAAAATGAACGAAAATAGATCAAAAATGAAAGAGATATGCATCGTTGAAGTTTGTCTACTATAATAGCTATGTGTAATTGATTATACGATAACTATTTTAGTAGGACAAACTTCAATGATAGACGTGTAATTGATTACATGATAACTATTTTAGTAGGACAAACTTCAACAATAGATGTGTAATCGATTACACGATAACTATTTTAGTAGGACAAACTTCAACAATAGACGTGTTATCGATTACAAGATAGCTATTTTAGTAGGACAAACTTTAGAAATGCATATCTCTCTAATTTTTTATCCATTTTTTATTATTTTTTATTCTTCCTTATTTTTAATGCTATTTCTTATAATGATGGTATCATAAAGATGTTGAGATACCGCATACTATTTATTGTGGATTTTAATGTATTTTTTTGATATGATTTCAAGACCATTAGGATATCATGATGATCAGAAAGAACAATAAAAATAAGGAAAAACAAAAGAAAATGGGCAAAAACAGACTAGAAATGAAGGATATATAATTCGTTGAAGTTTGTCCCCACTAAAATGGGTAATTACACGATAGTCGTGTAATCGAACACATGATAGTTATTATAGTAAAACAAACTTCAACGATGCATATCTCTATCATTTTTTATCCGTTTTTTGTCATTTATTTTCATTCTTCCTTATTTTTAGTGTTCTTTCTTATTATGATGATATCATGAAGATATTGAAACATCGCATGCCATAAAATCATGAATTTTATGATATTTTTTTCGATATAATATCAAGGTCATTAGGTCATGATGATAAGAAAGTGTATTAAAAATAAGGAAGAACAAAAAAATGAGTAAAAATAGACTAAAAATAAAAAAGATATGATTTGGTGAAGTGTAAAATTTAAAACTTGGATCGAAACATTACAGAAGGTTTTAGGGTTAAAGTTAAGGAAGGCAAAATGGGCAGATTAGGTGCTGAAATTAGGTTATATGAGATAGCCCGGAGAAACCAAGTAATATGGCAATCTGGGCTCATTGGCCAGGTAATATGGAAAAACTCCATCAGTCAAGGAAGCTGCACAAGAGGTCAAGAAGCCTGGCTTGAAATAGTAGCTGCACTGAATGCTGTCAAGAACACATTGGAAACTGGAGAAACAGCTTTGTCGGTTATTTTCATGACTAAAAGATCCAAAAACAACACCCATGTGAATTTTGAGATCAAATTTTACATACTATCTCCTTTAATAGCTTGGATTTGTATATATCTAGGTGGTACGGATGCGTCAATATGACAATTTCTCAAAAAAAGGATCCAATATGGAGGAGATAGTTGTATTAAAATATTATTTTAATATATATATATATATTCAAGTATATTTCAGGTGAATTCTTATATTAATAGTTTTCCTAAAAATGTTGCATCTGTTTATTGTTTGCCTTACTACTTAAAGAAGGATTGATTGAAGTACCTAATAGTTTGTGTCTGATATAAAGGTTGGACATATCACACGCGGGTATGATACGAATACTATACATATACAGCTCCACCTTTGAAGTATCAGTGCTTCCTAGGTAGATATGGATGGTTAACGCTATACTCAGTTTATACTTTATAATACTGCCCCTGGTTTCATGCATCAAGCTTCGTGTTTCAGCACTAGGACTTGTGGCTTGTACATTTTAATATTTACAAGTTACATCATCAGCAATTACCAAACAAAAAAAGTTACATCATTCGCCTTCCCTCCTGGCCATTCCAAAGTTCCAACAGCAATAGCTCCTCTCTGTGATCTGACTCAGTCTCATAAAATTCTGTACGGATTTAAAATTTCCCATATTTTATATACACAAAAAATCCGTCAATTACATTAAATTTTCAAAGCCACCAACACAAAAGGCAAAAAATAATTAACTAGTTAAATGTGCTTCCTCTTTTTCATTAACTCATTATTAAAAACATAGCAAAAGAAGAAGAAGACGGGCAGGCTTATCATTTGAAAGAGAAGGCAATTAGCACCAACTTCAACCTCCTCCCCCCCACATGCGGCAATTAGCACTAACATGAAACTCCTCCCCACCCCCCCACATGCTCCTCTTCCCCTCACCTATTTATACCCCTCCATCCCCAGACCTCTTCCATTCCTCGTTCCACACCATCCATACAAACATACACCTAGCTTCTTCTTCCCCTTCAAACTTCGCTTCTCTTCTCTCACTAATACTACGACTACTACTACTAAGAATCCAAGCTCTTGATCATCTTTTTGTACTCAAGTTGAGAATCACGTAGAAAAATGGGGTTTGTGACGGATAGAGAGGAGTACATGACTCGGAGGTGCATGTGGGTGAACGGGCCGGTGATCGTCGGGGCCGGTCCATCGGGGCTGGCGGTGGGGGCATGCCTGAAAGAGCAAGGAGTGCCTTTCGTCATAGTGGAGAAGGCCGACTGCATCGCCTCCCTGTGGCAGAAGCGCACCTACGACCGCCTCAAGCTGCACCTCCCCAAGCAGTTCTGCCAGCTCCCCCGGATGCCCTTCCCGGAACACTTCCCGGAGTACCCCACTAAGAACCAGTTCATCGACTACCTCGACTCCTACGCCCGCCACTTCCAGCTCTCCCCCCGCTTCAACCAGTGCGTCCTCTCCGCCAAGCACGACGACACCTGCGACCTCTGGCGCGTGCGCACCGCCTCCGTTGATAGCGCAGGAAGGGGCAGTGAGGTCGAGTACATCTGCAGGTGGCTGGTGGTGGCCACCGGGGAGAACGCCGAGATGGTGGTCCCGGACATCGACGGTCTGGCGGAGTTTGGCGGTCAGGTGGCCCACGCCTGTGAGTACAAGTCCGGCGAGGACTACCGCGGAAAGCGAGTCCTCGTGGTCGGCTGCGGCAACTCCGGCATGGAGGTCTCCCTCGATCTCTGCAACCACAATGCCCACCCCTCCATGGTCGTCCGCAGCTCGGTAACCACTCATTAATTAACACTCAAATCATTGCTTAAATTAAGCACTAGTTTTAGTTCCCTCACTAGCTAATTAGTAGCTCTGAGGTGAAGTGAGAGATCTTTTGATGAGTTGACTTGACGAGCAGTGAAGAGAATAAGATTCACGAGCAAAATCTTGTTATTATAAAATTTGTTGCTGACGAGGACTCTGAATCTTTTATGTGCAGGTCCATGTGTTACCGAGGGAGATATTTGGCAAATCGACGTTTGAAACAGCTGTTTTCCTGATGAAATGGCTGCCTCTGTGGATGGTGGACAAGCTGCTACTCCTCCTGGCCTGGCTGGTGCTGGGGAACGTGGAGAAGCACGGGCTTAAGCGCCCTGACAGGGGTCCCTTGGAGCTCAAGAACACTCTGGGGAAGACCCCAGTTTTGGATATTGGGGCGCTGCAGAAGATCAGATCCGGGGAGATCAATATAGTCCCTGGGATCAAACGGTTTTACCCTGGCAGGGTTGAGCTTGTTGATGGCCGAATCCTTGATGCTGATGCAGTTATTCTCGCCACCGGCTACCGCAGCAACGTTCCTTCATGGCTACAGGTGACCCTCTAATCAATTACTACTACATGATTTCTGGGTAGTGTACAAATTAAGTAGTTTTTTTTTTGGGCAAACATACAAATCAAGTAGTGACAAATAGGTTTAAATGATTCAAACATTTATTTTCCGTTATAGGGTTGGGATTTGACATTTGGGTTGTACCGATGTTTTTAAGGATTAAATAGATTGCGTATTTATACCTATGGCTGAAGTTGTTTTGGCTTATTATGTTTGCAGGAGGGTGATTTCTTCTCAAAGGAAGGGCTGCCAAAGAAGCCGTTCCCGAATGGGTGGAAGGGCGAGGCTGGGCTCTATGCAGTTGGGTTCACAAGGAGAGGGCTATCTGGTGCATCAGTAGATGCTATGAGAATAGCACAGGATATTGGTAAAGTGTGGAAAGAAGAAACAAGGCAGACAAAGCAGTTCATAGCCTGCCATAGGAGATGTATCTCACATCAGTTCTGAATCCTTCGCTTTCTTTGGTTACTAGGATTGACTTACAGTGTACAATAACATGTAAAATATACTTGGAAACCAAGCTGCCCTCTCCCCAAGTGGCCCAAGTTTTGTCAGAGGAATGGGCAATTTCTGTATAGAGGAAAGAATCAAAGAAATGACTCTGTTTTTTTTTTTGCTTTTTTCTAACTTTGTGGAGAATTTTGGAGTGTAATTTGTACTTTGTACAATTACTAAATTGTGACATTACAGAAAAAAAACTCCTTGGATTTCTTATGATTGGATTGCCTTGACTGCTAGTGTTCAAGACAAATGGATCGCTTTTGTCATTAAAATGTAATTTGGTATTCCATCGGCGTTCTGATCTTAATCCATTTTTTCCCTTTTCTGTCAATTTGGCATTGTTGTTTTATTATATTGAAAAGGAAGGCGTAGATGGGACTCTTAAGTCCATTTAACAGCACAAAAGAAGCCAAGTCTTTGTTGAAGACTAGAGATGTCACTAGAACTGATCTCAACTTTCCTGAAAATAATTCACATCCAAAAACTATACAGTAGAAAAGATGAAGCTTCTGTAATTAAATTTCAATTACCCAATACACACGCATGCAAGCCTCTGACACCATTAAGATGTCAGGCAGAACATCAGAGCTCACACATGAATCTGGGTTCAATATCCGCGGCTCTTTTCACCAAGTGCTGTTTATATCAATCAACCAACCTTGATGATAAGATAGTTACAACTTACTAGTAGCACGTAACATTGCCATCCTGCTGTTTGTCTTAGGGTTTTAATATGTTATCCTATTAGATAATCTGCTGGGAAACTTTATGCGCAAAAACCATGCAAGTAGTAGCTAGATTCAATCCAACAAGTAGTACTTTTCATCTCCCAACCTTTGTATTGATCTGAGAGAAGCCATGCCCAAGGGCGGCATAAACAGGGGACTTACCACATGATGGATGACCACCGCCCTTCTATCTCCACAAGAATGTCATTGCGCTGCCCATGCCTCGTTTTAAATAACCAACATAGACATACACACGGTTATACGTGACATGAGTCTATATTGACTTCGTATGCAGACGTGGACCCCACAACGTCGACAATGGACTATGACTGGCTAGCACATGCCATGCCCTAGGGTCAGACCATGGCATTGCGTCATGACTCCTGAGGCCCTGCAGATTGCTACTGAACTTGTCCCAGGAGAGGTCAGGATCAATGCTGTACAATACCACAAAGTCGAAGTGTATTCTTAGTAGTTTCTACCCTCGAGAGCACTTTACCTTCCGTCAAGATTGCTTATCTTACCCTTCTGTATATCTGTATTAATCAAGCTCATTGGACTATTAGGCCTGAAGATTGCAGCTGCACATGTTCCAGGACCAGTGAACATATGCAGCAAGTCGAAGAGTATATACATCACCATCATAAATGAGGCAATCTCATGCTAACATTTACACCTACATTAAATTTTCCTATACGATACACATTGATCTATGGGACCCATGCTATCAAATCTGTTAGACAACCATTGTTTGGAAAAAGCTCGAACATGGATTAGACGTAATTTATTTCATATAACAAAACCTGCACATGAAATCATCCATCAAGCTTCAAGACACATAGCGGTCACACACTTGTGTCTAGTTAGACTAGCTAGAGCCCACAATCTAGGCTTTGATGCCGTGTTAGTATGTTAAATCATAATCATAATCGGGGTAGTGCCTTTTCCCAACAGTTTGGGGTCGGTGATATGGATCGTACCCCACCATTCTAAAATGTTAAATAATCATTAACCATCATAATCAAGTAGCGTGGTAGTCTCTTAGATGACCATTATTCCCAGAAGCTCGAGCTGTTAGAAACAAATTATCTATGTGATTACTTCATGTTAAGCATGAAAAAAATACATTTTTATATGCCTTTTTACCTATTTGTTAGTTGTGTTTTCTGATTAAAATGATGAATAAAGTGAATTTTGGTAATTTTCTAAGTAATTAGGAATTTAACGAATAAGGCTCTCTAAATTGCTCAATTTAACATTGTTCCGTAATTTTATAAATATTTGGTGCGTCTAATTTGGGACATGTTTTATTTTGTATAGGTTCGCATGCTCGTATTGCTGAACAGCCAAAAGTGAAGCCGTTAGACGGGCTTTGAAATGCCAAAGCGACCCAAGATCTGAGATCACGCGCAGAGAAGATCTGGACCGTTGATGTTCACTGATGAAGAAGACGGGCGCATAATGAAATAAAGGGTCATTCAGATTCTATCCAGTGGACGAGATTGCTTCGACGGGTTTTAGCCAAGTTAAAGAAAAAAAAAAGAAAAAAAAAAGAAGAGAGAAACCGAACCGTTCGGTCGGTTCATTGAAAAAAAAATAATAAAAAAAAACAACAAAACCCGAGCCGCTGGCTCGGGTGTTCTGTTTCTGAAACAGAGAAAGGGGCTCGGGTGTTCTGGGGAAAACGAAGCAGAGCTCCGTTCGAGCTCTGCTTGACCGATGGAGAGGGTGAAGGACGGCGGTGTCCGGCGACGGCGGAGGTTGATGACGGCGGGGCTGGAGCTCGACGGCGACGGCAAAGGAGACGGCAGCAGAAGCTCGACGACAGCCGGGTCTCGACGAACGGAAAAAGAAGAGCGGAAGAACAGCGGCGGCGGTCCTGGGTTCTGGCAACACAGAGCGACGGCGGCGGAGCTCACGGCGACGAGGACAGCATCACGGCGGCGAGGAACAGGAACTGAAAGAGGAAAGTTTTGATTTTTTCTTTGAGTCGGACTCGATTTGGAAAGTTTTGATTCCAGCTCGATTTAGGACTTCGAAAGAGGCGTGAATGACTGGGAATTGGCCGGATTTGGAGTCCAAAACAGTGGCGATTCCGGATTTGGAAGGCGTACTCAATTTGGAGATTTCCTCAATCTGGAGTCTTTATAAACAGAACACCGGACGAAAGCACGGGCAGTTCGAGCGACAGAGAGACGACCAGCAGTTTTTTCCCAGAAATTTTGTTCTTTTTTTTCTTTCTTTTGTTCTCTTTCATCTTGGTTTTGCTTCCGGCTTCGTGCTTTGAAGTTCTGAAGAATTTTTGCTGTGAACAGTAGTCCGTGGGGAAGAGGAACAGTAGTCTGGTTTATTTTCTATTATTCAAAAAGTCTTGTAAGTTGATTTTACCTTTAATAGAAATGAATTCCATTATCTTTACAGTTAATTTCTATAGCATGAGTAGCTAAATCCCTGTCTAGGGCTGAGATGAAGCCATGATTAGTTGTAGAAATAATATTTATGCGATGCAATTGTTTTGTCTAAATTAATGCGTTTTAACGATTGCTATTCTCAAATTAATTGCATTGGATTATATGTTGAATATGATATTTGGGTATTACCTGTGATTCATCGTATAATGGATATAGCTAATGATTTGAATTTCATCTGTTGATATGCAAGAGAATGCAAAATCCTATTTAAAAATCTATATGCTTTAATGCTGAAATTTTCCGTAGGAGAATAGATTGAATTCCAATTCTCTACGAGATAATCGTGAAAACAATTGCTGATTTTAAAAGAAATATTTCTATGATTGTCATGTGCTGATTCTTATGCCCTAGAGTTTTAAATTCTTGATTAAAGTTTCAATTTTTAATTGTCAATTAGTTTCTTTTTCATAGATTATTTAATTACCTTTAGATTAATTTCTTAGTTAAAGCTGTTTAATTGCATTGAGTCTTAGATTAGTCGTAGTTGTAGTGGATCAAATCAATTTAATTTTTCAACAAGGGTAATAATCTGATCTTCGAATTAGAATTCCAAAAACACAAGTCCCTGTGGGTTCGACCTCGTAAGAATTGTGCGACTATACTCCAAACACGATTCGTACACTTGCGAGTAAAATTAGGAGACTAATTAAAACAACAACAAGTTTTTGGCGCCGTTGCCGGGGACCGCTGTCCTTCACCCTCTCCATCGGTCAAGCAGAGCTCGAACGGAGCTCTGCTTCGTTTTCCCCAGAACACCCGAGCCCCTTTCTCTGTTTCAGAAACAGAACACCTGGACACGTGATCACACACTGCGTCTGGTTAGCAATAATTCTAATCCTTTAGAGAATAGTGAAACAAAAATTGATCTTTCATTCAACATGGAAGATCAACCTGAGAAATCTCTGAGGGAGTTATTTTCTCCGATCACAATCAACCCTCCATCTTGCATGGTGTTGCCTGCAACCTCTGCAAAACATTTTGAACTAAAACCTCAAATAATTCAATTGTTGCCCAATTATCATGGTCTTAACAGAGAGGATCCTTACATACATGTAAAGGATTTTCTAAAAATTTGTGCAACCTTTAGGTTCACAGACTTCTCTGATGAGTCTGTTCGTCTGCGCCTTTTCTCCTTCTCTTTGAAGGACAAGGCCAAGGCGTGGTTAAATTCTCTTCCCGCTGACTCTGTCACAACGTGGGATATGTTGGTGAGCAAATTCTTGTCCAAATTCTTCCCAATAGCCAAAACCAATGAATTAAAGAGAGAAATCACTGACTTTATGGAAGATGAAAATGAAAAGTTTTATGAGAGTTGGGAAAGATTTAAAGACCTTTTACTAAAATGTCCACATCATGGGTTTGAAACATGGAGGTTAATACAACATTTTTACAATGGTTTAACTCAAACACACCGCAACATGATTGAATCAATGAATGGCGGTGCTTTCTTAGACTTGGGAGGTGAAGCAGCTTATAACTTCTTAGAGCGATTAGCTGAAAGGTCCCAACAGTAGGATTTTGCAGGTCATAGGGAGAGACAACATCAAGCTCCTAAGAAGGGAGGTCTCTACGAGATCAAAGATGACGTAGATGTTAAGGTCAAACTTGATGCGTTATCCAAGAAAATAGATGCCCTGAGTTTGAACCGAAGCATCAATGCCCTCAACATGAATGAAGCATGCTCTGTGTGTGCTAGCCCGATGCATACATCTCTGAACTGCCCTTCCATGAATACTTATCCAGAGTGTTATGCAGAACAAGTCAATGTTCTAAACAATTATGGGAAGCCGACAGGCAACCCCTTCTCTGAAACTTACAATTCAAGTTGGCGAAATCATCCAAATTTCTCCTGGAGACAAAGTCAACCACCTATGAATGTAGGTGGGCAGCCTATGCAACCCATGCATAATCAGTTTAGGCAGAATAACCCACCTTATCCAGCTTTGTCTCAACCTCCTACCCAATATCAACAACCTGTCACTCAATCTCAGGGTCTTACACAAAAACAATCCTCGTTAGAGGACACTCTCAAATCTTTCATCCAATCCACAAGCCAAGTCATTCAGTTAACTAACCAAGCTATGCTTGAGATGAAGAACTCTACACACATGAATACTCAAGCAATTGCCAAGTTAGAGACTCAAGTTGGTCAATTGGCTACTCAATTAGCAGAAAGAGAGAGAGGGAGATTTCCTAGTCAACCTGTGCCTAACCAGAAGGGCCAATTTTCCATTGGTAGTAGCTCTAATTCTTCACAGAATGAAGAACATGTTCAATCAGTCATTACCCTTAGGTCTGGAAAGCAAATTGATAATAAAATTGAAACTCCTGAAAAAGAAGAAAGTGAGAACACTAAGACTGAAATAGAGACTAAAGACGTTAAGTCTTCTCCAACTGTTGACAGTGATTCGCCACCTAAGAATTTTGTACCTAGGGCACCTTATCCGCAAAGACTAGTCAATCCTAAAAAAGGTGCACAATATGGAGATATTCTAGAAGTGTTTAAACAAGTGCAAATAAACATTCCTTTTCTAGATGCAATCCAACAAGTGCCTTCATATGCAAAATTTTTGAAAGATCTAGTCTCTGTCAAAAAGAAAAATAATGTTCCTAAAAAGGCGTTTCTAGCAGAACAAGTCAGCTCTGTCATTCAATGTAAATTTCCTATCAAATATAAGGACCCTGGTTGTCCCACAATTTCATGCATGATAGGGAAACATCAGATTGAGCGAGCCTTGTTAGATCTGGGGGCAAGTGTGAACTTATTGCCCTACTCTGTGTATGTGCAATTAGGTCTGGGAGAGCTAAAACCCACGACAATGACACTTCAATTAGCTGACCGTTCAGTTAAAATTCCTAGAGGTGTTGTTGAGGATGTTCTGATAAAGGTTGATACATTTTATTTCCCTGTGGACTTTGTTGTCCTTGATACTCAACCTGTTCCGAACATAAGTGGGCAAATACCTGTCATTTTGGGTCGTCCATTTCTAGCTACATCTAATGCTATCATTAACTGCAGAAATGGAGTGATGCAAATTTCTTTTGGGAATATGAAGGTGGAATTGAACATTTTTTACATCAGTAAACAACCACCTGACATGGATGATGTGAATGAAATAAACCTGATTGAAACACTTGTCCATGAAACATTTCTTCAAACACATTCCCAAGATCCTTTAGAGGCATGCTTAACACATTTTGGTTGTGAATTTGATATCGATCAGTCAATTGAACAAGTAAACTCATTGCTTGAGTCTGTACCTCTGATGAGTACTGAACGGTGGCAACCAAAAGTGGAGCCTCTTGCCTTATCATCATCACCAGTAGTTCCATCTAGTGTTGAGCCACCTAAATTAGACTTGAAACCACTGCCTGATACTCTGAAATATGCTTATTTAGGTCCTGCTGAGTCCTTACCTGTCATTATTGCAGCTGACCTAGATGTGGCTCAAGAGCGTAAATTACTTGATGTTCTTGTAAAACACAAAGAAGCCATAGGGTGGACCATTGCAGATATTAAAGGCATCAGTCCCTCTGTTGTTATGCATAGAATTCATTTGGAGGATGATGCCAAGCCTTCTCGTGAATCCCAAAGGCGTCTTAACCCTGTAATGCAAGAAGTTGTTCGAGCTGAAATCCTTAAGCTTTTAGATGTAGGAGTTATCTACCCAATCTCTGATAGTAAATGGGTAAGTCCTGTTCAAGTTGTGCCGAAAAAGTCTGGCATAACTGTAGTGAAAAACGATGCTGATGAGTTAGTGCCAATTCGAGTTCAAACGGGTTGGCGTGTCTGTATTGATTATAGGAAGTTGAATGCTTTGACAAGGAAAGATCATTTTCCCCTTCCTTTCATTGACCAAATGCTAGAAAGGTTAGCGGGACATGAATATTATTGCTTCCTTGATGGTTATTCTGGTTATAACCAAATTCCCATAGCCCCTGAAGACCAAGAAAAGACCACTTGCACGTGTCCTTTTGGTACCTTTGCCTACCGTCGCATGCCCTTTGGCTTATGCAATGCACCTGCTACCTTTCAAAGGTGTATGTTGAGCATTTTCTCTGACATGGTAGAGCGATTTTTAGAGGTATTCATGGACGACTTTTCTGTCTTTGGGTCTACTTTTGATGAATGTCTGCACCATCTATCTTTAGTGTTAGTGAGGTGTAAAGAGAAGAATCTGGTGCTTAACTGGGAGAAATGTCATTTTATGGTTCAAAAAGGAATTGTTCTTGGGCATATTATATCTAATAAAGGCATTGAAGTAGATAAAGCTAAAGTTGATTTGATTTCACATCTTCCACCACCACGAACTGTGAAAGAAATCAGATCATTTTTAGGCCATGCTGGATTTTACAGAAGATTCATTAAAGACTTTAGTAAAATTTCAAGACCTCTGTGTAATCTTCTTGCAAAAGATACACCATTTGTCTTTGATGATGCTTGCAATAATGCCTTTCAGAAACTCAAATCAGAGTTAACATCTGCACCTATTATTCGGCCACCTGATTGGAGCCTACCTTTTGAGATAATGTGCGATGCGTCTGATTATGCTATTGGTGCTGTGTTGGGGCAGCGAATTAATAAACTTCCCCATGTGATTTACTATGCCAGTAAAACATTGAATGATGCTCAACTTAATTATTCTACAACTGAAAAAGAATTGCTGGCAGTAGTCTTTGCTCTAGATAAGTTTCGGTCTTACTTATTGGGATCGAAGGTCTATATCTATTCGGATCATGCTGCATTGAAGTATCTTTTATCTAAAAAAGATGCTAAACCTCGTCTTCTCCGATGGATATTATTGCTACAGGAATTTGATATTGAAATTCGGGATAAGAAAGGTTCCGAAAATGTTGTAGCCGACCACTTATCTAGGTTGATAGTTGATTTTACTGAAGAATCATTGCCCATAACTGAATCTTTTCCTGATGAGCAATTACTTGCAGTGTCCCAGTTGCCTTGGTTTGCAGACATAGTTAATTATCTGGTAACTGAACAAATTCCATCTCATTGGTCTTCCCAAGATAGGTCCAAGTTTTTGTCCAGAGTTAAGTATTTCTTTTGGGATGATCCATACCTGTTCAAGTATTGTCCCGATCAGATTATTAGGAGATGTATTCCTGAACATGATCAACAAAGCATCATTTCTTTTTGTCATGATCAAGCATGTGGGGGCCATTTTAGTTCTAAAAAGACTGCTGCAAAGATTTTGCAGTGTGGATTTTATTGGCCTACTATTTTCAAAGACTGTCATGCTTATTGTTCAGCATGTGAAAGATGTCAGAAGTTAGGAGCACTTTCACGTCGTAACATGATGCCTTTAACCCCAATCCTTATTATAGACCTTTTCGATGTATGGGGTATTGACTTCATGGGACCTTTTCCTAACTCTTTTGGCAATCTTTATATCCTTGTGGGGGTAGACTATGTCTCTAAATGGGTAGAGGCTGTAGCATGCAAAACCAATGACCACAAAGTGGTGGTCCAATTCTTAAAAGATAATATTTTTGCACGTTTTGGTTCTCCTCGTGCTATAATAAGTGATGGGGGAAAAACATTTCTGTAATAGGGTTTTTGAACAATTAATGAAGAAATATGGCATAACCCACAAAATTGCTACCCCATACCATCCCCAGACAAGTGGTCAAGTTGAGATTTCTAATAGGGAGATTAAGCATATTTTGGAAAAGACAGTCAATCCTAATCGCAAAGATTGGTCACTGAGACTCACCGATGCTTTGTGGGCTTACCGTACTGCATTCAAAACTCCCATTGGAATGTCTCCATACCGTATTGTCTACGGGAAAGCATGTCATCTTCCTGTTGAAATTGAGCATAAAGCTTATTGGGCAATTAAGCACCTGAATTTTGATTTAAATAGAGCAGGAATTCAAAGGAAACTGCAGTTGAATGAGTTGGATGAACTTCGTAATGATGCTTATGAATGTGCAAAATCGTACAAGGATCGCATGAAAAAGGTTCATGATCAAAATATTCTGCGAAAATCTTTTACTTCGGGGCAGAAAGTTCTTTTATACAATTCTCGTTTACATCTGTTTCCGGGTAAACTGAAGTCTCGATGGACAGGACCTTTTCTAGTTCGTGTTGTTTATCCTCATGGAGCATTTGAAATAGAAAACCCCAAGAATGGTGATATATTCAAAGTTAACGGTCATCGTCTTAAACCATTCTTGGAATTGCAGCAACCTCAGATTGATGAATTGAGTCTGGCAGACCCGACTTATAATGACTAAAGTTGCAGTAATTTATTTTGTGCCTAGTGAGTTTAGTTTTCTTTGTTGCTTTATTTTTCATTATTTATCACTCACATTGTTAGGTTCATGATTCTCACAGGATATCTAGATGGCTGCCATATCCTTACACTTATGGGTGATGCCTGCACAGTTAGAAGAAGTAGTGAATGAACATCCACTGAGTCCGGACTTAGATATTCCAGTCGTCTATCCTTGGGCACCATTATTTCCACATCAGTTAGCGGGGACTATGGATGACTCACCCATAGATGAGCTTGATCTTCAAGGGCACATAGCTGCTGTCAATGTTGTCCCCATTTCATATTCGTTTTTGTTCCCAAGAGAGTCTAGGTGGGAGAGATTGAAGAGAAGTATGGGAACATTCATTTGCAATTTGAGAGATGTCACTTGGTCATCTTTTTATTCTCTGTGGTCTCACGCTAAATCCTTGGTAGAATCTGCATCATCCATTAATGAGTAAAGATTAATAGCTGTGTCTGGCTGAAGACGTAAAACTTAGCGCTACTGGGAGGCAACCCAAGTTTTTTAGAATTTTTATTTTTGTGCTTATTTTTCTTATGTTATTCTTGTGCTTCACTTGTTCTTTTCATTTTGTTAGATACTATAGCGTTCAGTGGAGTGCAGGTACTATCTTTCCTTCCCTCGTCTATTTATTTTCCTCAGTATTTATTTTATATCTTTTACATTGAGGACAATGTTTCATGCAGGTTTGGGGGTATAGGAAGATATTTGTTTAGGATATTTTAGTTATTTTCTTGCTTGTTTTGAATTTTGCAGTTAAAAAAAAAATTTAAACTCAAAAAAAAAAAAATTCAAAATTTTGTAGTTGTTAGGCTGTTTGTTAGTATTTTTATAGGTTTTGGTAGTTTATCCCTTCGTGATGCATACTTCAATTTTTAAGAGATTAATTTACATTGGAAGTGTGAGTAAGTATACTGGAGGATAGAGACACTTAACTGAGAAATAGCATTCTGTTACAATCCTCTTGGATCAAGTGCTTGAGCTAATAAAACTCACTCACACACACCAGTTACATAAAGTAATACCTTCTAGAGATTTGTTGAATACTAATCTTCAGTGGGATGTCTTTAGTCAAAGTCATTGGATGATGTGTGGTTGTCTGTTGAGCTTAAACGATCATGATAGACCATTTACTTGGCTATGGCAAGGGCGTGGAACCGGAAATAGGTTGAGAGTATAATACAGCCTGGACAGAATAAAGATGTGCTTGAAAATATATATGATGAAAAAAAAAATGAGAAAACAAAAAAAAATGAAAATGAAAATAAAGAAAGGGGCTGCTTGACTATTATAGGATTAACTTAGGCTGATGCTCAGGTCCGAAGCGGTCCATCTTAAAACCTAATGCCCTAAGCCAACTGGCTGGGAGTCATTGGCCTGAGTCATTGCTAAACCTAAGCATCTTGAAGTCAGGCCTTACACAGTCCTTATGAAAAAAAAAAAAAGGTCTATGGTGTATTATCCTCTCAAATCTAGAATGTTGGACCCGAAGGAGGCGCGCAAGCATCTGTGCTATCATGAACCTAAAGATTACGATGACTATGTAGATTCTGATGTTCTTTGGTTAATGGGTAACACTGGATCTGTGTGAAGCAGAGATTTAGAGTGTATTGCTACAATGTTCTACACTTTCTATTATTTAAAGTATCATGCTATATCATATTGAGCAGAAATTTCCAAGATGAAGGTGTAGAATAAAACCACTTACTTGAGCGCTTCTATATTCCAGTTGATTATAAATGCAAGTACGTGTGGTTAGTTTTCTTAAATTATTGCAGTGTGTATTTGAAGGGATAATAGGTTTTGTGTTTTGAAGTGTTTAGTTGACTTATTTCTCATTTAGATAAAGAATAAGGTTAATTTTATAAATACATGTTTGTGGGTAGCATGGCTGCAAACCCTCACGAGACTTCACTCGTCCAGCCAGGGACACCTGGGGGTTTAAAATGCTTGTTGCATATGCTAAATGCAATCGTGGTTCCCTACGACAGTGGCATTTATTTTTGAGTAGTTTTATTATTTTTCTTTTGTGTTTTGCTTGAGGACTAGCAAAATCTAGGTTTGGGGGTATTTGTTAAGCATGAAAAATACACATTTTTATATGCCTTTTTACCTATTTGTTAGTTGTGTTTTCTGATTAAAACGAGGAATAAAGTGAATTTTGGTAATTTTCTAAGTAATTAGGAATTTAACGAATAAGGCTCTCTAAATTGCTCAATTTAACATTGTTCCGTAATTTTATAAATATTTGGTGCGTCTAATTTGGGACATGTTTTATTTTGTATAGGTTCGCATGCTCGTATTGCTGAACAGCCAAAAGTGAAGCCGTTAGACGGGCTTTGAAATGCCAAAGCGACCCAAGATCTGAGATCACGCGCAGAGAAGATCTGGACCGTTGATGTTCACTGATGAAGAAGACGGGCGTATAATGAAATAAAGGGTCATTCAGATTCTATCCAGTGGACGAGATTGCTTCGACGGGTTTTAGCCAAGTTAAAGAAAAAAAAAAGAAAAAAAAAAGAAGAGAGAAAAACGAACCGTTCGGTCGGTTCATTGAAAAAAAAATAATAAAAAAAAACAACAAAACCCGAGCCGCTGGCTCGGGTGTTCTGTTTCTGAAACAGAGAAAGGGGCTCGGGTGTTCTGGGGAAAACGAAGCAGAGCTCCGTTCGAGCTCTGCTTGACCGATGGAGAGGGTGAAGGACGGCGGTGTCCGGCGACGGCGGAGGTTGATGACGGCGGGGCTGGAGCTCGACGGCGACGGCAAAGGAGACGGCAGCAGAAGCTCGACGACAGCCGGGTCTCGACGAACGGAAAAAGAAGAGCGGAAGAACAGCGGCGGCGGTCCTGGGTTCTGGCAACACAGAGCGACGGCGGCGGAGCTCACGGCGACGAGGACAGCATCACGGCGGCGAGGAACAGGAACTGAAAGAGGAAAGTTTTGATTTTTTCTTTGAGTCGGACTCGATTTGGAAAGTTTTGATTCCAGCTCGATTTAGGACTTCGAAAGAGGCGTGAATGACTGGGAATTGGCCGGATTTGGAGTCCAAAACAGTGGCGATTCCGGATTTGGAAGGCGTACTCAATTTGGAGATTTCCTCAATCTGGAGTCTTTATAAACAGAACACCGGACGAAAGCACGGGCAGTTCGAGCGACAGAGAGACGACCAGCAGTTTTTTCCAAGAAATTTTGTTCTTTTTTTTTCTTTCTTTTGTTCTCTTTCATCTTGGTTTTGCTTCCGGCTTCGTGCTTTGAAGTTCTGAAGAATTTTTGCTGTGAACAGTAGTCCGTGGGGAAGAGGAACAGTAGTCTGGTTTATTTTCTATTATTCAAAAAGTCTTGTAAGTTGATTTTACCTTTAATAGAAATGAATTCCATTATCTTTATAGTTAATTTCTATAGCATGAGTAGCTAAATCCCTGTCTAGGGCTGAGATGAAGCCATGATTAGTTGTAGAAATAATATTTATGTGATGCAATTGTTTTGTCTAAATTAATGCGTTTTAACGATTGCTATTCTCAAATTAATTGCATTGGATTATATGTTGAATATGATATTTGGGTATTACCTGTGATTCATCGTATAATGGATACAGCTAATGATTTGAATTTCATCTGTTGATATGCAAGAGAATGCAAAATCCTATTTAAAAATCTATATGCTTTAATGCTGAAATTTTCCGTAGGAGAATAGATTGAATTCCAATTCTCTACGAGATAATCGTGAAAACAATTGCTGATTTTAAAAGAAATATTTCTATGATTGTCATGTGCTGATTCTTATGCCCTAGAGTTTTAAATTCTTGATTAAAGTTTCAATTTTTAATTGTCAATTAGTTTCTTTTTCATAGATTATTTAATTACCTTTAGATTAATTTCTTAGTTAAAGCTGTTTAATTGCATTGAGTCTTAGATTAGTCGTAGTTGTAGTGGATCAAATCAATTTAATTTTTCAACAAGGGTAATAATCTGATCTTCGAATTAGAATTCCAAAAACACAAGTCCCTGTGGGTTCGACCTCATAAGAATTGTGCGACTATACTCCAAACACGATTCGTACACTTGCGAGTAAAATTAGGAGACTAATTAAAACAACAACACTTCATATCCAAAGATTGGAGCTTTTGAGATACAGAATCAATATATAGTTGCTTATTACCTGCACTACTATTTTAAAAGGGGTGGAACAAAGAATTTCAAGTCTCAAAAATACCTTCGACATAAAACTTGTGAGGATTAAGGCATATGCAAAATTTTCCAAAAAGTGTCCAAGCACAAACGGACAATGAAAATAAAACAGGACTAAGCAAATAAAAGAACATACATAAGATTTATTTTCTTAAATTCATTTGTGGCACATGCAAGATGAATGTGCTCATTTTAATAGCTCCAATAAGGACATGATCATGATCAATATGATGTGCAGCTCTGAAAGCTCCTGAATTATCCATAACTGTTGGTAAGAAGAAGTAAGCTTAGCCTTTTTACTTATGCTGATCAGAGCCTTACAATTTTGAGCTTCAACTTAAGGCAATTTAAGTGAGTCTAGCTGGCTTGATGTTGGTTTAACCGTTTGTTTGGCATTAATTGCTACCAGTTGTCGACCTTAGCCTTCCTATCTACCTGTATTTGAACATTCATTTAGAATCAGAAATCTACAAAAACTGAAATCGGGGACCAATCTCATACATGATTTAGATAAGTTAAAAAACAAGTTATCATACTCCCGAACCAAGCTATGCTCCGTAGCGCCAAAAAAGCTACCATCACAGAGATGGAGTATTTCTTTGTTTTGTTTTTTTTATATTAAGTATTGCTTTGTTGATCTGTGCCTTTGATGCATCACGTTGATTGAAATCTGTTCAAAATCTCTCTGATCACTCCGGAATTTTCCATTTAAGACTTGGCATGGTGTACATGCAACCATTTCCTTACCGTACATTTATAAGTTGTACCGTATACATAGTCAACAGCTTAATTGTATGACTAGCTCATCAAGTTCATCACAGGCTTCACGTTGCCGTCAATTCTCTCTCTCTCTCTCTCTCTCTCTCTCTCTCTCTCTCTCTCTCTCTCTCTCTCTCTCTCTCTCTATGGGTGAATACATATACGTAGATGGAAGTATTATGTGCTTTCTTCTGCGAACCGATCAGGAGTGAAGGCAGTGGTCCTTCTCCAACCACTATTGTCAACTACGTCTGCAGCTTGACAATGGCCAATACCTGATTTCTGCTTCGTAAAATCAATGAAACTAATCGGAAAACATGACTGAAGAGTCCTTTCAACCATGGCAAGTAGTCTCCCTTATATCAGAATTACCATGTTCTATTTTATATACACAAGAAGCATCATTCAATATTGGTGGCGAGGTCCCTTTCCACCCAATAGAAACAGTAAATCAATAGATTGAATCCTATATTCTTATCAATTCTTTCTTTTCCTGTCAAGAATTGAAGAATTCATACAAACATTCTTCACAATTATCTTAAAAATTACCAATGCTCTCACCATGACTTTTTAGCGATGGATCCATAGATTAGTATCATTAGATGTCGGCAACTGTACATCGTAGTCAGCCAGATTAATACGCAGCACTTCCTCGGCGAAGCTTCGCGACGGAGCGAGTACAATGCATGACACAAGTTAAATTAGTAGCTATAGCTTATCCGCAGCCTAACAGTGGTCCTCCCAACACTTCATCATTCTCTCCGTGTGTAATCATTTCTTTTGAAATTAGAATATTGAAAACCCGCAACCAAATTCAGTAAAAGAGTTTGACCTATACTATAACAAGTTGGTGAGAGCTTCAGCTGGTCCTCCAAGCAATGCCTGCCATGACCACAAAGAGCAAGTTGGTGCAAGTGCAAGCTGCAAAGTCCATCCCAACCCATGGCGGTGAGTTTGAAAGCATTTAATACAGCAGCAGATCATGATCAGCATCCAAACTGGTAAACTAATCAAATTTCCAACAATACAAAGTTTGGCAATGAGTTTACTACTACTGAGTACGTAGTGATCAGTGAAGCAGAGATGCAAGGGAGAAGGGATGATGGGGAAGAAGGGAACAAAAGGCATTAGGAGTTCATCTCTTTTTTTTTGGTGTGTACCCGAGGCAGGGAGGAAAGCGACGCTCTTGAAGCACTAGGATCTGTTGGGGGACCCATATCACACGAGCCACAGAATAGTGACAAACTTGAAGAGGTAATAATAGATATATGATTGCGATCGAGGTGAAGGGGACTGGCTTCTTCGTTCCAGAGAGAGATAGGGGAAGGGACCTACCAGCTGCCAGATGTAAGTCTGGCGCATGTGACAGTCATGGTGTATCATAGGATTCTCCGGTGGCAGAGAGACGGGAAGGGAGGGAAGGGAATTGGGGTGGTTGATTTAAATGTCTGGAGGGCGACCTCCTACTCCTAGAGTAGGGGACCGATTACTCCTTATGGTTTGTCAATTCGAATTTGTGGAGCAGGACCAGTCATACCTTTACCTTCCCTCCCTGATATTCTATTTGCATCTCTATTTTCAGCTAAAAAAAGGAAAAAGTTAACCCAGCTCATGCACATTAGGGTGCCAAGAAGTTAATCCAGCTCATGCACGTTAGGGTTTTGAGATGGGATAAGATCATCCGAAATGTAAGCTCTTTTCTGACCCAGTTGGCCGAACTGTAGAGGCAGACCTGAGGGAGAAGAACACACAGGCTTTATTTGGTTGTAACTTGTAACTAGTGATAGGGTGGTCCAATGGAGGAGGTCCTCGTGATAAATTAAAGGCACTCTGTTATTGCAGCTGACCTTAATTTGGTGCATGCCCATGACTAGGACGACCTGGTCTCTCCCATGTGAACTTCTCATGTCCGTGGGCTGGGGATCTCCGAGCCACTTTGGCCCTCCTGTTCTTGCTTGGACCGAGCTACTTTCCAGTTCATGCATGAAGAACCCACTCGGGGAAGAAATGTCAAAGATGATGGGGGTCCTTCACCCTTGGCTGGTCATAGTCCTACTCGGTTTATCAGACTGCGCGCCTAACAGCTACTAAGCAACAAGACAAATTTGGCATACCATCAAACCAAATCCAACTTACCCTTTTGGATTATCGTGAATTCAAGATCATTTAGTTGAACTTGACAAGGATAAATCCGTCACTGTATGGACGACAGCTTCCTTGAGAGTTTCCTAGAGTCCCTGCAGCAGAAGTTGCATTATTGTTGATGAGAAGTCCATAACCAATAATGGTACGTGCTGCAATGGGTTCAGTCCTAGCGTTTGTACATGCATGACATAGGATGCTCGGCCAAGCGGGGTCTGCTTCAGCTCTTTTTTCCCACAAGGATCTGCTTCAACCCCCTCTACTAAAGTTGCGGCTCAAATTTTAATAGCAGCTGGTTACACCTTCGACAAAGTAAAGCAAGTAATTACTCAAACAGTTCGAAATTCCCCAAACTTATTTTGTTGTTGCCCTTTTTGCGCCAATAGTTCAATGGCAAATAAGCCATGTGTTGTTACCTGTTATCCTTCACTTCTAAATTTTCCAATTTACTACTTAAATATGATTCCATTATAGAACCCTCCTTATATGTGACTGGTGCATACTGATCAGCATGCGCTGACTGCTTATGATTCCACGGCACTCACCAATACAGGGATCTGAGGGTTTGCTTCTTGCTGTCTTTGAACTGTCGAACCTGAAGGCTTGTGATGCTCTGCACGCATATTTTTGTATGTGACCTTGTGCATGTTTAACTATTTCTAGTCGGCATATGCATGTATAAGAATCTCTTTGTCCAGTAAAAGTGAAACTTTCCCAAAACCAAACAGTTTACAACATAATAGATGTGTGGAAATATTCAAGGGAAGAGTGATATCATCTATAAATGGCAGAGATGCTCTTGCTAACTCAGTGTTTTGAACAGGGGTCTTATTGTTGGTTTAAATCTCCGCTAATAGTTATTGTAAATCTTCCGCAGGAGAACTTCTGTAATTTTTGTCGTTTTAGATTAATTTAAGTTTCTTTTCCAACAAAAAAATCTATAAATGGCAATGATCAACTAAAGCAACAAAAGCATGTTTCAATAAAACATTTCATAATAGTAGCTTTTATTAGAATAGGGCACTGACTACCAATAGCTACAAACTCTACCTCTTGAGAAATAATGTGTTCATAAAAAAAAACACTACTGGTTGCACGGGAAATTATGATGACTCGTAAGAGTAGAACACCCTCATTGGACCTTCTAATAAGGGAAACGATATTTGTATATCAGATTTTCTACACATTTCCATACACAGCTGATGTGTATGGAAATGTGTAGGAATCTGATGTAGGGTTATCACTGCCTTTCTAATAATAATAACAACCATAAAAAGAAATCTTGAAGTATATACTAGGGATCCAAATAATGGTCTCGCCCGGAATGTGGCAATCCTTTAGGCAAGTTTTACAGCTATGCCATGAAGTTCATTGTGGTCTGTATATGGGCCTCCTTGGGCTTGTCTGGATTCATCTCTTCAATATTTTCTTCAGTCGGAGCAAGATCAATTGTTTTCAAAAAGCCAAAAGCTAGAATGTGCATTATTAATCCAAATACTCCCATACCTGCCACATCCTAAAAAAATGGATAGTGTTATTAACATTACCTACATGTGGCAGGTATTTTAGGACAGAGGGTACTTTTATCTCTTACTACCAAAATGAAACCGCATCTCATCCTTCAAATTGTTGAAAATTTCAGCAAGCCCATCCAATCCGTGAGATCTATAGCAGTGTCGTTGAAACTTAAATTATTTGCAAAACTAGCAGACGGTGCCAGTATCGAAAGTGACATCTAATTAACAGATACCAAGCGTGCTCAACATTTTAGACATTCATGCGCCTATTGTTCAAGAATTATTACAGAAAAGCACTTCAACAAAAAAATTTACAATAATTAACAGAAACGCGTACAGTCAAGATTGTCATTGGAAGCTTCTGTATACACGACCATTCAAACACTACAAATGGAAAAGAACTATAAACGGAAAAAAAAAACTTCTTCCCTAGTGAGGAAAAATATTATTGTTGATTGAAAACCAAGTGGATAATTGCTCCACAAAGCTATGGGTTAGATCCACCACCATGAATTGCTCCACAAAGCATGCCCATAAGCAAGAAAAGAATACCAGGATAAATATGTTACCTGGTGTCCTCACAAACTGCATGATTTTGTTGTGTGGTCATCATTGATGTCAAGCCAACACCTACCAAACAAATGTTTTTTGTTAACAATAAAAAAATAGAATGATACATGACAAATGACCCTAAGTTTAAAGTATCTTTGCTTTATTCTATGTTTTTTTATAACGAGGGGTATCCGAATCTTCAGGACCCAACTAGAAGGGGCAATGCAACCAGCCTCTTAGAGCACAATATCCTGCTGCCAATCCCAACCCACCATACACACAGGTTGAATTGGGATATAATACCTGTGGGTGGCCAACAGAGTGGGCGTTCAAACTCAGGATCTCTGCTTCAAGGAAGGACCCTGGCCATCACACCAACACCCAGTTGGTTTGCCCTTAAGTTCGAAGTATCTTTCCTTTAGTACTCCACAACAAGACAAAACATCCAAGATGAAACTGTCACCAATTGAAGTAAATAAATGAATCAAGTGAAGATAAAAGTAATAATACGCTCCAAAAATTTTATGCTAAAGAATTACAGGTCTGATACTGTCCAAGCACCGTTGTATAAACATAGGTTTTCTGTCCTGGCAGAGACAATATTAAAACAGAATTATGCATCCTTTGATGGTAAACTTAAACTGAAGCTTTATCTTCTTGTGCATTTTCAAGGATGATTAATTTTACAACAATAGCTATTTCGTAGATCATTTTTATAAAGGGAAAAGTTTACATGAGACAGGTCTCACGCAAGCCACATGAACCAAGTCATTTCGAGCCATCGGATTTTGATCTGACGGCAGGTGTGATACACCACCTACCCCCTGATTTGACAGCCACCGTCCAATCGATTTCCAGCGGCTGGAGGTGACTTTGGCTCATGCAGCTTGCATAAGACCTATCTCATGTAAACTGGTCTCTTTTATAAATTTAAAACAACCAGGATAAAAAGTTAGCCCGGTTCAAGCCTCAGAAACTGAAAACTTTTTGTTTTGTGATCATCAGCAATAGAGCCCTATTGAAATAATGCTAGAAGAAAAATATTTAATAATGGAACAGGACCTGTGATATGAAGACCTTTTATTTAATTATGCACCTACAATTTAGGAGAGAGTATAAGGATTATTTCCTACGTGTAAAATTTGATTGGCAATAGAAAGATAGATTCGGAAAGGGCCAAGTTTTATACCTTGCTCTTCCTATAATATTGGAACCAACACATGGATTTCTCCAAAGACGTATGGCAGGGTCAGGATAATTATCAAATATTAGGTTTGATGATTAAGATCCTTGAGGGGCTCCACTTCCATTTAAGTATTAAGCTTTCCTACAAGGAAAATTTGATAGCGGACAGCATGTGACGGAAGAGGAGCGGAGGGGATGGCAGGATAAAAAGGATAGCAGGCTGAATGATACGGAGGCCAGTAGGCCATCTTCTGGAATCACCACCAAAAGGGCTGCCAAAATCACCACCGGACAGCAACCACCGGGGTTTGTTGGCTTCGGCACTAACGGAGATCCCCATCAACAGAGAAACAATGTATTTTTTTTTTCAAAATCATCGACTGATTTTTTTCATTGATATTAAGGCCTTTAAATAGGCTTACAATATGCTTATAAAAAGGAAAGTTACATGCCAATTAAGGACCTACCTTAATTAAAAAGGGATAAAAATCATATCTCCTAAATAAAGTAACATGATTAAATAAGGACGCAATTTAAAAAGTAAATCTGCTTGTAATAGAATTTTACTAAAATAAGAAATTACTAAATAAAGATAATATGGTAGATGTCTGCATCATTCTCCACGGGTGAAAAGAGAATCGACTCCAACGAGTATGGCTCAAGGGGCTGATAGAGTACCATGCAACACTTGGCTAGAAAAACGAAAAAAGTTAGGCCCGGTGGAAAGCCATGAAAGAAGGCTGGTTCGTCAAAAATAACCTGAACCCAAATCTGAACCTGAGATCCAAAATGAACGTGAAACGGGTTCGCCCAAGAGAAAATGTGAACCGAAGCTAACCCGTGGTCCAAAGTAAATATTGAACCCGGTCTCCCAAATTGAATTAAAATCTGAACCGAGTCCAAACCAGGCCAACCTTTCGAAGGGAGAAAACAGTTCAGAAGAAGGCGGTGCCCTAGGGGACCCGTGGCGGTGACAGTGGTGCGAAGGCGGAGCAAGGTGGCCGCGCGGAGTAACATGACGGCAGCTGAGAGAAAAGATCAAAGTGTCAAGGCCGTGTGGTGGAACAGAGCGAGCAGGCGGTCGAGGTCGCTCCGCACGATCAAGCGATGGTACGGCGGAATAGGGCGACGGCTCGGTGCTTGGTTGTAACGGCAGTCGTGGCGGAGCGAAGCAGATGGTCAGCGGCGGCAGCGAAAAGGAAGAAGACATCCACGGCTTTGATAGGAACCTTGGCGGGCTGGCCGAGGAGAAGGCGGTGGATCGGGAGGAAGCCGTAGAAGATGGAGCAGATAGGCATCGGCGTGGTGGTTGAAGTCACCAGACGCAACTGGAGCAGGAAAGTTGCGATCTTTGGCGCCGGGATAGTTCGTGTGACCATTGACAAGAGAAGAAAAACTACGGTCAAGGATGAGCGCCGGCCATGGGGGCCAGAGTTCGAACTGACAAGCAGAAGACACTTCCACGGGTTGGGACTCCATGCGGGGCTCTTCTCCGTAAGGAAAAATCACCTCTTCTGGCATGATCTTAAGAGACACTTCCACGGGTTGGGACTCTTCCGGGTAAGAAAAAATCACCCCTTCTTGCACGATCTCGGGAACTATTGGAGCCGGAGAGTCGGCTGCAGATGATTGATGGACAGGCACAATGATCTCTTCGTCTTGGACCGGCACAATGATCTCGCCGTCTGGTTCAAATGGCTCTTGGTCATGGATGGTCGGCACGGGCACTGCACCAAACGGCTGATGGATGTGGAGCACGGGAAGTGTGGGGCTGTCTGATGGGGAATTTGGGACAGTCGATGGTAGGCAAGAGCATAGGCGTGCGACGTGAGCGTTGTTCTTGGCAGACTCGCAGACAAGCACTGCAGATTTGGCATTCAGAGCAATCAATTGTTGGAGTATGAAAACCAAGGTGGCAGGGGAAGGAACAGGATG
Source organism: Houttuynia cordata (assembly GCA_039654745.1). Lineage (NCBI taxonomy): Eukaryota > Viridiplantae > Streptophyta > Magnoliopsida > Piperales > Saururaceae > Houttuynia > Houttuynia cordata. The sequence continues at coordinate 147,730 of JBCJFD010000031.1, forward strand.
CAGGTTGTTTGATGGGCCACCAAGTTGATAGCGGACAGCATGTGACGAAAGAGGAGCGGAAGGGATGGCGGGATAAAAAGGATAGCGGGCTGAATGATACGGAGGCCAGTAGGCCATCTTCTGGAATCACCACCAGAAGGGCTGCCGGAATCACCACCGGACAGCAACCACCGGATTCACCACCGGGGTTTGTTGGCTTCAGCACCAACATAGATCTCCATCAACAGAGAAACAAGGTATTTTTTTCTTCAAAATCATCGACTGATTTTTTTCATTGATATTAAGGCCTTTACATAGGCTTACAATATGCTTATAAAAAGGAAAGTTACAGGCCAATTAAGGACCTACCTTAATTAAAAAGGGATAAAAATCATATTTCCTAAATAAAGTAACATGATTAAATAAGGACGCAATTTAAAAAGTAAATCTGCTTGTAATAGAATTTTACTAAAATAAGAAATTACTAAATAAAGATAATATGGTAGATGTCTGCATCAAAATTCCTTCTCTTATTATAAGAGAAATACATCGTTGTGATGTATCACTACTTGTTTTGATTTTATTTGAGAATTTATCATTACACTCTTAACCACTAAAAGTCTATCAAGTCTGTGATATTCTAAACATGGTTTTTATGCAATCCTTTCGCAATTTCTTCAATAATTAACATGAAGCCAGTGCAAGTAAACAACTGAATCTGAAAGCCAACTGCTAAAATAATCCTGCCTTCTATTTATGTAAGAGAAAACAATAAATTGGATAAAAACTCGCATACCTGAGGAAACCGCGAAGGAGATCGATCCATAAGGCAGCACTCCTTTATCTAGGTCTAAATCGTTCCAGCTTAATTCAGGTGAAGTCATGGAAAGATTGAGCTGACATGCAAACCTTAGGCCAGATACTGATATCCAAGTAGGTTGGCTCCCGCCATCACAGATACAAGGTTCTGTAAAGTTGAATATATCAGCTCTGAACAAGGATGTGACTTGTCTGCAACAAAGAAAGCATGCACATTGTTGTCCACATTTATCCAACTACATCCAGGCAGCTTCTTTAACCCTCTTTTCTTCATCAAGGACCTTACTTCTGACACACTATTCCATCTCCCAGAGGAAGCACGTACATTAGAGAGAGTAACATAATTAGACGGGCTGTTGGGCTCCATTTTAAGGAGCCATTTACATGCCAATTCCTGCATATTTAGGTTCCCATGGGTCACTGATGCATCCAACAGTGCACTCCAGACACTGGGCCCAGTTTCCACAGGCATTGAGTTAATAAAATGAAGCGCCCGATCAAGCTGGCCAGATTTCCCCAACATGCCAACCATGCATGAGCATATCTCTTCTGTTGAACAAAGGCCATGCTCTCTTGCCAACATATCATATATGTCCAAACCTTCACTTACTAGACCAGCCCTTTCACAAGCAGAAAGCACTCCAACAGAATTCACGTGATTTGGCTCAATCCCAAGACTGCACATCTTATTGAACAGCAAAATGGCTTCCCCACCAGCCCCATTTAGTCCATAGCCTGAGATCAATGAACTCCAAGAAATTTCATCGTTAAGTGAAAAATTTGCATCAAAGACTGCCCGTGCAGATTTCAGGCTGCCACACTTGGAATACATGTCAATTAAAGCATTTTTCAGCTCCACATCATGAATTAAATGTGATCTAATGGCAAATGCATGAACCTGTCGCCCCTCCACCAAACCAGCAAAAGATCGACAAGCAGAAAGAACAGTTATCAGCGAGATATGGTTGGGCACTACACCTTGTTTCACCTGCATTGAACGGAAGAGAACAAAAGCTTCTCGAAAATCACCACTTAGAACATAGCCACCTATCATTGCAGTCCATGAAACTACGTTCCTGTACATCATGCCGTCAAATACGCGTCTACCAGCAGCCACAGAATTGCATTTTGAATACATAGAAATCAAACAACTCCCCAACTGGAGACATGATGTCAAATCCGAGCACAACCCATTCCTTATCACGAAACAATGAATCTGCCTTCCATAGAAGGCTCCACTTGCAGTCTCATTTGCACACAAAGGAAGAAGACTCGCAACTGTGAAACCGTCAACTTTGATTCCTTCAGCTTGCATACTTTTAACAAGTCCAAGAATCTCCTCATTCAATGACGAATTCTCCACTGACGCACACTCTGATATAAGGATGTTCCAAGAAGCCGCATTTCTTAATGGCATTTGGTCAAACACTTTACGAGCATCAACAAAACTCCCACACTTACAGTACATAGCAATTATCGAGTTCGAAACAACCGTATCAGATGCAAACCCACATTTCAGAACTTGACAATGGATCGCCTCCCCGGTACCCAAGTCCCCCGCCTGGCCGCAGACTTTCGAAGTAGTGGCAAAACTGTAATTGTCAGCCAATCTCTCACGACACATTTGTTGGAACAAAAACAAAGGTTCATGGTAAAAACAATTTCTTGCATACCCACTGATTAAGAAATTGTAAAGGAACACGTTTTTGGCGGGAACGGAATCGAAAACGGAGTGAGCAGGGCTGAGGGAGCCGCAGAAGGAGTAGTAGGCGACGAGCTTACTTGCGAAGAAAGAGTCGCGGTGAAGACCCAGAGTGATGAGTTGGGCATGGGATTGTCGAGCTAGTCGGATGGATGGACGATCTTTGGAGAGACGGAGACGGTGAAGCAGGCGGTCGGACGGGCTGGTGGCTGCGGCGGAAGAAGTGAAGTAGCGGGCGAAAGGTCTGAGTGGGGAGCAGCGGCGCCGGGGAAGCGGCAGAGGAGGGAGCATGAACGCCGAAGCGGCTGCTTTCTCCCGGCAATGCTCTGGGTGTGTCGCTTGTCCAGGCAGCCGGGGTCTGGTGCATGGGCACTGGGAAGGCTCCATGACCATGGTACATAGGGGTCATACCGTGGTACATATATCTAAAAAATCTGGTACCTATGTACCGTGTCAAGCCGCTATTTACCATGCTAGAACTATTTGTGCCATGGTCATGGAGCCTCAATCAGGAGAATTTTTTTTCCTTTTTCTTAGCCGAAGCAAAAGAAAATATTTCTTTTTCTTTTGACTCATAAGGTATTTTC
>JBCJFD010000032.1:0-80015 GCA_039654745.1 Houttuynia cordata
GAGTTTTTTCCATATTACCTGGCGCCAAATTTAATATTCCCATATTACCAGGTTTTTCCCGTGAAATCTCATATGACCCGGAATCTGGACTTGAAGTACCCAAAATGCCCTTTCTTCTATTTTTTTGTGCTAACACTGTGCGAAGAGGCGTGTTGTGTACAACACGAAAAAAGGGTGAAGTTCTCCGGCGATATACATCGGCGACGTCACCGGCGACCGGCGAGTTGGAGCGGCAATTCAACCGGCGGAATACACGGACGAGTTCGAGCCTATTCACGTCCCCCATCTCGATATCGAGCTGCCCCCTTGCTGGATTTCCACGACACGACTGAGGGAGAGTGGACAAAGACGGCGATTTGAAGCGCATCCGTCGGGATTTCTGATCTTCAACCTTCTGAAGACCCCCGCGGCTCCCTCCGCCTGCATGCAATAGGCGGATTGACCGGATTGAGCTTCAGTTGACGGCGAGGAAGACTGTGAAAGGCACCTGCGAGGAAATACACACATACAGACGACTAAACTGCGGTAAGTTACAACTATCCTTACTGATTTTAGTTTTATAAGGTCCGACATTTGAATTTTTAATTTTTACTATGAACTATAAAGTCGTGTCTGTAGTAGACACGACTTTGTATTTAGTCGTGTCCGCGATGACACGACTTTTATATTTTCGTGTTGCACCGAGGAGACTTTTCTACTGACCACTATACCTCACTCCTTGCAGATGGATAAAAAAAGAGATGAGTCTATGGAGGAAATACCATCGGAAGAGGAGGAGGATCATGATTTTGTCTTGGCACCTCGGCAGCGAAATCAGAGGGGCAGGAAAAGGAAGGCTCCGATGGACCGACCAGTGAAGAGAACATATAATGCGCGACCGGCGCTGAAGACGTGTTGTCAACCGGGAGCGATGAAAAAGTGTGCGGCCCTCCTACAGCGTCACCAAAGATGTGCCCAAGTTATCAAAGAGGCTGGATTCGCTGTCATTTTTGAAGGTGAGGACGTAGTTGTATCTCAGAACCTCCTCGACCATTTGGTCAGGTACTGGGATGAGTCGGCGAAGGTCTTCAATATCAAGGGTAGGACGCTACATTTCACAGAGGAAGATGTTGCCCTTATCACCGGATTGCTCGCAAAGGGCGAAAGAGTTGAGGTCCTCCCCTCCTTGACACACCGACCGGAAGGTCAATTCTTCAGAAAGTACTTCGCCGCGAGGAGAGCAGAAATTCCACACCTTGAGGAAATCATAGACAAGCTTAGCGCGGGTGAACTGAAGATGGAAGAGGAGGACATTGCGAGGATGATCATCTGCCTCCTCTTCTGCATGGTGCTGTTTCCACACAGCACTAGAGCGGTTCATCCCTCTTTGTACCGTTACATTGACGACCTCCCAAGATTGAGGTCATACAATTGGGCTGGGGCTATACATAAGATGTTGGTTTCTGGTATAACCCATACCAGCAGACTAGTGGGTGCGAGATCGCAAGGAGAGTGCCTGGGCGGTGGATGCCTAAATGGCGCCGCATATGTCCTTCAGGTATGTAGCATTCATAGTCCTCGATCGGGAAAAAGTCTCATATAATACCACTATATATATAGTCGTGTATTATAGAACACGACTATATTTATAGTCGTGTATGATGGAACACGACTAGGTATATAGTCGTGTTCTTTAGGAGACGACCATAGTTCAATTCGTGTTGAGCTTATAGTCGACTAAGGCAACCGCGCATTGTTATAATGTATACATCTGTTTACTATGCAGATTTGGTTTTTCGAGCACACGACAATCTTCCATCCTGTCATGGGCCCTACCAGCCCACGGGCAAAAAGATGGCCAGGAAGTGGGGCCCTCATTACAGAGGTGAAGAAAGGTGCACAGAAGAAGCATCGTATGGCCGACTATTGGACGGGAGTGTTCCACAATCTTCAAATAGGGGAGGAACTCGTCGACGTAATCAGCCCCATGGCCGGAGAGGCATCTCTTCTTGCTTCGTCAACCTCAGGGGCCCCTCCTCCACGACGGCAGAGGCCGGAGAGGCCGGAAATGAAGAGGACGACCAACCAACCTGCCTCCACTTCCTCGAGGACGGCTGCCCAGTCCACTGCAACCGCAATGGGGCGATTGGAGGGTGCCCTTCAGGGCATACAGTCACTAATTGAGATAGCTCTGTCTTCGTATGAGGAGATGGGAAGGAGAGTCGGACCTGTGCGAGAGATTCTCCACTCTATGAAGGCCTCTGCCGCCTCAGCGTCAATGCTGTTAGAAGGTCAGATCTTTGAGCATCCGAAGGAGGAGATGACTGACGAGCCGACGAAGGAGCCAAAGAAGCGGCCCGAAATGGAGCCAAAGAAGTCATCGGTGCATCAGATGGAGCCAAAGAAGCGGCCCCAAATGGAGCCACACAAGTCATCAGTGCATCAGATGGACCCAAAGAAGCGGCCCCGTGACAAGGAGCATAAGAAGAACACTCCTATTGGTATGCGGACAAAGGAGCTGGCAAGGAAGTCACATCTGGATTCGACGAAATGGGGTAAAGGTAAGTTGTAGACGATGATTTATTTTTTCGTGCCCCATGATACACGACTATTATATTTGTCGTGTTTAATGAGACACGACTTTGTGGTTTATCGTGTTTCATACAACACGACTATGTTTTTTATCGTGCTGCTACTACTGACATGAATAAGTAAAATGTCAATTTAGCTCCCATCAAACGCGCGGATGAGGAAGACAAGATTCAACGGGCTACAAAGAGATCCTCTGCCAAGTTGTTTTTGAAGAAGCTCCAACCAGAATTCAACGAAGATATGGAGCGTGCAGAAGTCGAGTCCCGTCCTCCGTACAGACGGGACCTATTCCCCCCTGGTGTAGTGGTAAGGAAGCGAATGAGGACTGTCTCCGCGAGGGAATTGCAGAGGATTAGAGAAGAGGACCATATACGGAGAATGGCGGAGGATCAGGAAAGAAGGAATAGGTCCCCTCAGCCGAAAGCCGACTCCGAACAAACCATATCCGATCGACAAGCGACCTCTATCATCGATGAGGTCATCTCTTCCTTACCCCAGTCGGATATCGAAACCGTCAAGGAGGAGGTGAAGGAGGATGTGAAGGGCGGGGATGTCGATGAGGAGGAGGTGAAGGCGGATGTTCTGGAGGAGGAGGGGAAGGAGGAGGAGGTGCAGGCCGACGAAGAGGCGATGGAGGAGGAGAAGACGAAGGAGGTCAAGGAAGAGGAGGCTGAGGAGGAGAAGGCGAGGGAGGAGGAGGAGGTGGCGGAGGGCACTGGCTTAACCACATCACAGCCGGTTGACGTCGATGTCCTCCTAACCCCTCAAAAGTCTAAGTCTGTAATTGCACTCCCCGACAACTATGCCGATTTGGAGTTATGCTTCAACATGGGGGTATTGTTAGAGCGGTATAGAGTGGCAATAGATGGATAGATCGCCAATCCGAGGAAGGCTTATCCAATCCCAACGCTATGTGATGACGACTATTTATCCCTCCTACAAACAACAGAAATAAACACCAATGTAAGTAAACCTAAGCTCCTCATATGTTTTTGTTGACGTAAAGTCGGTATTCGAAGACACGACTTTGCGCGTAGTCGTGTCTTTGCAATACACGAATATACGCCTAGTCGTGTCTATCGACGACACGACTAGCATGAAAATCGTATATATAGAATAATCGACTTTTAATTGGAATATTGCCTTACTTCGAGTGTAATGACTCATGTGGATATTTTTCCATAGGTTATAGATGCGTTTTTAAGTCTGTTGAGCCAGTGCAATGACAGAAACCCGATGAAATATCCGTGGGCATTTTTTGGTTGCCACGCATTCAAAGAGATATTCGACAATGTAAGTGTTCCCTGCTTTAGGAGTGATAAGTAATTAAGTATGATATTACGAGCATCGTTGTCTAAATTTCTGTCGGTTTCGCAGGAGCACCAGGAAGGAGGAAATAATGCCAAATTGGTTAAAAAGCTCGGGAGGATGCTCGACGGCTTGAACAGGAACATGTTCTACGCATTTTTCCCAATCCGCACCGGCTCCCACTTCTGCCTCGTGTATGTCCATTTCCCGCACTGTGTATGGCGCTTCTACAACCCGCTGTCTGGCAGATCCCAATTATATCCGCATCACAGAAAAGTTGCTGACAAATTCACGCAGTTCATGAACGTTGTGATGGCAGGCAAGCTGGGGTGGTTTGGTTTGCTAGACTGGAAGATGACTCAGATAGCCAAAGCGCCATGACAACAAAATTCGAAAGACTGTGGCATCTTCATCATGATGTACGTGGCGCATTTGGCGTCCAATGTCAACCCACCGGAGTTTGATCAGTCCACAATCACACGACTGTGGCGACCAGTCATCGCTTCAACCTTGATTCGGGGGGTTATTAACAGCGAGTTTGACGACAATTCCGGACAAGGCACAAAAGATGCCGTCACAGTTGCGGGTTTTATGCGGCTTCCGGATAAAGAATAAATTGAAATTCATTTTATTCACATTATTTTAATGTACAAAGTTCATTTGCTGTAAATACCGTACTCTTTCAAATAATTCGATTTCATTTTTGACACCTTGTTGTACAGTTCTCTTTCACATAATTCCAATTCTTTTTTTGACTCATACCAGATGTAGACAAAATATCGCAAGCATGAATGTGAATACGGCCTTCATACAACAGGTCTACGTATATAATCGTCTCTGATGGAAAACGACTACGCATATAATCGTCTATGATACAACACGATTACGTATATAATCGTCTCTAATGCAACACGACTTTATATATACTCGTGTTTCACAATACACGACAGTATAGATGTTAATTTCGGTAGAAGTTAATATGCGCTATACAAGAATTTGACTACATCCTAAGTGAAGAATGGTGGGGGCTGAGGTAAGCCGGAGCGGCGTACATGCGATGTCTCGTTCGTAGTCATTTTGCCTTGTTGCGGAAGTGTTCGTTTCCTGCGCGTCCGATTTTCTTTCGGAACCGGGCTGTTAGTGCACTTTGTACGGTTGTGACCAACTTCACGACAATTCCCACATTTCGAACGTGGCCTTGCAGGTGGATCGGGCTGTGACTCAATTCTCTTTCTCTTTCTCCTGCCCTTCTTTGGAGCTTCAAGCCTTGGCGGTTCGCATTTAAATAAAACCCCGTAATTTCCCCACTGACTTCTGTCTAAAGTAGGGAACACTACTTCTTCGTACGTGCTGCGGTACGTACTTGCGCAGTACCACTTCTCACAATATTCTACCGCTTCCAGACTCCCCTCATCAATACATGCCATGGCGTGCTTGCATGGAAGTCCCATGCTCTGGAAGAAGCCGCATGTGCATGTTCTATTCGTAAGGTCAACAACATCCTGATGAGACAACATGAACAACATCAGTGTCTTCCAAGAATACTCGTGTCGTCGAAGACACGACTGTATGACTAGTCGTGCATGAGACGACACGACTGTATGACTAGTCGTGTATTCGTCGACACGACTTTGTTATAGTCGTATCTTATAGAAAATGAATGTATGCTTACCAATGTTTTAAAACCCGGTTCGGTCGTTGACCCGGTTTGGTGACCGGGTCGGGCCAACCGGTTTGGCCCGGTGGGTCGACCCGGATGACATCATAAATTTTACTTTTTTAATAGTAAAATTTATCTCCTTTCCTTCTGTCAATGGATTAAGCTTGAGAAGTCTCATTCCTCTATAAAAATATATAGAAATTAAGATCATGTGTTGGAACATATAATATTCAAATAAAAAAAAACTTGTAGTGTCACATGCAATCAAAATATCAAACCAAAATGTGGAAGTACTACTTCCAATGTATTTCAAGCCCAACAAAGACAAATAAAAAAAATCCACACATTATCTCCTTATGATGTGTCACATGTAATGAAACCAAAAATTGGAGGTAATACTTCCACTGTGTTGTCTTTTATGGCAGTAATCCTCCCTGAAGATGCATCCACCTGAATGATAATTAACAAGTTTTACGCAACTAGGTTTTTTATAATTACTTTATTCATCTGGAATCAAAATTGGGGACGTGCAACAGAGGCCACTTTCTCTTGATGCTAAAACAGAAGAAGCCAACCCAAAAATAAACACAGCTGCATCAAAATCGAGTTATGCATGCCCCTAATGTAGCAGAAACATGATGCCAGCAAAGAGTCCACAAAGGACCCACAGAACAAGGTCCACGTTTTGCCCATTCAATAAATGCACCTTCTTAATTGGATATAAAGTTTGATCAACCATAAATGACAATATATCACAAGATCTTCTCATGATCAATCAATGTCAGATTTTCTAGATTTGCAATGTATATGCCAGCAAATTATACATCTACACGATAGCACTTTCCTCTGAAGAAAGAGTCTACAATGGACGTACCATTAATTCATATTTTTACTTAAGATGCCTTGCACTAGTCCTTTAAGGCTTAAGATCGGACTGACTCAATTAAAAGAATAAATGATCAATTTCAGGTCCAAAGCGCAAATCCTAGGTTCCCGTCCACCTAAAATGCTTATGATACACTTTCATAAGTACCCAACCACCTAAATTGAGCCAAATGGAGCTGTTTATACAAAAAGACAATTGCCAGAAGGAATGAACTCTCAAGCAAGTTCATCTAGATATTGTTGAGCTAAATAGGAACCTTTAAGAGTCCATAAAAAACTTATCACCAATAATCATGAATAAAAGTTTTGGCTTGCAAAATGACCCTTGGCACAAAACATTATAAGCTGAAAATATGTTGCTTAATAAACAAAATAGTGAATATCCATTCCCTAGTTTTATCTTACCTTGAACTTTGTCCGTCCATAATGAGGAGTCAAGCAAGGATTTAAGTCTTTAATGAACATCTCATCTAGGCTGTCAGGAGTAACTGGATCCCTACAACCCGCCTCCTAAAATTTCAGAGATAAGAAACACATAAAAACAAGTATATTATGATACTGCATATAGACGTAATTTGATTATGCTAAAGCATACAATCTTATTGCTGAGAGGAGACAATCTAATAAAAAATAAGTTGCTAAAGTTTAGAACAGATGGAATAGAGAAAATAACATATTCCAATTATCAATTAAAGCAGTTGTTTTGTTTCCATCAATCTGCTAATGGTCATAAATGCAAATTCATTTTGTTGTTCCCACTAACTAGACAAAGTAGTTTAATGGATCAATGAAGTGCATTTGGACGGACACCATTATTATATTCATCACCTATAATTAGCAACATCAAAGCTATTAAATTAGTGCATATGACTTACCGAAGAATTAGAGGCCTCTTGATAACAGAGAGATTCATTTGTAGACCTTCTTGAACATTTATTGGCCTTCACCTGTGCATGAAAGACATTCAAATATGTAAATGATGGGGAGAATCTATTTTCCCCAGATGACAATTAAATGTCAACTAGTTATAGAGCTTTCAAAAGCCACATTTGAAAATAGTACATGTCCTGGAGAGTTTTAGAGTGCCCCTACCTAAGTGACGCATCATGCAAGTGGGCAATCGCAACTTTTATCATTTTCTTCATTTTCAATTCTTATTAAAAAAAACTAATACATGTAGGGGAAAAAATGTTACTAAAATCAGCATCGCAAAAAAGTTATATGTTTCAAAATTGAGACTTGATAGCTTATAGCTAATAGATAGCATTGCCTAATGTACCAAGACAAAATTGCTGTCTGGCCAACTTATTTTAGTAAATGTCATTGAGTTTTCAATTTCATAGAAGCTATATGTGTATTACAACCACAGGAAATCAAAGTTTTGAGGTTCAAAAGATTGATATTTATAGCAATGCATCAAAATGAACTCGAAAGTATATTTCTATCAGCACCAAGCAAAGCAACAACCTTTGTGAAATATCCAGAACTGTAATCGTTTTCATTTTTACAGCAGAAAGTGTTTGATTTTTACAGAAGATTTGGGCCTCACCGTCGCCGTCGCCGTCGACTGTGATCGCCGTGAGACTTGAGCTTCACCGTCGCCGTGATCGCCATCGCCATCGCCGTCGCCTGTGATCGCCGTCGCCGTCGACTTGAGGCTTAAGATTAGGTTTTCTTTTGGGGTTTATATATAATGAGTCTGACCCGGTTGGCTCGTGCCGGCCGGTTCGCGGGTCAACCCGCCCGGCTCGTTACCGACCCGGCCGGGTCTTTAACCCGTACGGCCCGGCCATTCCGTTCCGGAAAATGAACCGGATCCGGTTCAACCGGGTATCAACCGGCCGGGCCGAACCGGGTTTTAAAACAGTGATGCTTACCACATGGTATAAAGATGTCACTTAAAACTGCCGTAATGATAGCGGTTGAACTCGAACTGTTCCAGCACTCTGATTCCTCATCTGATTGATATAATTCTGTGCATATTTTGTTAACGGAGTCGGTAGGCCGTCTGCTTCTATTCGGCGTCTCTGAAAATGGACGCTTGTGGTCGCCCGCGTTTGCTTGATCAACGAGTTATTGGCCAAAACCTTGCCTTTAGAAGCATATTATTTACACTTTCTGACGCGTTCGACGTGAGAGTGCCGTACCTTTTACCCGGATATTCTACGTTCGGCCAATGTATTTTCGGAATATTGTCAACATATTTCCAGGCCGCCTCATTGTGTTCCTTCATCTTCTCCATCGTTGCATCGAATTCTGGTCTCCTGAAGCATTTTGCAGCTCGGAATAGAAGTTCCTTCAGGTACTTATCCTTCCAAGTATTAAGCATATTTGCGGCCATATGCCGTAAGCAAAACCCATGGTGAGCCTCAGGAAAGACATCGACGACCGCTCTCAGAAGGCCCTTCTGTCTATCAGAGACAATAGTGTCCAGGGATGCGGGGGGGGGGGGGGGGGTCCGTAAAGAGAAAACATTTAAGTAAGGTGAGGAACCACGTCCTGTACAAGTGAGAGACAGCATATTAAACACAGAATGCTTCAGGTTGTTACAAGGTCGTCTATAAGCAAAAACACGACTGTATGAGTAGTCGTGTTTTCGACGACACGAATGTGTGCCCAGTCGTGTCGTACAAAACACGACTGTTAGAATAGTCGTCTTTCCTGCTTCTAAACTTACCACGTTTTGATATTCTCTTTATCCACAATTGCATATGCAAGACACATTAATTGTTGATTGCCGTCGATTGCTGTAGCAACCAATAATACTCCAGGGTACTTTCCTTTTAGGAATGTTCCATCAAGCGTGAGCAATGATCTCAGTGTTCTTCGGAATGCTCTTGCGACCGGGCCGAACATCTAAAACACACGTCTGAAGTCGTAGCCGGCTAACTCAATTGGGATATCAGGTATATCAGCTGATCTTTCTATGAGCACATGTGTACTTGCGTTAGACCGCTCTAATTCCCTTTCGTAATGTGGCAAAATACGATATGCGTCTTCAGGGTTGCCATCGATCAATTGGATCAATTCCTCTTTCGCCCTCCATGCCCTTTTATAGTTGACTGTGACGCCCCAATGCTCTCAATGTATTGTTGGATATTTGAGATTTGTATGGAGTTTGAATCCTTATGGAGGCCATGACACTTCTTCGCAATCCAGAGGTGAGAAGCCAATGGATGATCTTTCGAACTTAGAAAAGTGTCACATGTATGCCGTTCTTCCCTCCTTGTTACGCTGACTCCATCAAGTCTGTTCGACGCTCGTATGTACCACTTGCACCCCGAACCTTGCACCTTGCAGCGAATGTGTCCTTGCTCTCATTCGCTACTTTGAACATGAACTTCCTCTTGATTGCCAGATCAGTTAGAACCATCTTGAACTGCTTGACGCTTTCGAATCTAGCCCCTAAGGTAAGTTGTGCCTCGTAGTCTTCTGCTTGCAAACTTCCGGTCAACATCGTCTCCTCTTTACAATGTTTTGAAGGACCGGCCTGTGCAGAATAGGTACCCCAATCCCAACCACCATCACCCTCAATATTGAGATAGTCATCGTCCTCCGACGCGACAGAATTCCCTTTACATGTGTCTCCTGCCGTGGGACCTCTAGAAGTTGATGTTCCCGTGTGATATGGCTGGCTGAAATGTGGTACTGTAAGAGGCTCATCCCACTCATCTGCAGACCACGGTAATTCATCTTCATCCAACAATTCTTCTTCATCTGGACTGGAATCTTCATCTTCATCTTCTTCTTCATCTTCGCCTTCTTCTCCATCTCCGAACTGCGGGAAAAAAGATGTATCAATGGACTTGAGAAAACGATAGCACGTACTATGAGGTATTGTCTTATGCAACACGAATTGATTTATAGTCGTGTACTATGCAACACGACTAGGTATATAGTCGTGTTCAATACGGCACGATAAAATTTTTAGTCGTGTACTATTATAGTCGACTATAGCACACGACTTGCCTGTATCCGCGCCTTAGAAGTCTCACCTCGCATAGTCTCCATCTCTTCCTCCTTCGACTGCTGATGCGGGTGTCTTATTGCCCGGGCTGGACGGCCTCTCCGACGGTGTGTTACTAGCCGGCATCACTTCTGCCTCTGGTAGCCTCTCCTCCTCCTTATTTGCATTGGCATTTATTTCCTTATTGAGAGTCGAAGTCTCCATGTTATTGCCCGTAGAAGTCCACTCCACGTACAGGCGGAGTAGTCCATTTGTGCCTTGTTTGCTCTTGTGAAGTATAAATATTGACTCCACGTCTTTATCGTCTTCAAGGAGAAATGTGTATTCTTCAGAGTCAACACGATATGACAAAGTTAATGTACCAGGTGTAGACTTAAGCGGTAATCTTTCTTCCACTAGCTGCAACAGTTCCAGGTACTTTACTCGTGTATCTATAGGCAGGAGCTTCCGTTTCCCGCCCACGTACTTAGCAGAATTTGTCAAAACTCCATCGTAGTGTAAACAAAGAACTATCTTCTCCATCCGTACCTGCCATTAAAAAACCGAAATAAGTTAAAAATCCGTGAGACACGATATATTGAAAACCGTATATGAGTGAAAAGCAACGTCTATGAGTCGTGTTTCATCAAACACGACTATTGTTACAGTCGTGTTCTCGACGACACGACTGTAACAATAGTTGAAAACTTGCTAAGTTTTCAACTTTCTTCTATGGAACCAAGTTTCATGATAGAAATCGTCGTATTTTAACTTCACCTACGAGTTTTTCGATGTACCTTGCCTCCGTTGAAGTTGTTTTCCAATACCCGATCTTTCCCGCTCGTTTTCCCGCTTGTTGCCGCGAAGATGACCTTTTCGGAGTTCGACGGCACCGGCGCCGGCGATGATATGGGCGGAGAGGCCAGACGGAACGCCTTCTTCTCCGACTAATGGCAGCTTCTCCGGTGTAGTCGCTCCCTTTCCGGGTAATATGGAAAACCAAAGAGTGGGTGCCTTATACCTAAACCTAAGGGCATTTTGGGTACTTTCCGGGTCATATGGAAGGAAGAAAGTGATTCCGGGTAATATAAGAAACCCGTGTTTGGCGCCAGGTCAGACGTAAAAAGCTCGCCTGGACAAGATCCCAAGGATCTTCGTTCAGCCACCTGAGAACCGGCCCAAGGCCACTGAGGTGAATCACAGCCAACTCAATGTTCCAATGATTGATCTTCAAGGAGTGCTTGATGCCAAGGAGAGGAAGGATATTGTTGATCAAATTCATGATGCATTCAAGACTTGGGGTTTCTTTCAGATAATGAATCATGGCATCCCATTTATAGTGCTGGATGAGATGATTTTGGGGATTAGGTGGTTCCATGAGCTGCCTAGAGAGGTCAAGTTGGAGTTCTACTCCCGCGATACTACCCACAAAGTGAGATATGCATCGAATTAATTACAATCTGTTTAAATCGCGGGCCGCAAATTGGAGGGACACATTGAATTGCTCTTATGATCTCGGCGACATTGATCCGCAGCTAATACCTCAAGTCAGTAGGTAAGTAAAGCTCATCTATAAAACAGGTTGTCGATAAAGATTTGTACCAAAAAAGATGGTCGATAAAAATTAGCTGCGGAGGACACTGTTATATGCTCCTCTATCCAATATTAAATGTCCTATTTCAGTTTTTAAAGTAAATCAGAAACCCTAAACCCTAAACTCTATATAGTTCATTTTGAAAAATTAAATAGGACACTGAATACGGAACAAATGGCATAAGTAACAAACATGTCCAGTGGTTGCGCTTGAATTACTGGTTATAATCAGAACCACTCTTTGCACATTTGCCACGATGAGGAGAGCATGGTCTCTTTCATATTTTCCTATTTTAAAATATATGAATTTCAGCATTTTTGCATTCTAGTTTGTTTTGAAAAAAAAGTTTTTTGATGTTTTTTCTGTTGGGCTTGTTTTTGTAAGAAAACATAAAGTGGCCCAACTATCTCAATTGACAGTGTTTTGGGCTTTTAGAACTGTCTGGGTAATGGGCCTGAGTCAGAATACCCATTAAGTTGTAGTTTTGAGTGTAGATCTGAACCATTGGATGACATATGGATGGACGGTCAGGATTCTAGGGTTCTTTACAGTGGTGTCCTGGTTTAGTTATAAATACACCGTTAGCCATCCTAATACTGTGTTTCAAGTGAGATTGCTCTCAGCCAAGTTCTAAACCAGAAACACGTGGTTCTGAAGACGATTAGCAGAGGCTCCATTGAAGGTTCAGTTCTAATGGCTACAGTATGCCTAAGTCTTTTGCATTAAATTTTAAGATTTTCTACTCTTTTGCTAAGACTATAAATCATATGATGAACTTATGCAGAGAGATAATTGTGGAGTATGTGAAACACATCAGAAAGCTAAGCGGGGTCTTGTCCGAACTACCAGCAGAGGCTATGGGACTTCCAAGCAATCATCTCAAGGTAATGGATTCCATGAAAGCCCTGATCATGTCTGCCCACCATGGAATTCCTGCTCGCCGATATATCGCCGATATATCGGCGATATATCGGTATCGGTCAAATACAGATACACCGATACCAAACGGTCTCGGTCGGGGTGGTTTTTCCATATATCGCCGAGATATCGCCGATATATCGGCGATATATCGTTTTATCGGCGATATATCGGTTCGGGGTTTTTTTTTAACAGACTGAATCGAATCTAGTTACTCGATTCAGTCTGAAATCCCAGTCGACGGGTGAGGGCTGAGCTCACGGGACGGGTGAAGGCTGAGCTCACGGGACGGGCGAGGGGCGACGGGCTGAGCTCACGGGCGACGGGCTGAGGGGGCGACGGGCGACGTCGAAGGGGCGACGGGGCGAGGCCGCGAGGGACGACCGACGGGGCGAAGGCCGATGGCCGATCAATTGTCGAAGGCTGACGTTGTTACCAATCTAATTGTGAAATAAAAGGTATTTCTACTTTCAGATCGTCTGATTCTCAAGTAGTATAATCCTGTTTATTGCGAACTGTTTTAGCATCTAAAAACATCTGCTTGTGCATACTACTTCTCAGTTTCTAAGGAATAGCCTGCTATATATGCTATTAAATCAAAAGACATCAAGTGCTTTGTAAACTATTTAGTAACCTAAATGGAGGCTAATTATGATAGATGAAGTGATGATTGATATGGATGATCACTTATATGATTATGCTTAAAGATACAGGTCGCCCTTGTTTCTCTGCTAGCATTTTTGGGCCTGAAGGTGGAAATAGATATTTGGGCAAGGGTGGAAGAATTAAAGTTTTGAGATCTCAGAGCCAAGTTTTGGTAGGTTTCAGTTGTCTTATTAGCATATTTTTGCATTAGTGGAAAATAACGTAGCACTTTGTTTGCAATAAACAGGATTTAAGATGGCTACCTTATCCTAAGTGTTGCCTTATCTTTTTTGCATTATTATATACCGTATGCTGTCCTCCAGTCAGGCAAAAGGAGTTCATTATGGCTACCTTATCCTAAGTGTTGTTTGAGATAAATTGGCAATTAAGTAGTTGTATTGAGCTATAGATTTAAGATGAAAAAAAGAATTCTAGCACTATAAATTTGCTCATATTATAGCACTATAGATTTAAGATGGCTACCTTATCCTAAGTGTCTCGTATTTGCTCAATTTTGATTTGTTGTTTATATAGACAATGGACAAAGGTTGGGAGCATGGCACTCAAGTAGGGGCGCATGGCTCGCGATGTAATTATTGCTTAAAAGTTATGAAAACTGGCGGAGTTTCGAGGTTGAAGGATCATTTAGCCGGTAGCGGGAAGGATGTTGCAAAATGCAAAGAGTGTCCTCAACTTGTTCGTAAAGAATTGCTAGAATTGAAAGAAACAAATAAAAAGAAGGTAGCTCACCTTAGAGAAGGGAAGAAAAGGGTTCTCGATGAGCTTAGACACTTTGGACATGAGGCAGATGTTGAAATTAGTATGTCCGATGATGATGAACACGAAGAAGCAAGGGATCATCGCGAAGCAAGAAGGCACGATGAGCAAACACAACAAGTTAGTGATGGAAGTAGGCCTCAAAGAGGTATACGTGCTTTGTTGAAACGAAGCCAGAGTAGTAAGGGACATGCAAGTTCTAGCAGTGTCTAACAACATCTGGCAACTTCGTTCAATCCTGGCTTGAAAGAAAGGTTTAAAAAGGCAGTGTCTAGGTTTTTCATCTACAACCATGTCCCTGCACATGTGGCAAATGATTATCACTTTCGTAACATGATAAAGGAAGCGCAAGACATTGGAAAAGGAGTCCTTCCTCCTAGCCCAAAAGATATACTCGGTACGTATTTGGATAAAGAGGTGGCTGATATGGAGAAAAGAATGCAAGGGATGGAGCTAGAGTGGAAAGAATATGGTGTCTCTATCTTGTGTGATGGATGGACAGGGCCAACTAAAATGTCTATAATCAACTTTATGGTATACTGCAATGGAAGAGTATGCTTCATTGACTCGGTTGATGCATCGGGCAAAGAGAAAAATGCAAACTACATCAAAACTATAATTGAGGAGCAGATCCATAAAGTTGGGAAGGACTATGTGATACAAATTGTTACAGACAATGCCTCTAACTTCAAAAAAGCGGGCAAGTTATTAATGGAGGAATACAACTTGTACTGGACACCTTGTGGTGCGCATTGCCTTGACCTTATTTTTTTACACAATATCTCCGATATATCTCCGATACTTCGTCTCTTAGGCCGACCGATATTTTACCGATATCCGATACGACATTCCTTGCTGCCCACTACTACCCCCCATGCCCTGAGCCAGAACTCACAATGGAGGCTTCCAAACACGCAGATGCTGCCTTCTCGACCATTCTTCTCCAGGACCAACTGGGTGGTCTCCAGATCGTTCATCAAGGCCAATGGGTGAATGTCATGCCCATTCATGGACCCTTAGTTGTCAACATCGGGGACCTCATGCAGGTACCCCCTCTCTCGCAAAAACAACTTCTATTTTAACATAAAATGTTCAAACTCAGTTATTCTAGTATTATTTTTTTTGGTAAATATAATCAACATTAGAGTCCAATAAATTTAACTCATTTTCAAATACAAACAGGCTTCATTGGATGGTTGCATAAGGTAAAAAATATGTTAAGATGAGAGAGTTTCACGCAGCAGTAAGCGCAAGATAGGCTCAAAAGATAAATCAAAGCCCATCGCGAAACAACACATAAGTCCCACTACCGACTCTGCCATATTCTGCCTAAAAGTGTTTGATTTAAGACATAAATGGCCCATAGGCCTACATGATGTAGAACATTATCCTACATCATGGCCAAACCATGTACATAATGGCCAAACCGATGTAGGACATAATGGCCCATAGGCCTACATGATGTAGAACGCCCATTATGTCCTACATTGGTGTTGGTCATGTTGAGATATACGGCCAAGACAAAACATATAGAGGTATAATCCCGCAAAAACCATTTGACCAGCTTATTAATTAACAGTTAAATTTTCATTAAAAAACTAATAAGATTAAAGTAGTAGAATTCGATAGCTACGAAGGAACATCATGATGCATGATAAGAAAAAACAAAAGACTCCTTCCAATTTTTTTAACTACGGAATTTTTTATAAAAGCATTGTTGAATTCACCCCACTAATTGTTACATTCCAGAGAAGGGATGTCTTCCTCCATAACAAATTACCTTTGAAGAGGATGGTTGCGTAAAATAGTATTGCGTTAACGGCGGTAAGCTCTTAGAAGAGCTTGAGATTGATTGCCCAACATGTTATGCACAATAAGGGCCTTCACCTTCTTGTTTTTTGATAGATTTGTTGTGGTATTGGGCGTCTTTGTGTAGTACTTCTTGCCCGAGATGAAGGGCATTTCAGATGATGAGATGATGTGAAGATGGAGGAGACTAATTCTTTGAGAAAGACATGGGGTGCGTTTGGATACCAATAGGGAAAAGTCGAAAAAAAATGTTGGCCTAAAAATTTTTAGAGTAATTTTTTTTATTGTGGAAAACTTGTTTGGGAACCTAAAATTAATCATATTTTCAGTCTTTCACCATTTGCCTGACTTTTGATTTGCTTTTGGGAACCTAACAAAAAATCAGGTGTCATTTGTGTATAGAAGAGCTGGTGAAAAATTTCTGTTTTCGACGGCGATAGTAGACAACGGCGGTGGGTGGTGGTGGTGGGTGGTGCTGATGGCCAGCGGCGGTTGCAGTGGCCGGCGGTAGGTAGTGGCAGTGGCGGTAACGAGAGGGCAATAGGAGGTGATGAGGAAAAAATTTCCAGGCTGATGTTCATTCAAATGAGAATCGGGATTTTCACCTCTTTCAGGGTGATTTACTAATTTTTTTTTCAATTTTCACCGTCAGGAGTGAAAATTGCCCATTTTAGTTTCCAAATGCATTGGCAGCTGATAGGTGAAAATTTTCACCTTTCACCATCATCAACTCTTTTACTAAACAAACATCTTTTAGTCATTTCATGCTAAGAGGTGCTGATTTTTTTCATAAAATTAATCACCATAAGCATATCATAAATTTATTATGCCTTGTATATTTTTCTACTTTAGAACTTATTGTCGAGTGATGATAATTCTCGGAGCATCATCTCTTTTGAAACTAAGTAAATTTTCTATTTTGTTCTAGTAATTGTAATACACTTGAAAATTAACATCAAAAGTTAACAGCACATAAATGAAGGGAGTCACCTAATTAATAAATATTGTACAATTTAGTTTCTCAATAGTTGAAGTTAGATCAAGTGGGGTAGGTGGTGAAATGGTTGGGGTAGATGAGTATTAAAGGAGGACATGGATGTCGGTATTGTACATGTCCGTGACTACTGACAATAATGGTCTGCTTGCGTCTCCATATAAGGACAATTAAAAAAATGTCCGGGACGCAAAAACGGATGAACGACCGAGGGTATCAATATACGGATTTATCAACATTCGTATATGTACACATACAAGCATTCTAAACTTAAAAGCAATGGATGTAAAATACTATAACAAACATAAACATGTTGTAGAAATGTGCAATAATAATCATTCAACAAACACCTGGGTCTGGGTTAACAAGCATTGACATGAGCCAAGACTATATGAGTTGTCAATTTGAGATCCGACGGTCCAAATCATCTTAACTACAAATGCATCCTAAAGGAGAGAGATAAATTCAATAAAATAAAGGGAAGAGATAAATAAATAAAAAGTCAGGCTAGCTTGCGCTGTAGGACAAGCAGCCTTCAGATCAGTGGGCCCACATCATCTGATCAAGGCAACGGCTATGGTAGGGTTAGGGGGAGTTGAGCAATCGGATATATATATATATATATATGGGAAAAGTTTAATGAGATCGCTCTCATATTGCTTATATGAGGCCACTTTGAATCATAGCCGTTGGATTTTGATCTGACGGCTACAAATATTCATAATGATCTCACCCACTCCTTGATGTGACACACTCACCTACCCACTGATTTGATATCCACCCTCCGATCAGAATCTACGGCAATAAAGATTGGCCTCATGCTCCTTGTATGAGAACGATCTCATGTAAACACATCTCTCTCTCTCTCTCTCTATATATATATATAAAAGGAAAAAGATATATCATATTGAATAAAAAAACAACAGATGTAGGTGCAGGGCCCACTATAGTATAGGTATTAGGTTTGAAATTTTTTGCACATTCGCGGGGAGGGGGAGGCGTAGTCTGGTGGATTTAATTTCCAAATCTTGAGTGGGGAAAAAATTTTCCCAGTCCATGTGTTTCTTAGAAACAAAAATTTCCACTCTCAATTATTGAGAGAAAGTACAGTGTTTTGTTTCCCTGCGTTAGTCAATGTCCATTTCTTTTTTCACTTCTAAATAAAATTTCATTTTTTGAGTTATATTTTTGTGCATGTATACTATGTATACTATGGGCTTGCATGAGCTCGAGTAATCTTGAACCGTCATATCAAGATCTGACGGCGACGATGATTCGCACTTACCTACCCAGTGATTTGACATATGTTGTTAGAACTTGATGGACATGGCTTGACTCATGCAAGCTAAATGAAAATGATCTCATGTAAATCGGTCTCTTATACTATATGATTATGTATACATGTACATATATTCCCTTTGTCCAATGAAGCCTTAAGAGTCCAAGAAATTCAACTAATTTTCAAATGCAGACATGCTTCGTTGGATGAAGGGAGTACATACTAAGAATCCCGATTAAATGAGTTGGACTCACATGGCTTGGCGTGAGCCAGATGATTGGAGCCACTTGATCAAAATTTGCCCCCTGCATGCCATTGGATCTCAATCCAATGGTTCAGATCATGAGAATAATCCCAAATAAATAGGTACAGATTAACATACGTGATCATATGATTGTAAAGAAGGAGAGTCTGGTCTAACCTTCCAGTCTTCTAGCATTTAGGACATGGAATTCTATATCGGCGATATATCGATATCGGGTCCCATCTGATAAAACGAGATGACCAAATCTTGGATTTTTCAATTTTTTTAAATATCGCCAATATATCGGTGAAACAAGTTTCACACCGATATATCGCTATTTTAAAAAAAAATTTCAAAAACAAATTTAGGAAATATTTTTTTTAAAAAAGAAAAAAAGTAACTTTGTCATTTGTTTCCATCCTAATATGCATATTTTAAAATCTATACTTTGTCTAAATTAGCATAACTCATTTTAGAAGTTAGATTGTGAAAATATAAGGTAAAAACTAGTTTTTGACTACAGATATTTTTTTACAAATATCTCCGATATTTTGTCTCTTAAGCCGACCGATACGATACGGAATTCTTTGATTTAGGAGGCAGATAGCTAGAATAAGAAAGTTGATTGGTTGAAATAATATTATAGCTTGTGGGGCCTACACTTAAGCTTGGTTAGAAGTGTGGAAATTTTTGCACAAGTTATTTAGTATGGAAAAGAAGACAAATCTGATGCCAAATAAAAAGAGGTATGCAAATTTTAAGATTATCACAAAGGCCAAGGTGGGAAATGAGTAACATGGGACAAAATTGTTCCATGAAAAAGACGCGCACGACTAATGTGTGATAATTTTTCTATATAAAAAAATCACAGGTGACTACCCTGTGCATTTTTTCCCATGGGTTTTTAGGGATTGTGGAAAAATTATCCTTCACTACTAACCCCCCCTTAAAGAAGTGTGATAAGCATAAAATATACATATTTATATGCCTTATTTACCTATATGCTAGTGTAGTTTTTGTGATAAAACATGAATAAAATGGGTTATTTGTGATTAGGGTAGTAATTAGGGGATTATTAATTAAATTACTCTAATTAATTATTTCAGATGCATTAAAGAATTTAATGAATTATATTTTTATTATGCGTCTAATTTTAGTTTGGTTTTGATTTTACAGGTTTGAAAATGCAAATTGCAGTTCGTAGCAGATGAGCGCATTAGACGTGTTTTGAAATGCCAAAGTGACCCATGAGCTGATATCACGCGTATTGAAGAATCTGAACTATGGATGAGCTACTCTAGAGAAGACGGGCGTGAAATTTAAATACGGACGTTCGGATGAGAATTGGCGGTGGAGATCATTACGATGGGTTTTATTTGATTAAAAGAAAAAAAAAGGAAAAGGAATTAAACCGGCTGGTCCGGTTTGGTTCAGAAAAGAAAATAAAAAAAATAAAACAACCCGAGCCATCGGCTCGGGTGTCGAACAGAGACGAAGGAAAACAGCGCTCGAGCATCTGCTCGAGCGCCGGTGTAACAGAGGAGTGCCGGAGCTTGAGCTGGAGAGAACGGAAGCTCGAGATGGTGGGCTGATCGACAAGAGGCGGCGGAGCTCAGCGGCAGTCGTGCCGGAATACAAATATGAAACAGAAGACGACGGCTCGATTTGGGACTCTGTTAGCAACAGAGTCGTGCTTGACTAAGGCGACGGATTTGGGCTTATCTCGAAGAGGAATTGATGCGAAGAGGACTCTCTCTCGAAGCCTATAAATAAAGGAAGAATCGAAGAAGAGAAAAAAGGAATTTTTGAAAGGATTTTGGACGAGCTGACGAACTGCTGGACTCTGTTTTTCAGAACTAAACAGAGTTTTGTCTTTGTGATTTTGTCGTGAAGCTTGGCCGAAAGAATTACAGGGGTATCAGAATCGTCTTCAAATTGGAAACTCAAAGAGTCGTACTGAGCATGGAAAGCTACTGAAAGAAGCGTGGATTTGGAAGGTTCTCGTATAGGTCGCCTGGATCTCGAATTGGAAGGAGATCATGCTCAATCTGGTTATTTAGAGAAATCAACTCGAATTTAGAATCGGGAGTCGAATTAGGACTCTCAGGAATTGCTTATAAAAACCGAAGAAGAGGAGGATCGAAAGAGGGGGGATTTTTGGAACTGGACGGACAGTTCTGGACGCTCTGTTTTCAGAAAAAACAGAGCTGCTTTCGGGAGATTTGGGTCGTGTTTTTCGTCGAGATTTGGCCGGAATCGAAGCGGAATCGAAGAGGAATCGAAGGGAGAAAGAAGGAGAAGAAGAAAGGGAAGTTTTTGCGCCGTTTTTGCTTCGGTGAACAGTGCACGCGAATTTGCTACAGTGCGGTTGATTTGGGGAAGATGATGAATAGTGCAGTGCTGTGAACAGTGATTTGCTACAGTGGTCCTGCAATAGTGTTTTCCAATGCAATTTCTTTCAAAACTAAATCTGATTTTTCTCTTGAATATGAATAGCTAAATCTTTTGTCAAAGCTAAAGGTGACGTTATTTGATTGATATTTCTATGTCTATGGAAGAGTTACTTATTGTTTATTTGATTGAATGCGATGTTTTGATAAAGTCATAATCTATATAATTATTTGATTTGTCGTTAACGTAAGGTACGGCGAATGCTTATAATTCCTTGTGATTAGTAGACTAAGCTTGTTAATGATAAATATTCGATCGATATTTTTATGTTAATGGATATGATGTACATGAATGAAATATCTTCCGATTAGGTCAAATCATTATTTGAATCTAATTGCGTAATTAAATAGACGTAGAATATTAATTAAATAATTGATCCTTGATGCTTTGATATCTCTCATCGATTATCTTTCCTATCTTTAGTTAGTTTTAATTGAATCTTTAATCATCATTTTAGTAGTTAATTGAATTATAACTTCTCTGCATAATTTCCTGATAAGAATCTTAATTTGTTAAGCTAAGTAGTGTTTAAATTAGTTTAGAATAGAATAATCCTACATCATTCCCTGTGGTTCGACACTTGAATTCACCGAGTATATATTACAATTTGTCAACCTTCTCTTGGGTTCGATCAAATTTTGGCGCCGCTGCCGGGGAGTGAAGTTTAGGATTAATCTTCCAATTAGTTTATTTCTCTCTAGTGTAGTTTAGTGAATTTCAATTATTCTTAGTTTAATTTAGCTTATTTATTTTGCAGGAATTTGGAGTCCTATCTGGAACAAAAAGGCTTTTCATTGGATTTTTCTTCAAATTTGGTAAACTCGTTCCATCTCTCTTTGAAATTTCTGTTGCTTGTGCATGCACTCATGGAATAGAGATACCAGTGGACGATTGGTTAGAAGTAATTCTGCTATTTTGATTTAGAATCCCGTGTTTGAGTTCACTGTTCCATCACACACACCTAATCAAATGGCTGATCAGGGTAATAACCATGATATTAATGAAAATGAGAGTGAACATGATGCACCAATGCGGCCCTTGCGTGATTATCTGTAACCTGCACGCACTAGCACACCTTCATGTATTATATTGCCTCTACAGGCACATCAATTTACTTTTAAGCCTGGAATGATAAACTTGCTTCCCAAATTCCATGGTCTAGATTCTGAAAATCCTTATTTGCATTTAAAGGAATTTGAGGAAGTATGTGCAACTTTTGAGCAAGCTTGCAGTGAAGACATTATCAGGCTAAAATTGTTTCCTTTCTCTTTGAAGGACAAAGCCAAGACTTGGCTAAATTCCCTTAAGCCTAGATCTGTAGGAACTTGGAAAGAACTACAAACTGAATTCCTTAAAAAGTTTTTTCCAGTTCATAGGACAAATGCTCTGAAAAGACAAATAACAAATTTTACCCAAAAACAAAATGAATCATTTTATCAATGTTGGGAGCGTTATAAAGATTTGTTAAATTCTTGTCCACATCATGGGTATGAGAAGTGGCGCACCATCAGTTTCTTATATGATGGGATGACGCCCTCAATGAAACAATTTGTTCAAACCATGTGTAATGGGGAATTCTTTAATAAAAACCCTAATGAAGCCCTTGATTTTCTAGATCAAGTAGCTGAAGACTCAGACTCTTGGGATCCCACCGATCCCTCTGATGTTTCTAATAAGTTGAAGTCTTCAACTACCAGTGGGGGTCTGCATTATCTTAAGGAGGAGGATAATTTGAGTGCTAGGCTAGCCTCTTTGGCTAGGAAGGTGGAGGCTATGGAAGTAGGGAAAATTAATGTTGTTAAGTCTGTTGCTACAGAAGAGGCCTGTGGAATTTGTGATGTCATGGGACACCCGACTAATGAGTGCCCTACCATTCCTGCTTTCAAGGAGGTGTTGCATGACCAAGCAAATTCCATGACCCCTTTCAAGAGGCAATCTCCTTATGGAGATACTTACAATCCAGGATGGAGGAATCACCCCAACTTTAGTTGGAGGAATGAAAATGCTGCACAAACACCACCTCCTCAAGCATTTTCCAATTATACTCCATATGTTCCACCTCACAGGAAGACACTTGAGGAGACACTGCAAACTTTCATGCAAGGGCAAGCTACTATTAATCAACAAACCTCACAAGCTATTAATGATATAAAGAGCTCTCTCACTAAATTGACATCTTCTCTTGCTATTCAAGAGAAAGGTAGGTTTCCTGCTCAACCCCAACCCAACCCACAGGGGCAAGTTCACATGATGGACACGAAACCTTCTGATTCACAATTGGAACATGCTAAGTCTATTACCACTCTTCGTAGTGGAAAAGAAATTGATAAAACAATTCCACTTAAGGCCCAAAAATCTTCTGAGAATGATGAATCAAAACATGATAATGAGGAAATTGAGAAGTCTGGGTCAAGTGAAGATGTGAGATGTCCTATTCCAGCTCCTTTTCCACAGAGGTTGAAACCACATCAAAAGTTGAACCAAAATGCTGAAATTTTTGAACTTTTTAAGCAGGTGAAAATTAACATTCCTTTGTTAGATGCAATCAAACAGGTACCTTCTTATGCTAAGTTCTTGAAAGATTTGTGTACTATTAAGCGTAAGTTGAATGTGCAGAAAAAAGCCTTTTTAACTGAACAGGTAAGTTCTATAATTCAACACAAAAGCCCACCCAAATATAAGGATCCCGGATGTCCAACTATTTCATGTGTGATCGGGAACTTTAGGGTAGACCAAGCCTTACTTAATCTTGGGGCTAGTGTTAATCTTTTGCCTTATTCAGTATACACTCAGTTAGGTCTTGGGGAACTTAAACCCACTACCATTACTCTTCAACTTGCTGATCGTTCTATTAAAATTCCAAGGGGAGTGGTGGAAGATGTGCTTGTTCAAGTAGATAAATTTTACTTTCCTGTTGATTTTATTGTTTTGGACACACATCCTGTTATAAATGCAAGTGCAAATATTCCTGTCATACTAGGTCGTCCATTTCTTGCTACTTCAAATGCTTTGATTAATTGTAGGAATGGTGTGATGAAACTTTCATTTGGCAATATGACTTTGGAATTGAATATATTTAATGTTTGCAAACAACCAGGGGATGATACTGATGTTCAAGAAATGAATTGGGTTGATACCGTTGTTAGAGATCAATTTCATGCACCTCTTTCTGATCCATTAGAATCTTGTTTAGTGAATTCTTTATATGATGAATCTAAAGTGAATTGTGAAGAGGCTGAGATTTGTTCTTTGCTGAATTCTCTACAGGTATTGCAAGTGAATGGATGGAAACCCAAGTTTGAGGAGCTACCATTGAGAGACAAATTGCCTACACCATCAAGCATTCAAGTACCCAAATTGGAGTTGAAAAAGTTACCAACTGAACTCAAATATGCATTTCTGGGGTGATGGTGAAACTCTTCCGGTGGTAATATCGTCTCATCTTAATCTTATCGAAGAGAGTAAGTTGCTTGATATTTTGAAAAAGCATAAAGGTGCAATAGGATGGACAATTGCTGATTTAAAAGGAATAAGCCCTTTGATATGCACTCATCGGATTTATTTGGAGGACAATACCAAACCGTCTAGGGAGATGCAACGTAGGTTAAATCCAATCATGAAAGAGGCAGTTAGAGCTGAAGTGCTTAAACTCTTGGATGCGGAGATCATCTACCCCATTTCTGATAGCAAGTGGGTGAGTCCTACCCAAGTAGTACCAAAGAAATCTGGTGTAACAGTTGTCAAGAATGATAAGAATGAATTAATACCCACTAGAGTTACATCTGGCTGGAGAATGTGCATTGATTACTGGAAGCTGAACTCAGTCACTAGGAAAGACCATTTCCCATTGCCATTTCTAGATCAGGTTTTGGAGAGGGTAGCTGGCCACACATATTACTGTTTCTTAGATGGCTACTCCGGTTACAATCAAATCGAAATTGCATTAGAAGACCAAGAGAAAACCACATTCACATGTCCTTTTGGCACATTTGCATATAGAAGAATGCCCTTTGGTTTATGCAACGCACCTGCAACATTTCAAAGATGCATGCTGAGTATTTTTAGTGATATGGTTGAACGCTATCTTGAAGTGTTTATGGATGACTTTTCTGTATTTGGTGATTCATTTGATGACTGTTTGTCTAATTTGTAGAAAGTTTTGAGCAGGTGTGAAGAGAAGAACCTTGTGCTTAATTGGAAAAAATGTCATTTCATGGTCTCTAAAGGAATTGTTTTAAGTCATATTATTTCATCTAAGGGAATTGAAGTTGATAAGTCAAAAATTGATTTAATTACTCATTTGCCTACACCTAAGACTGTTAAAGATATTAGATCATTTTTGGGTCATGCAGGGTTTACAGGAGGTTCATCAAAGATTTTAGTTCTATTTCTAGACCATTATGCAATCTCCTATCTAAAGATACTGTTTTTGAATGAAATGCTGATTGTGAAAAAGCTTTTGCCAAACTGAAGGGAATGCTTACTTCAGCCCCTATTATGCAACCCCCGGATTGGACTTTACCATTTGAGATAATGTGTGATGCTAGTGACTTTGCTGTGGGGGCTGTTTTGGGGCAAAGGAAAGACAAGAAACCTTATGTTATTTACTATGCAAGTAAGACCTTAGACAATGCTCAGATTAATTATTCAACAACAGAAAAGGAATTACTTGCTATAGTATTTGCTTTGGATAAATTTAGGGCTTACTTGACCGGATATCCTATTATTATCTTTACTGATCATGCTGCCTTGAAATCTCTTCTATCAAAGAAAGATGCAAAACCTAGGTTGATTCGCTGGATACTCCTATTGCAAGAATTTGATATTACAATTAAAGATAAGAAAGGAGTTGAAAATGTGGTGGCCGATCACTTATCTAGGTTGACTGTGGATGATTCCAATGAGGCTGCTCCAATTAAAGACACCTTCCCAGATGAGCAACTTTTTGTTCTTTCTGATTTACCATGGTTTGCTGATATTGTTAATTTTCTTGTCACAGGTCAAACTCCTTCTCATTGGACAACACAAGATACGAAAAAGTTCATGGTAGAGGTAAGAAACTTCTTTTGGGATGATCCGTATCTTTTCAAATATTGTCCGGATCAGATTATTAGGAGATGTGTGCCTAATGATGAAATTCATAGTGTCATTTCCTTCTGTCATTCAGAAGCTTGTGGTGGTCATTTTTCTGCTAGAAAAACTGCTGCTAAAATTTTACAATGTGGATTTTATTGGCCTACCCTATTTAAAGATACTCATGATTTTTGTCGTACTTGTGGACGTTGTCAACAACTTGGTGGAATAACTCGTCGGAATATGATGCCTTTAAACCCCATTTTAGTGATTGAAATATTTGATTGTTGGGGTATTGATTTCATGGGCCCATTTCCACCTTCGTTTGGCTATCTGTACATCTTAGTGGCTGTTGACTATGTTTCCAAGTGGGTAGAGGCCATCCCTTGTAGAAGTAATGACCATAAAATTGTTATACGCTTTTTGAAAGAAAATGTTCTGTCACGGTTTGGTATACCCCGTGCAATCATAAGTGATGGGGGTTCTCATTTCTGCAATAAACCTTTTGAGGCATTAATGAAGAAATATGGAATTACTCATAAGGTGGCTACCCCTTATCACCCACAAACAAGTGGGCAAGCTGAACTTGCCAACAGAGAGATTAAACACATTTTAGAGAAAACGGTTAACCTAAATCGCAAAGATTGATCTCTGCGGTTAACAGATGCACTTTGGGCATACCGTACAACTTTTAAATCTCCTATTGGTATGTCCCCTTATAGACTTGTTTATGGAAAAGCTTGCCACTTGCCTGTGGAGTTGGAGCACAAGGCATATTGGGCTATCAAAATGTTTAATTTTAATTTGGATGATGCCAGTTCTGTGCGTAAGCTTCAACTAAATGAATTGGAAGAAATCAGGAATGATGCATATATGAATTCAAAAATTTACAAAGAACGAATGAAGGTTTTGCATGATCAACACATTCATCAAAAAACTTTTGAACCTTCACAAAAAGTTCTTTTGTATAACTCTCGATTGCATTTATTTCCTGGTAAGCTCCGTTCTAGATGGACTAGTCCTTTTGTTGTTAAAACTGTTTACCCTCATGGAGCTGTTGAAATTGAAAATTCATTGAATGGCAATGTGTTTAAAGTAAATGGTCAAAGTGTAACATCCGAAAAATTAGTAAGTATCTTAAAACCAAAATTTGACCCTCTTAACGTTTGAATTAAATATGTTGTGCCTTGTGCAAATTAAAGTTGGTGAGAAGAGCTTTCCAACGCCACCTATTATGTGCGATTTGGAGTTCGGGGTAAAAAGATATGATAAATTGAATTTGATTAAACGTGACAGCGATCGATCGTCATAAGAGCCGATCAATCGGCAAGCTGAGCCGATCGACGCCTTACCAAACCGATCGATCGTAGTTACTGGAATTTGTGAATTTTGTGTTTCGCGTAAAGCGATCGATCGGCAGAAATAGCGATCGATCGGCAGTGGCGTATAGTGTTAAAACTGTGCATACGACGATCGATCGCCGTATAGACCGATCGATCGCCGGTTGCGGTTTTGCGTTTTCAAGCTTATCTTTGGGTGGATTTGTTTGGGAAAGATACCATATCCCATTGGGACTTGATTTGCACGTCTCCTATAAGATTTTGAAGCCTTCCCATTGGTCGAAAGTGTCCATGATTTGGGAGATTGGTTTAAGAATAGATTCTCTCCCAACTCTATATAAACCCTAGAGTATTGGCTTGTTCTAACCCTAGAACGTCCAGAGAGCTTTGCCCTCTCCTTCCCACGTTCACCCATCTCCTTGGAGGCTTGTTCTTGTGGGAGTTTGCGAGAGCTTGGAGCGGGAGCTTTGGAAGAAGCGGAAGAGACGAAAGGCGCATATAAAGGCGAGATCTTTTGAAGGAATAAGTAGGATGGTTTTTCCCTCTTCTCTCTTTTGATTATATCTGTTTTGATGAGTGTTTTGATTCAACACTCTAATGCGAATGGAGAATTCCTATCTAGGGCTGAGCATGAAAGGTACGTATTGATTATATGTTGCTCCATGTGTGAGTTGTCTTGTTATCCTATGCTACTCCCATTAGTGAGTTGTGCTTGTTGACCAAATACTTGATACTTTTATCCACACTCCTTGAGAGAGAGTTTGTCATGGTAAGAGATACCTTATGATCTTAGAGTGTCGTGACCTCTATTCCTTTGAGATATTGCTTATATTGATTATGATTGTTTCTTCCACTGGAGACCTTGCGAGACTCTCCCTAAGGTGGTTTCATAGTATGCTCAATTATGTCATTGCTAGATCTTGTGAGGTCACTTATAATTATGAAATTGCGATTCCATACTGCCCGAAAGGAGGCACTATACGTACGTTAGATTGTGGACATTACGGAAGGTCCTCAGTCTCCGCCCATCGTGTCCGTAAGCACTGGTGGGGCCAGCATCCTAGACGCATGGCAGAGTTCCAAAGAGAGAACCCCTAGGGTGGTTCTGGTATGTTTAGTTACTTGCGAGTGACCAGGTTCAGCGAGCAGAAATTGTAACTCCTTTCACTTTCGATGTCTGGAGCCTTTGATATGATTATTATTCTCTCCTTACTCATATGTGTAGTAGGAGCCTTATTGATGTTTTCCTTACTTGCGAGTTGGAATTGTTATTGACTAACCTTGCAGGTGTATAGACCTCGGTTCAGTTTAGATGTTGTGAGATGTTCACCATCCCTTGTTATCTTTATTCTCTTCATACTGCTTGTTTTAATTCAGTGGGTTTTTACATCCTACTGAGTGTTTCTATGAAATACTCATGCATCCTCTGATGCAGGCGCAAATGGAAATTGAGATCAGGAAGTGCAGTAGTAGAATGGCGGGTTGCTGGCGCCGAGAAGAGTTTATAAAATATTTTAGTTATTTGCTTTGCTTTTATTGATGCTTATGACATTTTTGGCAATTGTGTGCCATAGACTTATAGGTTTATTTTAATGACTTTCTTAAATGGATTATTATTATTAAGTAAATTTCATTTCATAGTATTCATTGATGTCTATTATTATATTACACTGATTGCAGGCATAATCGGTTACACGTCCTTTTGAGATGATTGTAATCGGTGGGTAAATCGACTGTTCGGTCTCGCGCCCGGGATCTTTACCTCCATTTGTATCTCTTTGATTGGCTTCCGCACTCCGATCGAGGTATGGGATTTCGGGGCGTGACACAAAGACTTAAGCCATTCCTGGAATTGATTCCATCAGTAGTGGAGAGTATTCCTCTGTCTGATCCCACTTATCATGATTGAATACTCTTACACTCAGTCTGGCTGAAGACAAGAAACTTAGCGCTCCTGGGAGGCAGCCCAGCTTTTTCTTTGTTTTACGTTATTTATTTGATTAGATGATGTTTTCTAGTTGGATATTGTGATTGTTCTCATCTTTTTCTTTGTTGATGATTTTCACTCACATGGGATTTTAGCAATTTACAGTTCTCTAGGTAACATCTATCCTTTATTTTCTTTATTTATTTATTTATTTTATCCTTCATTTCATTCTTAACATTGAGGACAATGTTTAGTTTAGGTTTGGGGGTATATAAGAATAACATTGTTTATTTTCAAAAAAAAATAAAAAAAAGAAAAAAAAGAAAAAAACAAACAAAAATTTGATTAGTTTTTAGGTTGTTTGTTAGTATTTTTTATAGGTTTTGATAGTTTATCCCTTCTTGATGCATACTTCAATTTTTAAGAGATTAATTTTCATTGGAAGTGTGAGTAAGTATACTGGAGGATAGAAATACTTAACTGAGTATATCTTTCTGTTACAGTCCTCTTGGATCATGTGCTTGAGCTAATAAAACTCACTCACACACACTAGTACATAAAGTAATACCCTCTCGAAATTTGTTGAATACTAATCTTCAGTGGGATGTCTTTAGTCATTGTCATTGGATGCTATGTGGTTATTGTTGAGCTTAAAAGATCATGATAGACCATTTACTTGGCTATGGCAAGGGCTTGGAACCGGAAATAGGTTGAGAGTATAATACAACCTGGACATGATAAGATTGCTGGAAAATATGAATGTTGATGAAAATGAAAATGAGAATGAGAAAAAAAAAATGAAAACAAAACGAAAAGAAAGGGGCTGCTTGACTTTATAGGATTAACTTAGGCTGATGCTCGGGCCCGAAGCGGTCTCTTAAAACCTAATGCCCTAAGCCAACTGTGCTGGGAGTCATTGGCCTGAGTCATTGCAAAACCTAAGCATCTTGAAGTTAGGCCTTACACAGTCCTGTTGAAAATGAAATAAAAAAAGAAAAAAAAAGTCTATGGTGTATTATCCTCTCAAATCTAGAATGTTGGACCCGAAGGAGGCGCGCAGATTGTTTTGAAGTGTTTATTTTGTTTTTGCACTTAGATTAATAAAGTTAATTTCATAAGTACATGTTTGTGGGTAACATGGCTGTAAACCCTCACGAGACAAAACTCGTCCTACTAGGGACACCTAGAGGTTTAACGGCTTGTTGCATACACTCAATGCAATCGTGTTCCCTACAAAAGTGGCATTTATTTATTTTTTTTCTAGTTTATTTATTTTTAGTTTTATTTTGTGTGATTTTGTTTTGTTTGTTTTGCTCGGGGACTAGCAAAATATAGGTTTGGGGGTATTTGATAAGCATAAAATATACATATTTATATGCCTTATTTACCTATATGCTAGTGTAGTTTTTGTGATAAAACATGAATAAAATGGGTTATTTGTGATTAGGGTAGTAATTAGGGGATTATTAATTAAATTACTCTAATTAATTATTTTAGATGCATTAAAGAATTTAATGAATTATATTTTTATTATGCGTCTAATTTTAGTTTGGTTTTGATTTTACAGGTTTGAAAATGCAAATTGCAGTTCGTAGCAGATGAGCGCATTAGACGTGTTTTGAAATGCCAAAGTGACCCATGAGCTGATATCACGCGTATTGAAGAATCTGAACTATGGATGAGCTACTCTAGAGAAGACGGGCGTGAAATTTAAATACGGACGTTCGGATGAGAATTGGCTCTGGAGATCGTTACGACGGGTTTTATTTGATTAAAAGAAAAAAAAAGGAAAAGGAATTAAACCGGCTGGTCCGGTTTGTTTCAGAAAAGAAAATAAAAAAAATAAAACAACCCGAGCCATCTGCTCGGGTGTCGAACAGAGACGAAGGAAAACAGCGCTCGAGCATCTGCTCGAGCGCCGGTGTAACAGAGGAGTGCCGGAGCTTGAGCTGGAGAGAACGGAAGCTCGAGATGGTGGGCTGATCGACAAGAGGCGGCGGAGCTCAGCGGCAGTCGTGCCGGAATACAAATATGAAACAGAAGACGACGGCTCGATTTGGGACTCTGTTAGCAACAGAGTCGTGCTTGACTAAAGCGACGGATTTGGGCTTATCTCGAAGAGGAATTGATGCGAAGAGGACTCTCTCTCGAAGCCTATAAATAAAGGAAGAATCGAAGAAGAGAAAAAAGGAATTTTTGAAAGGATTTTGGACGAGCTGACGAACTGCTGGACTCTGTTTTTCAGAACTAAACAGAGTTTTGTCTTTGTGATTTTGTCGTGAAGCTTGGCCGAAAGAATTACAGGGGTATCAGAATCGTCTTCAAATTGGAAACTCAAAGAGTCGTACTGAGCATGGAAAGCTACTGAAAGAAGCGTGGATTTGGAAGGTTCTCGTATGGGTCGCCTGGATCTCGAATTGGAAGGAGATCATGCTCAATCTGGTTATTTAGAGAAATCAACTCGAATTTAGAATCGGGAGTCGAATTAGGACTCTCGGGAATTGCTTATAAAAACCGAAGAAGAGGAGGATCGAAAGAGGGGGGATTTTTGGAACTGGACGGACTGTTCTGGACGCTCTGTTTTCAGAAAAAACAGAGCTGCTTTCGGGAGATTTGGGTCGTGTTTTTCGTCGAGATTTGGCCGGAATCGAAGCGGAATCGAAGGGAGAAAGAAGGAGAAGAAGAAAGGGAAGTTTTTGCGCCGTTTTTGCTTCGGTGAACAGTGCACGCGAATTTGCTACAGTGCGGTTGATTTGGGGAAGACGATGAATAGTGCAGTGCTGTGAACAGTGATTTGCTACAGTGTTCCTGCAATAGTGTTTTCCAATGCAATTTCTTTCAAAACTAAATCTGATTTTTCTCTTGAATATGAATAGCTAAATCTTTTGTCAAAGCTAAAGGTGACGTTATTTGATTGATATTTCTATGTCTATGGAAGAGTTACTTATTGTTTATTTGATTGAATGCGATGTTTTGATAAAGTCATAATCTATATAATTATTTGATTTGTCATTAACATAAGGTACGGCGAATGCTTATAATTCCCTGTGATTAGTAGACTAAGCTTGTTAATGATAAATATTCGATCGATATTTTTATGTTAATGGATATGATGTACATGAATGAAATATCTTCCGATTAGGTCAAATCATTATTTGAATCTAATTGCGTAATTAAATAGACGTAGAATATTAATTAAATAATTGATCCTTGATGCTTTGATATCTCTCATCGATTATCTTTCCTATCTTTAGTTAGTTTTAATTGAATCTTTAATCATCATTTTAGTAGTTAATTGAATTATAACTTCTCTGCATAATTTCCTGATAAGAATCTTAATTTGTTAAGCTAAGTAGTGTTTAAATTAGTTTAGAATAGAATAATCCTACATCATTCCCTGTGGTTCGACACTTGGATTCACCGAGTATATATTACAATTTGTCAACCTTCTCTTGGGTTCGATCAAAGTGTAAAAAGGCATGCTTGTTTATGCAAATTTCATACCAATGTAAAAATATTAAAATTTCTTTAAAAAATTTGTTGGTAACGACTAACGAGTGGAAAACTTATCACGCTTTAAAAATGTATACGACTAATGCATGACATTTTTCCCACACTAAAATAACATGCATGACTATCTGTAAATTTTTTCCTCCGTGTTCTTAGTCATTATGGAAAAATTATCCACCACGTTTAACCCCTAAGGAAATTTTTTGTTTCACACAAAAAAACTAAGGATGGAACTTGGTCCCGACACGGTCTTATTGGGCCGGTTATGGGATTGCTTATTGATATATACATAAATATACCTATTTATATGTCTCTAATTTCTAATTTGTTAGTGCTGTTTTATTAGGAATAATTATGAGTTAGTTCAATAATTAGGATTTTACTTTATTTAATAAAAAATTAGGTTTAATTGATTCATTTATATGCATTCAATGTGCTGAATAAAAAAATATTTAATGTGTCTAAATTTTGTTTGATTATTTTCGAAGGTTTCAAAGAGTTCAAGTTAAAAATCATAGATTTATCATGCTTCAATTAGATTTATATACAAGGAGATAAGCTTCAACAGGTTTTAAACAAGAAAAAGAAAAAAGAGAAAAGAAGAGAAATCCGAACCGGA
Source organism: Houttuynia cordata (assembly GCA_039654745.1). Lineage (NCBI taxonomy): Eukaryota > Viridiplantae > Streptophyta > Magnoliopsida > Piperales > Saururaceae > Houttuynia > Houttuynia cordata. The sequence continues at coordinate 33,551 of JBCJFD010000032.1, forward strand.
CCGAATATATTTGGTCGGGTCGGATCGGTTCGGTCGAAAGAAAAGGAAAAAAATAATAAAAATAAAACCCGAGCTGAAGCTTGGGAGTTCCAGAACAGAGATCTGCTCGAGCTCTATTCGAACGGACGGCAGTGGAGTGACGGCGGTGGCCCGAGTTGGGTTCAAGCACGGAGGCGAGGCATGACGACGACGGTGGAGAGGCGACGGTGACCGGAGAGAGGAGACCGACAGAGAGTAGCAACATCAGAGGAAGAGTCGGTTCGGAGAGAGGATTTGGAGAGAAGTCGTGCGGGAATTGGAAGGTTAGCATCATTTTCGATTTGGACTCTTTCCTTGAATAGATAAGACTCGATTATGGTTGGATCCGGATTTTGAATGGGATTTTTCGAGTCGTGCTTGGATTTCGGATTTGAAACGGGAATTGGAAGGATTTGATTTAGAAGCGGATTTGGCTGTGGGAGTTTTTCCCCACATTTTTTCCCGCATCGGAATGAAAGGGTAATGATATTACTACTCTATTTTCCTACTGCTTCATGCCGGCACAATTTGATTGGCAAATGAAAAAATGGGGAAGAAAAGTGTATTCCATCACAAGTCAGAACTAACCCGTCGGTTTGACCTGATGACTGATGAGTCTGAGACGCCATGGCCCATTGCCTCTAATTCAAACACTAATCAGCCTGTGAGTGGGACTGAGAACTGGTCATAGGTTCTCACATGGTATCTTGTGTGAGTGCCTTCAAACCCGCTTTCTCCCACCATCCATCCCCACTCGTCGCTCTTTCCTTGTCTTCTTCTTGCCGTCCTCATATATTGTTCTGCAGACGAGGCCCAGGAGGGTGGGAGTCTTTTAATTGCAGATACTAAGGCAACTCCTCTGATGTAAGCTCTCCCCTTGGCCTCAATTGATGTGGTTTATGGTGGAATTAGGTCTTTAGAATTTGTCTTTTTTGTTCTGCGAGTGTATATTCTTTCTTGAGATTGAGAGTTTTTTAGTTGCCTACCAGGTGTTTGATCATTGGAGGAGAATGCAGAAAGGTCTCTTACCAATGAAATTAAAAGCATCTGAACTATTTGATTAGTATTGTTAATATGGTTTAGTGCCAATAGTTATAATTTTGGAGAAAATCAATTGGTTGTCTAGTGTTCTTAATATGCTTGAAGCACTTACTTCACTAACCTATGAAATTTAACCCAATCACATTTATATCACTAATTAATGAATTCAAATACAGTAAATTCCTTAATCAGTTTACTAATATGTGAATTTTGAAACTCACCGGATCCCCTTAAAACCCTGAGAAACACTTTTTTAGAATGCAAAATGCCTTTCTCATTGTGAACTTATTTTCGTGTGTGAAGAGAGGATGAAGCACATTTTTGCCAAACAGACTCAATAAATTTGTACATTTTTGCCAAACGCAAGCAATCTCACGAAGCATGTAATGGGAAGACATTTTCAAAAAAAATTGAGTGTTTGGAAGTTTCACATTTTGGTTGCTGCATTCAGTTTGTTTCTACACTAGTTAGTAGCGATAGTCATTTTGAGGAAGACTGATGACAATTGTTTCATGTCGATGAGGCACTGTAGCGAATGGATGCTGAAGTCGTTGAAGAAAACAGAGCATGTGTCTTTACAATTAGTGATTTTAAAATTCATGAGGGCGTTGCAATGTGGTAACTATTCTGAAGACAGCTCTATAGTGAACAAATTGAGCGTAATGATCAGTTTTACTTTGATATGAAACTATATGCTTTGTGGTTCTGATTTCTGATTTTTTTTTGCTTTAAAAGTTTGCACTGTTTTTTTTTTTTGCAGTTCTTTCTTTCAAATAGTGAATGAAGGAGTAAATTGGCTATACTTGATAGAACACTATAACAGACTACAACATCCGTTTGACATTCCTCTTGATGGATGAGTTCTGAGCTGATGAATAGTGCTTTTGAAATGAACATTAAGAGCTTTTTCCAAAGATATGGTTGTCTTTTTGAACCACCAATCTCTCCAAGGTTTGAGAGATTTCCTTTTTCTTTGTTGACAAAGCAATCGCTATGTACCTCTGTAGGTAGATACTGCAGTCTAGTGGAACAATGTCTACCTCAGATTATACTCGAGAGGGCCCTGGATCAGGTGAAATCTAAAGTTGATTCATTATGCATCCAAACTGTGCTAAAAAAACCTTCTATCGAGCGAGATCGAGCTCTTAGATTCTTCATCTGGGCTGGTCAGCAATCTTATTATCGCCATAGTTCTTTCATGTACACCAGTGCTTCTGAATACCTCCAGATTTCTTGCCACCCCGAAATACTTACTAATGTTCTTGAGACTTACAGAGGAGAAAATTTGAGGGTTTCTGTGAAGGCATTTAAAGTCATTCTGAACATCTGCCGTGAAGCGAAGCTTGCTGATTATGCCTTGAAGATTTTGAGGAAGATGAAAGAGTTCAATTGCCGCCCTGACACAGTCTCATATAATATCGTAATTCAGCTATTTTGCGACGAAAATGACATAGATATGGTTGAAGGTTTGATTAAGGAAATGGCAATGATGGATCTTTATCCTGATATGATCACTTACATGTCTGCCATAAAGGGATTGTGCAATATCAGACGTTTGGATGACGCCTGTCGACTATTTGATCAAATGCGCAGCAAAGGGTGCTCCCCTAATAAGGTTGTCTATTCCGCTTTAGTTCATGGGGCTTGTCTTGCAGGGCGTCTGGATGTGGCATTGGAGGTCTTGAGTGTCATGGAAAAAGAAGCTCTGAATTATGGGCTTAATGCAGTTGCTTATACATCTTTAATTCAAAGCCTTTGTGAAAAAAGGCAGGCAATAAAAGCCATCGGGTTGTTAGAACGTATGACTCTTCATGGATGTGCTCCTAATTGGGTAACTGCCCGTACTTTAATTAATAATCTTATTATGGAGGGGCATGTAAATGAGGCTTATAAGGTGGTGGATAAATTTGTTGCTGAGTGTAGCAGTCTCTCTGCAGAAAAGTGTTATAGTGGCCTCTTGGTGAGCTTAATTCTGGTAAAAAACATTGATGAGGCTGAGAAGGTCGTGAAGATGATGCTAGCGGATGGAATTAAACCTACTGGAGCAGCAACACGTATTGTAATTAAATATCTTTCTACGAGTGGAAGAAGTCTTGATGGGTTGTGGTGGTTATATGAATTAGTGAAACATAGCTTGCACATGATTGACCCAGAACTCTACTCGTTTTTTTTGGTAAACGTTTGTCAAGGTGGTCATTTTGGTGAAGCAAAAGCTTTGATTGATGAAATGGCTTCAGCTGGAATTCCTGCTAGAGATCCTTATGCTTCTGTAGTGGTCGAGCTGTTGAACACTGTTGGCGAGAACAACTTGGCTAATCAGCTTCTAACTATGAAAAAATGATGGGGTAGGGATTAATTATACATGTCAGTAATTTTCTTGGAGTGAAAATGCAGATAAGAATGGCACATCGGCAGTGGTCATTTATGGTAGTTCAACTTGCAGGATATATTGGAAGGTTCATAGCAAATGACAAGTTGCAGTTCCTCCTAGCTAAATCTGACAGGTAAAAGTTTATAAATTATAAATACTTAATTCGTTCTAATTATTGTCTCTTTTAAAACTTTATGGCACAAATATTAATGAGCTGTTTGGTAAAAAATTCTTTAACTTTTTTTTTACTTCCCTCTGAAAATCAAATACTTTATTTAATGCAAAGTTCAATCGGCAGACCTACCTCACTGGAAGGAGCCACAGCAGCCCTTTGTAAAATTTCCTCACAAATAAAGCAGTTCTGGACATGTTTGTTCTTGATGGAACTTATTGGCTTTCTCTCGCTTCTGTCAAGAATGCAACCCTCGACTCCGCTGAAGTCCTGCTCCTCTTCCTTCTCTCTATTAGACCATCACCGGCCACCATTTCTGCTCCCCTTCTGGCCACCTCCAGTTTACTGTCACTCTCTCTCATGAATTCCATTTGGTTCTCCCAACCTCCCATTGCATGGAGAATTGCAGGTTCTAGGCGACCTCCAACCCACTGTTGATGACCGTTGTTGCCGATCTGAGCCATCTGTTATCCTCTCTTGTTCTGCCAGGCCCTGCCAACCAAATATATGATTGCAGCTTGTAACCACCTGATCCAGTGTTATTGTCACTCTTCATCATGTCCATACGCAATTAATTACCAGCATTCGTCATTATGATAGTCTACTCTCTCTTTCTCATTGCAACCATTCATTATCACTTTTTCTGTGGCCCAAAAATGGCAGGCCTTGTTCTAGCCATCTTCCATTGTGCTTGTGTTTTGAACTGCACTTAAGTTGAACGAGCCTTTCAGAGGTTAAATACTGATGAGGAGGGAAGAAAGCATAAGCATGTGAGTATATATTTAAGAAGAATTGTGGGGTGAACTTTCCAGCTTTCCTTGTGTTGGAATTATAGCTGATTTGAAATTGGCAATGCTGGATTCATGGCTAAAACGTGATGATAAACAGATGTTTTTGTTGGTGTAAGCTGTGTAACTCAAGGGTTGGAATGCTAAGTGAGAATTTTATAACTCAAGTCAGTAGACAAACAGCCTAACACTGTTACTGTACTATGATTTGTTCATACTCTTTTTGTCTGAGCCAATACATTTGAAGTTTAGAGGCTATTGTTTTAATTATCACTTAACAAGTTCTTCAATCTGAGGGTACATTAGTTGTTTTTTCAGGAAGTCTTTATTAGTTTGTTTTCTTCTTATTCTTTGTTATGGTGAACGAGATATTACTAGGAGTTGTCTGATTATGAACTGGAACTGTGGATGCATTGACCTTAAGGAAGTATGGTCTCCTATATCTGAATTGTTCATTATATCTCATTTTCTTCTTCGAATCTGTACATGTAATCTGTTTCCCTTTTCCAAACTTTTTCTGTCATATTAAAGTGGAAATCACATTGATGTAATTTATGTCTGACTATTCATATTATCTCTTAAATGCTTTTCATTCTGTCAAGATATAGTTGCCGTTTAAACAAGGGATGATTGTATTTGTACTTTTCAAAAATGGTGTAGTACATTTCAAAATAGTCCTAAGTGATCATAAGGTAAAAAAGTATACCTGTGATTTTCTTGCGACTGTTTTAATTGTTGCCTCAAATTTTCTGCCTCCCTTTTCCAGAACTGTCGATACAGAGAAGTAGGTGAAGTTCCTTGCTGGAACAAGAAGTATATGAAAGAACAAACAGAACTATGATATTGGTGAAGGAAAATGTTGATTATCTCAGAATTGTTTGCTTGTTGAAGAAATATGTTTACTTGTATTTTGGGAAAGAAATATAATACTCTCGGCATTATCTAATTGAAAAAATCGGGAAATAGTTTTTAATGATCTGGGCTGCTGAATCTCTATGAATAAATTACAATACCTATGGCTATGAAATAAGTATGCATAAGTTCATTAATATATGATCTTCGGTTTTATGATTAACAACATGGATATAGTGAGCAATGTGTGTACTCAGTTTTATGTGCCTACTTATTTATTAATTAGAATGAAGCACATTATAATTTATTTAAGAAAATAGGAAAATAGTCAGTCACTTCCATGCCTTTTTGTTTTGTTTTTTCTGACAGAATATCATACTTGAATCCATCTCTTTTACAATGGACTTCAATATTGTAGTGGAATTGCTGATTAGACACTAAGGACATAATACTTGAATTGTACTATTTTTCAGTAGACTCTAATAAAATAGTGAAAATTCTGGTTAGAGACTATCTTTACTTCGACAAAATACTTGACATAATATTAGTGGACAGCATATCAAGATGATTTCATGTTACACATTAAAAAAAAGTAAAATATTGGTTGAGTCAGTAGCTAAGTTGATGATAGTCATTTGCAGTTGATCTGAATAGTTGCATATGTATTTTTTTTTTGGTCTAGCATTCTGGCATGACAATCCTAAATCCAGCCTTATCAAAGGAAGGACATAAATAGGAAATTCTATGATGGCAATCTATGCCTCAGTTCCTTCCTTGTCTTTTGTATCTTCACAATGTAGTTCATCTGTTTATTGCATGTTTTTTTCGTAGTATTAAGTCAATGTTGGTCCCATCTGCTTCTTGCAGTGTATATTACTTCTTACCGTATGTTTGCTTGACTTTCTATTAAGGGTGGTTTATTAAAACTATTCTGTAGCATGAGTTTTACCAAATAGTCAATGCGTAGTACTGCATATGATTAATAAACTATTTGATGTGATATTATGCTCTCGCAAAATTCCAATATAAAACATTAATCATCATTATGGAAGTTGTTTTATCTGTGGTTGTTTTTTATTTGTCGTATCACACCTTCCATTGAAGCTTACTCCAGCCCGCTATAGATGATGACATCTATCTCTATTGCATGACCTGCTTACTGTAAACTGAGTTGCAAAATATATAACGTCTCCACTATTTGACAGGTATGCTATAGCAACGAGAAAACCTTATAGCTACACACTTCAGTTGATCATCTCTCTGGGCCAGCTCTATGGAACTGCAGTGTACTATATTACTTCCATCTTAGATGGTGACAACTTTGCTGCCAGTCCCTCGCACTACTGGGCTTACTTTGTGGGGGCTAACTTTTCTTGGGTTATCGTACCTACGCTCATTGTAATCAGGTGCTGGAAGAAGATCAGTGCGGCATTTCAAGTAAAGAGTAAAACTAGCTGAGTTTTTGATACCTATGGAAGTCTTCAGAATTTATTTTGAATACCTTTACATATGATGTGGCTTTTTTCCCAGAGCTGATCATATTGATTCAGGAAATGACTGTAATGACAGTTCAGTTTTGTAAAAATAGGCCCTGATCTTTCTATTTATTTGGCAATAATTTTCCATTCTCATTTCTGATGACGTCAGTGGCTTTAATTCAAGAAAATATTTGGAGTGACAATTTTATGTCTGGTTGCTGGAAAATCTACAAAGAACTTGCCAACAATTAGTGGTCAGAAAATGCTGGTGATTCGCCTCAATAATCTCACCTGTGGGATGTGTTACCTTCATCTAAATTACAAGTGTCTCCCTTCGAGAATCATGTGAGTTAAAATCATACTAATATGCTATATGAGCTAGGAGTATCGGAATATCGACGTCTGGTCTTTCTGTCTCTTTACTTTGCAAGTAATCTACAATCACCATGAAGAAGGGATTTCTGGTTCTTCTCCTCTTAGTGCTCCTGCACATCGCCTCTCCTGGTAAGCGTAATAGAGGTTATTGATTATTAATAATAGATTTGCCAATGTCTTCCATTTTCCGTTTGCTTATTGATGGATCGCTTGTGACAAGTACTGCAAGAATGGAAAGCACGAATCCATCAAGCTTTGGCCCCTGTAGTGAAGAGTGGGTTCATTGGTTGACGCGCAAATCAAATTGTACCAGCATGGAGCAAGAAAATGGAGTAAAAAAGTGGAGTAGTAATATCATTATGCCCGTAAATACACATGGGGCCACACTCGTTCAATGGGACACAAACGCAACCTGGGTTCTCTACCATTTTAGTTTATCGTTGTTACAAAAGCTTGACTGTCTGTATTTACCTTATTTAAATCGGTGGTTTAGCCCCTTCTAGTATGCTCAGAAAGGGTCACTATATTACTTCGACAATTTTAACACATTTTTATTAGCTAAACTTGTGTCACGGTTGTAATACAGACCACACTAATGCACGTTTTCCCCTTTTTTAAATAATGCACCTAAACACACCAAAGTTGTTGCATTCTCCCACCAATATCCTAAAACAAAAACACTTGCCAATTCCCATCTCCTGCATGAAAACACTATAGTTTGGCTTCAATCATGACAAAATGAGTCTTTTCCAAATCAAGAAGAGGAAAAACACATGAAAAAGCAAGCCAGAGGTGGTATATATCACTATGCACAAGGAAGGAAACCAAGCAAGCAGCCATGGGAGAAACACACGATGCTCCTCCTCATGTGGTGGTTCTACCGAGTCCTGGAATCGTCACTTGAGACCACTCACGGACTCCATCTCCGCCACCACTCCCTGTTAACCTCCTCACCCTTCCTCCCGTGGCCACCACCTCTTCACAAGCCGCCCACCACCTCCTCACTCCTCACTCCTGCCTGATCCGCTTCAGCTTCTGGGGTGCATACCAATTCCGGCCACTGAGCTGCCCGAAGGAGCTAGTGACCAAGATGGTGAGGCCTATCAATGGGTGGTAAATCATAGTAAGCTCGTGAGAGAACTTGAAGGGATCTTTGTCAATATAATCGGGTAGTATTCCTCCAAATTCCAATGATCCCCATTAGGCCTCTGATACATAGTGAACCCAAGGGGCCGGTTCAAGGCGAGGGAAGCCGTCCGAGTATTGTTTGCAATGACTGAACCAACAACCTTCCGGTTAAGTGGTTTTTGTGTCAGTTGGGAGTGTTACAACCTTGTCTATGGAGCAGATGAGGGAATTGGCCCTTGGGCTGGAGATGAGTGGACAGAGGTTTTTGTGGGTGGTGAGGAAACCGTCTGAGAGAGCGGCAAGAGCTACATAAGGCCAGGATGATGATGACCCGGTCCGGTTCTTGCCGGAGGGGTTTAGGTCGAGGATAATTATCAAAATGCTGTTATTATCTTCAAGACCAGCGTCTCTTGGATTCAGAGAGAGCGTTTGCAAGTTTAGTACAAAGATAATAACAGCATTTTGATAACGATTAACAGCCCCCCTGTTTAGAAAATGGACATTGATTTATACAGTTTCAATCTTCCCTGAAAAATTATGAGATATGTAGTGTGTGGGTTAGTTTCCATGCGTGGTTATATTATGCTCTTTTACAGTATTTGCTGCTTCAGTTTTCCATCATCTGTTTAATTTTAATATCTATTGATTTTTTTCATAAAAAAATATTTATTTTTGTAAAAACAAAATCTATTGATTTATTGTACGCGTACAATTTCATGTTCCTATGTCAGATGCTATCACAAATGGTTGACATGGTTTACTCGGCTTCCGCATCTGACACAGGCGTCTGGTTCTCTATGTACCAGTCTCCACGTCTCGAAATGTTGTATGATCCTTTTCTCTAGCTGTTAATTCTTCCTTTTTCGGTTCAAAATTTGATCTGTGGTTAGAGAACTGTTCCAAACTCCCAATTCTGTTAATTCTTCCTTTTTCTGTTCAAAATTGGATCGGAGTTAGCGAACTGTCCCAATTGAAGGATTGAAGTTTCACGTACATCGACGGAACCAGAGTGGAAACCGAGTTCATGTTTTGGCCAAACTCAACACTGTATATTGCACCACCAACTCAAAAACATGCAGTATTTAATGTCCAAAAAAATTAAATGCTTAACTGATGTATGAAATAGAAATTTGTTAAGGAGAAGTTTTTTTCTTCGAAGTTCCAGGCGCTGACAGTGATTGTTTTGGTATGGTACACGCCTATATGGGTACTTTCCTAGGCAAGAGGACAAGATTATTCTATCGGGTGCAGTGCCTAGAAATTAGAATACATTTGAAAGTGTTGAAATCTTTCTGGGCAAAATAAGAAAGCTGATAGTTGTAAGGGGCTGCAAGAATTTACTTTGACAAAATAGAACTAGTTCTTAAATTCTAATTTGTACATCGCAGAAACAATTTTTTCAGTTGGAATTGCTTTTTTCTTTTTTGGCCGAGAAATTGATCTAAGAGCTCTTCACTTCCATATGCAGGAAGTATATATAACTCATCCTTGATGGGTCAACTGCTGTATGACTTGGACACATAAGCACTTAAGATTGTTGATCCAGCTCAATCTCCACTAGCTGAATATTGCCCTGGAGGGTAGACATCTTCTCGGAGGGCATAAAGGAGTAGACGTCAATAAGTTTTGTACATTTCAACCTCCATTTCACCATCAAGAACTCAATAAGATGATGCCCACTGCTTGCCAAGAAAAAAGAAATTCTACTCACAAGTGGTACTGCTTGAAAAATGTCAAATTGGGAAGTTTTTAGTCCTCGAAAATGTCCACCAGGGTATCCTCCACCATTAGGAGGTGCCGATTATGAGAATCGATGAGACACGCATATGTGCACCAGTGCATCACTTGCTCTAACATGTGCGAGCTTGTGCGTGTCAATCCTCATGATGGACGGCTCCTACCTATTGGAGGATATCCTTGCAGACACCAGGTAGGAGAACCGAAGAATCTTCCCCCAAAACAATGCGATACAGTGAAAGAGATGCACCTTCTATTATGGTAAGTTGTAATGAAGACCGACCCAGGGGTTTTCTGTAGCAGGAATGTGACTGTGGCGAAGAGGTCATCAAAATCTGATCAGCAAATACACTAATCAACAGCCTGATCATCATATGATCATAAAAGGAATAAACATTATCTTAGTATTTACATTCTTACCATCAGTGTCATACAAAACATCAGCACCCAACACAATTTTTGGCTCTAAATCGAAGAAAGGCTCATCCCACTGTCCCCAACTCAACCCCATTACCTGCAGAAAAGAATATCATAAAGCATCTAGCAGTGAAAAGACAAGAACACAACACTCATTGGATCTCCACCTTGCATTCTACTTCGTTGAGTTCACAAACTTTGCTCATATTGGCCAGAAGCTGCAATCCCAAGCTGAATGCACTATAAGCAAAAACAATCTCATACAGCATATGTTATTTTCATACACAGTCACTATACCTCTGGTCTGTCCGAGCGGTCAGTGAGCGTCACGTCAGCCCCCACCTTTGCAGCCACCAAGCCTGGCAATGAAGTCCCAGCCCCTAGCTGCTGCACATCAACCTCGTCAGCTACCATAAAAACCTTCCAACATTAACATTCAGATATACGTCTCCAAGACTAGAATCTGAAGTAACCACCTCAATCACGGCGGCTTCGGCAAATCGCAGCCTTTGCTGCCACACGTACTCAGCAAGAGCAACACTACAAGGCCACACGAACATTCCATATTCTTCTTGCATGCTCTACGTGCGTGAAATGAACCTATTCAATCTTACATTGGCATTTTATCGAACAAGTAGCAGACATGAAAAAAAGGCAACCATTCGTACCTCGGTGATTTGGACATCGAAGCCACCGTCCTCCGGCGAATCGCCGAAGCGGTGGGTGGAGACCGTGGTCATGGTAGCCGGAGGAGAAGGACCAGCATCCATTGTGGCAATTTTTGAACCCGGGCGGCAATACGAGTCTGAATCTTGATAATAACACGTGAACAAGGCATGGGGGCTGGGACCCGCAGTTCTGGAACCTGCTATTACACGAAAACACCCTTATCGTCCAAACTATTTACGATTTGCTCCTTCCTCTTGCTAGTTCATCTCTTTCTTGCAGCCGCTTCTTTGGTTCCTGTGGACGATCTTGGCCATGGCGCTCGCTCTGAATTTACGGCCTCTGCCACTCTCCGGCGCAGTCCTGGCCGAATCCTCGAAGGTCAGACCTTCTTCTTCTCTCGCTGCTCGCTCTTTTCCGGCCGTCAAGCACCGGAACCCGCCGACACATTTGTCCCGCTCCCCCAAGACCTCCTACACAGGTAGGACTTAGGAGTTCCTTAGATAGCTATTTGAACTTGTGGGTTTTCCTTCTTTTTGTTCTTTTGAATTTTATATGATGTTTGGTAGCATTTTGGTGTATTGGAGATTGGTTGATCTTATTGGATTTTAGTGTTTGATCATCTTAGATAGTTGGTGGGTGCTAAGCATATGTGTTTAACATCTATGTGATTTTTGGTTGTAAAAATGGATTGTAGTTCGAGCTGAGGGGAAGGAGTCTGTGGGCGTTATTGGTGCTGATGCATTTGCAGATGTCAAGCATGTGCTTCTGCCTATTACGGATAGAAATCCATATCTATCAGAGGGAACAAGACAGGTGATTTTTCGCTTGTTGTGAATGAATGAGTATTTTGGTCTATATGAATCGCCTCGATGGGATGAATGTGAAGCCTGTAGGTTTTGGCATTGGCTAATTTCGTTTGACAAAACAATGTCAATTGGTCTTTTATTTTCTGCAATGAATTATATAATGACAGCGGTGGTAGATTATCCATGTCCATTGGCTGTTTGATGTTTGGATTGGTATCTATTTGTTCTTTTTTACTTTACATGATCGCTAGCAGAATATATGAACCTGACAACAATTACTGTTCTGAATAAGCTGAAGTATTTTTTCATTCGGTTAGACTTTGAGGACAATGGATATGACAAGGCATATTGGCAAGGGGATGATTTATGCATTTACCCTTCACAATTCTTCAAGGAAACTTGAGAATTTTATTCAGGGATTATTGAAAGAGGACGAGACCAAGAGGGTATAAGCAAGTGTTGTGTCTTCATCAGTTAAATTTGTTAATAATTAACTTGGTTTGAAAGTTCTGAATGCAAATTTTTTTCATTAGATGATATTTATGAATATTTGATGACTTTGTAAGACATTGTTGAACTGGGATATCCTCAATGTCACATGTTCCAGCATTAAACAAGGATTGTGTCTACATCAGCTAAATTTGTTATAAATTAACTTGGTTTGAGTGTTTCAAACATAAAATTTCCTCATAACTTTGATTGGTTGTAACTTGTAACACATTGTTCAACTGGTATATCCACAACGCCACCGGTTCCCTTCAATCATTGGATGGAGATCTTCAATTCCTGTCCTTAATTAATTTAGATTTTCCCCAAACTTGCTCTCCTCCATAACTTAATGTTTTGTACCAGTGGATTAGATATATCCTAAAACTGAGCTGTTTTCCATTGTAAATTAACTGAAATGTGAATCCAAGTCCATATATATTCAGAAAGTTTGATGCGTTTTAAGTTGATAGGCTGCTGCAACTACCACTGCTTTGGCAAAGAAATATGGAGCAGACATCACGGTTGTTGGTAATGTTTATTATCGCTTCTACTACAGCTGTTATATCTCTGCTAATCTTTATTGGGAGATATGGATACAATGGCTATAGGTAAGCATGCTGAACTTGATGTTCATATGCAGTTATAGATGAAAAATCTAAAGAGTCCATAGCAGAGCATGATGCACAAGTATCTAGCATCCGATGGCATCTTTCCGAAGGTTGGTTTACACTCTTTTTAAAACTTTGGGTGATTACCTATATCATTTTTATTCTATATGGGTAAATGGTGCTCGGATTCTTTGGCCAGGTGGATTTAAGGAATTTAGGTTGATGGAGCGACTTGGGGAAGGCAAAAAACCAACAGCCGTCATAGGTGAGGTAGCAGATGATTTGAATTTGGATTTGGTTGTTTTGAGCATGGAATCCATCCACTCAAAACATGTGGATGGCAACCTATTGGCTGAATTCATTCCATGCCCGGTTCTGCTGTTGCCACTATAAATTGTCCCCACGGTGTTCATTAATCAAATGCCTGATTTATCGCAATTCTAGGCTCTATCAAAGGCCTGATCCTTAAAACTATCTTAAGATGCTGAGTGCGTAATTTACAGGTATTTTTAGATTTCCTATCAGTCAAATTCGGGACTCCCTTTCAACTTGTAACAGCTTGTAACAGTTTTTTTTCAATGAGATACAATGAGAACTGATTGTTGTCCTTAACCTTTGAAGTATTGTGGTAGGTTGATTGATGTAGTATGTAGGACATCCATTTTCAAATCAATTGCCTCGCTGTCTCTCTCTTCCTCTAACTTAGAAACACCTACATACTCACCCAAATTACTCGTGGTATTAAACGCGTGATGGAGGAGACCGTTCTGAAGTATATTTTAGGTATACTTCTTTTTCCCTCAGATGAAACCTTCTTTGCATATGCCAAAGGAGATACTTCAGTCAATATTCATTAGCAAAAAATGGGATACTCAAATAATTGTTGTTTCTGGAAGTATATAACGCCTGCTTTCATCATCATCCTTATGGTATGTCTCACTGAAATAGGCAATTTCTATTACACCATTGATTTCTGTAAGCCATCACAAGAGCTGATTAAGCAGTGGAATTCTTCTCTTATACTCCATCCGGGCCACATCTAGTCCACTATTTGGTAGTCCATTTTGGAAAACCAAATAGGACACTTGCTGTGGTGCGGTGGGAGTATAAAAGAATTTCATCGTACTAAAAAGAATGTCTGCAAATGCCGATATTATACTTTTTTTTCCTGAATAATATGCTGATATTATTATACACAAAAATATCTTCTATATGTGGAAATAGTTGATATGCGCAAGGTCACATATATTGAAAATATGTGCTTAGTGCATTCCGCTAGGTCTGACATTGCGCGTTAAGATGAGGGGCGATGGGTGATCAAAACTTGTGCGACTCAAATGCATCCCCCGGTGGCGCATAGGTGTACACCATGTGCATACTCATGGATCTCCAGAACTGCCAGTTACAAACCCTTGTGCAGAAGCCAGGCTAATGCGAAAGCATGACAAATCCTCCTCCAGAAGCCAGCTAAAGAGATGCATACCTAACAAGTTCACGCTTGTCATCGTTGGCTTCTACGTTATAAATTGCAACATTTGCGACCCCCTGAGCCTAACATACCCAGATGCCCACTGAGTCACCATCCACTAATAAAAGCCTATTAGGTCAAAATATGCACAGTACCAAACGCGCCTCCAATTGTCCACAACCAACTGATCCATGACCACATATTTCTTTCATGAAGGTTTATATGAAGTATGAACAAAAGAACAGTTCTGAACAATAATTATAATGAGGAAGAAGCCAATAAGCAACTTCAATAAATATCTAATGTTTGGTTGTTGTTGCTGTTGAAATAGTATCATCTAATCATGGGTGTTTTCACAATAAAGTAGGCTCTGAAATATCATTTCCACAATTTGGTAACATTATGAGCTCCATTCATGAAAATGGGATGAAATAGAAGTTGGCAAGCAGCACCCAGATTACTGATGCTCCTTAAAATGACTCGGAAAGATATATCCTTGGTAACTGTTCCAATTGTAATGAAAATGAAAGAATTGCCACACAAAAAATCTTTCAAAGAAGCTCTTTAATTATTTAAATTGATAAAAAAATAATGCTAATTAATAAAGAATAACCACCATGGACAGCAATGCTTTGAACCATCATGAAGTCCTCACTGTTAGTTCCTGGAGAAGAAGACTCCTGGCTCTGTTGATTGTGAGGAAACACAAGTAAACATGGGCTTCCAGCTCCTCCAGCTGCTCAAGAAAGCAAGCTTCACCACTCTCAAACTCCTTCAAGACTTCCCTCAGCAAGCTTCCCCTCTGGCTCCTCAGGCAGATCCCGATCACGGCCTTGCAGTGCTCGATCTCGTCGTGCAGCCTCGTCACCAACCGGCTCATCGTCTCGAAGTCGCGATAGAGGATGTACGTCCCCTTGGCTGCCGCATCTAGCTGTGCCCCGAGCCTCACCAGCGGCCTCTCCCGAAGGCCATCCACAGGTCTAATCTTTCTATTCCCAAGGAGTGCAAGGGTAGAGCTCAAGAGAAGTGGCATGGTCGCAATGCCAATAACAGTGTACCCTACAACCGCTAGTGTGGTAATGGAGAGAGCTCCACAAATGACCACAAGTGTAATCTCTGCTGCCTTCTTGCAAAACCCCGCAAATTTGGCCCTCCTCATCACTTTCCTATGTGTAGAAGTGAGGTCCCCAAGCATGGACCTGTATAGCTCATGCACTTGTCCAAATTGCACCCGGCTTCGGCCCGCAAGAGGGTTGTCGAGGCTGGCGAAGCCGGCGAGCTCACCGAGGATTAGGTGGAACTCGTCCGCGGAGTAATCTCCGGGCCCCATCCTTTGGCTCAGCTTGAGTGCTCTTTGTATCACCTTATAATTCTTTCTTGTCTGGTTGATTCTGTCGAGGAGGAAGCTGCAAATTTTGAAAGCCTCATGGCTGCCTTTGAAGTAGTCCAAGAGCAGCTCATGGAGTTTGGAGCTGTCAATCATGGACATTAGGGTTTCCTGCTGGGACTCAAGCAAGTCCTCATGAAGATGTGAGTGGTGGAGAGATGGAGAAGCCTCATGTTCTTCATTGGTAGTGCTTCTCCCAAGAGAGTATTCATGGACTTTTTCCCATATATCTGCGTAGGATTTCGATCTGAAGGCCTGCAGGTATTCCTCGTTCACATTTAACTTAATAGACAAGTTAGTTTGTTGCCTCTTTAGACTTGTACCTGCAAGCAACAAGTTATGAAAGAAAACCAGTTAGAACCTAGAAGAAGAAGATGAAGATTTTTGGTTTTTTTGTCCTCCAGCTCATGAAACGCAAACCAACACATCCCATTCAGATAAATGGTAAAGAAAAACACACAACTTATTATCATAAATCCATGCAAATTTTGGCTTTCCTCTATTCATCTCTGGAAATAAATAGAGAAGAGTACCCGACTTGTCTTCGATCGATCCTCGGCAAGATCTCGCCTTTCGGAACGACAACTTGATCTTCGGCCACATTTTTTCTTCAGACCAGCGAACCTCATGCACCATAAATGTATATCTATGATGTATTTCTCCTCTGTAATTATGCCTTGTTATAGCTCTCAGCCTCTCATCGCCTCTTAAAGAAGAGAAATAGAAGAGAGATTTATGAGGAAAAGAGAGTAAGCAAAGGCCTTTTATATGTTGACTTTTCGGATTTTAATCCGATATTTCAGAAGGTGTGAAGCAGAAGCTGGCAAGATATGAACTGAATGGCTTTATAGAGAGGTGATTGCCAGAGTCATTTATATAGTCCATGGACAATCCCTCTGAGCTTCTCAGACCTGGTCTCAGATGGTGTAATGGCTGATCAAAACTTCCAAATTGCACCAATTTTGTTGTAGATGATGGGACCCAACTGACCAAAAAGATTAAATCTGAACAATTGATCTGACCAACCTGCCTAATGTAGGCTCCATGTGGAGTGTGTCCCACAGATGGAATCAGTGGGCCTGGGGTCTTTTTTGTGGATATGGACAAGACAGCTAGGCTAACGGAATAGAGAGGATTGTTTTGTCACACTAAACAGTGTCTTAACTTTGAAGCATTTATTTAGTCCTTTTCTCAGGCAAAGCTTCTAAAGACTTCGCCAATTCGGCAATCTCAACTTAGGTGTGTATTTGCAGGCCGGCATGCGAAAATCCAAATCAGCCAACCCAAACCAGAACGGGTCCAGCAATTGGTTAACCCTTTTGGGTCAAAAGTGTTTTCTTCTCTCTCACTTCTTTTTTTAAGTGGTAGAGGCCAAGGATGAAATGGAGGAGCTAGATCAAACTAGTCCTAAGGCTGAAATAGAGGTATTATATTGCAAGTAAAGAGCAGTTTATCTTACTCGTGTATGAGAGTCTGATTTGAATTATGTACATCTTGTATCAACGTTTACATAGGGCTTTTCTTTAGATGACTAGCTCAAGGCTCACGCTTGGCTCCCAAAGGCAGTACTTTTACTGATCTTTCTTATTAGTGGATAATGGATTTTTTTTTAAAACTATAAACACAACATTATATACTTATATGAAGCCTTCTGCCAACTTAGCCTGACAATTATAATACTAAATCGTGTCAACATAATACATGGACAATCTATATATCAACTGTAGACAGCTTATATACTGCTAGACACAATTAGTCAGGTCAAGTTCAGCTCCAAACCTTCAACTAATAGATAGAAATATGATAATACTCACACACACAAAAATATCCTTTTGTGACTTATGTTTCATGCAATTTTGACCCAACCCAACCCAAACCGACACGCGGCAATAAAAGACAATAACAAAATCCTTAAGCTGATCAGATCATTAGCAGACTTGTGACCACTGATTGCTTAACCATATAATCCATGATTATTCAATGCATTGCCTTTTAAACTGACCAAATGCATGGTGAGATCCATTTCAGCTAATCTTAATCTTCTCTTGGTCTCTCTCACGCCATGACAATCAGCATTCTTATCTGCCACATAGCGCGGGTCCCGTGCGGCGGCTTCTCACCGTAATTTCAGTCTCCTGCAATTATATCCCTTTCCATAATCGACCCTTAGCATGCCAACAATCATTAGAGACTGCTCTAATCATAGTCAGGCGACTAATTAGCCTCTCTATCGTCCTCATAATCTAGCGCCTGCATAAAATTAAGAGGTGCATCCTTGGGTTTTTTCATGAATTCGCACGTGCGGCATGCATGTTGCTTGACGTGGGTGTGTTGATGCTGCTTGCCAAGGAGCAAGTCCACTTGAAGCTTTGTGGTAGTCCCCAAGGCAAGCAACCAAGTTTCCACGCAGAGCCCTCAGATTTCTGCCACGTTTCAGTAGGATGATGTGGCGTGCTTATGGCGAATTTTATCTCTCCTAATCAAGACATGTAATTCAGTGGCCAAAAAGGAACCTACGTGTGAGGTGGACTGTGGCTGAGCCTTCTAAGATTGTCCGAGAATAATAGCACTGTAGAATTGGTCCTGGGCAGTGGATGCATCACAGTTACGGACGTACTTGGTCACGTAAGGTCAGACCACTCTGATATCATATGTTTATTGAGTTCACAGTCCAAAGTTCCAACCTGAAGCTTTGGAAAGGTCATAAAATGAAAGTGGAGGTAGAGCTTGCTTGGTTTTATTCTGTTCTACTTCTACCTAACCCGATCGTCAGTTATTAATTACAATACCTCCTCAGCAATCAGTCAAACTAAATCAATCATACTATTAGGATTCTATGAACCAATATGGAAATGCATGGCATCAGTGGCCACCTGTGATTATGCTTGGAAGTGGTGATGGTGAAGATGATGATGAGCATTCTGGTGAGGACTGAGCTGATATTGGGGGCTTTCATGATCTTCACATCCCTTTTTCCCTTCTGGTAGTGTCTCCAACATGCCTCTGATCAGCTCCAACAAGGAATCCCTAACTTCATCTGCTTTAACAAATCCATCATCTCTCTTCTAATGAAAAGCCATGATCCAATGTTAGTTTATATTTATGATATAGTGGCATAACTTCTCAAATTCAGCATTAGTATGCTAATTGTCCTCCAAATTGATTACCTCCACTGTGAAGATGTTCAATACCAGGCCTCTAAAGTTGGTGACATTAGCATTTGTCACTTCAAGTCCCAAAGAATCAATAGCCTCCATCAACCTCACAAACCCTGCAGGCTTGTCCTCACACAAGATCTTGAGATAAAACACATGCCCATCCAGCTGGTTCACCTTCAGTTGAGGCTGCATTTTTATGTGAATACCACACTAGAAAATTTAGCCAACAATTTTTTGGTGCCAACAAAAATGTAGTAAAAATATATAGTTGAAATATGGAAGAGATCATGATCCGCACACCTCCATTCCTTGTGCCTTTTCCTGTTCAGCATCCTCAGCTGTTCTATTCCTAGAATACTGATCTTGAGGCTTTCCATCACCAAGATTGCTCACATTTGGACTTTGAAAGCTCAGTTCCCCATTGTTAGTAATATTGCTAGTCTTGTTGGCCCCATCTTCCCCTTGTGTTGCTTCCTCAAGCTCATCCTGCAGATCCTTAGCTTGTTGCTGCAATTTCTCGATGTACACAATTGCGTCGCCGAGTGTCGAAGCTTTATCCATCTTATATCATTCAAGACTTCATCAATTAATAGTAGTAAATCAATAATTTATCATTCATGGTCATGGTCATGATCAATGATTGTTACCTTACTGATTGTGGGCACTAGAGACCGCAACGTATACAGCCGCTCATTGAGCTTCTTCCTTCTCCTCCTCTCAGCAAGCAGATTCTTGGCCTGGCCCCGCCGGCCTGCCCGGCCTCTTACCTTGACCTCCTCATCATCCTCCATCTGATCACTGAAATCCGATATTGCATCGAGCCGATCCAATTCGTGCTTACCAGTTTCCTTGGCATATCCCAGCTCTTTGGACATTGCAGAATCTGAAATCGGCTGCTGCAACTCTGCCATCTCCTGGAAGCTGAAATTAAGCTGGTTGCACAAAACCTGGTTCTTGTCCCACTGTGGCAGGTGAAAACTATTAGTGGTAGTAAGTGGAATTGTCCAGGAACCATCATTCATGGAGGACCCAATTGGAGGTTGGCCATGGAAGCTTGGATCTTCTCCGTTTTGTTCATTTATGGCATCCTCTTGTGCCCATGCCTGGCTGCTGTTGTTGCACAGGACCATGACAAATTCAACTGTCTGCTGATCTTCAGGAACCTGAATTGTTTAATATATTTATTTTTTCTTTGAATATTACGGAATGGTATTATATATCTTAGCTAACAGCATTTTTTTTAAACATGGAAATGATGTTAATGTGATCATTCCAAAAGCATGATCAAAGATAGAGGTCTCTCTCTCTCTCATATATATTTATAGGAAAAAACTAGCCTGCGCTACAGCTGGTTATTCTGTTTCCCATTTATACCAAGACAAGATTCAAAGTGCTTACATGTTTTCTGATGAACAACTCGACCAGCATTTCTGCCACAGGAATTAAAACCTTTGTTGAAACGATTTCCTGAAGCAATTAGATATTTTGGGGTGATCACATAGCTCCGTGAACACAAATGGCATGTTAAAATGGTATGTATGGAAATAAGTGACAACATACATCAGATATGTTAGAATTTGATATGTTCCTGAGGCTTAACCATCTGGACTGGTTGTCCATCAAGGTCCCCATATGGTCCCTGCAAGGAAGAAGGTAATTTAACTTTTTCATTTTTTCCTCTGAGAGAGAAAAAAATTGAGACAAAGAGAAAGTACCCAGAATCCAAAGGCAAGAAAGAAGGTAATTGAGCAAGGGCATCACAAGCTTCTGTTCTTGGATGCAGAAACCTTGCATCTCTGCAAGGAAGGATTGGAGAAAGAGGGAAGAGCTGCTCCTCTTCTTTATGTTTCCCTTCTGCCCCTCCACAACAGCACCCCACAAATTCAATGCACCTTCACAGTCAATTGGCACCGAAGGGAATAAAAAGATTCAATTACACACTTGAAAATGCCAATGTATACATAAGAGAATAAAATGGTACTCACCTTTCTTCCTCATTCAACCTCCATAACACACAATAGTCCCAGCTATTGATCCCCACCAGGGGCCTCAGGCTCTCCATGGATCTCTCAAAAGTGTTCATGTTTGCGAGCATGAAATTCAGTCAGTGGAGATCATATTCAGTCAGCTGTCTACCTGCTAGAGAATCTTCTCAAGTACCAACTGTGTCTCTTTTAATCATTTATTGCTAAAAGTGGAAGACTGGCCTGGCTTGGCTGATAGCAATAGACAACTGCACAACAGTTCAAGAAGCAGACCACATCATATACCCATTTGAGCAGAGAGTTGGAAGGAGGGAGGAGTGCCCCTAACCTTTTGGGTATTTGATTAAGTTGAGTAGCAAGTGTCTCATATAGCTTTCCCTTTTTAGTTTCAGAAAGAATCAAATTGTATTTTTGTTTCCGTTAACTGCAGTCACAGGTAGGTTAAGTGCATTGAATGTGTGAATGAGTAGATTAGATGCACTATCCTCTGTCGTTCTTTATTTTTCTTGGTAACCTGTAGTTCTTTATTTTTAGGCTTCTTTAGAAGAGGGATCTAATTTTGGAGAAGAAAATCATAACCTACTCTTAACTACAAGGAAAAAGTTAATATGCACCCAGATGAGGCATGTCTCCATCGCCGGAATGTGCGTTTATTGAGGAGGTGGGAAGGTGATTCAAACCCCTTGCATTAATGTGTGCGGCTAGATCGAAATCCGACAGCTTGTAGAATAGCAGTGCACGCCGACACAGGTGAGCAGGGGCTACCACAATCATGCCATTGATTGCAGGATTTGCATGTATTACAATTGTTCAAATATGGATTAACTCATAAGTGGAAATGCTAATTCTAATTTACTTATTGGAGTATTTGACACATGCTCCTGAATGTTCAACAACTCCTTTCTTAAAATCACCTTGAAAACAAAGTTACATGTAACTCAACCAGAGTGATGACAAAAAAAAAGTGTGATGACATATGAAGCTGAAGGAACAACATAGGTTCAGAAAGTTTTCTAGCAATTGTGTCAATCTACTTGCATCTTATATACATGTCATCAGGATATATTCTCCTTGATTAGGTAGTTTGTTATTTTGTTTTCACTAGTGGTAGGGCATAATTATTCTAGTACAAAGATAGCTCTACTGCAAGCAGATGTGCACAGGCAAAGAAAAGGGAATGACGAAATTTTCCCACTATCTTCCCTCCAAGCGTCTGAACTAGTGAACAATGATGGGGACGTCTGATTTCAATTTCTGCCCATTTTGATGAGATGGGATCTGCTGGTGAACCGCTGGTGAAATTTCACCAGCCGTCACGAAATTGACGGCAAAACGTGTGCGCTCGGTCATAAGACGTGGTTTTGACGAGTGCACATTATGTCCGTGTACGCCGTCGATTTCATATGATCGACGGCTGATGAAGCTTCACCAGCCCAGCAGATCCGGACTCCATTTTGATGGAATCCTACACGTTTGAGATTTTCAGTCCGATCAGAGGGAAAAAATTGTGCGGACATTGTGCCCATTTTTTCATGGGCCTTTAAAATCAGTTGGTGAACTTTCAGGCCCGCCGGGCCGTGTCGACATGTTTGCTAAGGAATGTGCAGTGGACAAAGTCGCAGAACAAGACTGCTTTCTTGCGTGGACCACCCCAAGCCGTTGGAAATTAGGGATTGCATGCAAGGCAAACTGCCAACCGAATTTACTTCAAACAAGAACACTGCCAAGTGAATAGGGCCTTATTGCTGCATAAATTATGTTAGATGATCCACAATACCGGATAAAATGGACCAATCAAGTCGTGGACATTGGCCTTGTCAAGACATGTGGATTAGGCGGAAACAAACATTTCCTATTTCAACTACAGAATTTCATTTTTTGTGTTCATGCATTTTTTTCCCAATGGTTATAGCAGGAGTATCTGACATTTGCAGTCTTATTTTAGAAATTCTACTCATCTAAAAGAGTTATGTTAAAACTACAATTTTTGTTTCATGGAGCTGTAACTACGCATACATGATCATGATCATGAATAACTAAAAGAAAACAAAAGGATTCTCAATTCTGTATGTGCAATTCGTGTGCTTTACAATCTTCAAATTAAAGTTTTCAATGATTTTAATGCTTGTCTACTGTGTTTTACAATCCTCAAATTTTGAAGTTTTCAATTAGTTCAATTCGTGTAATGTGCTTCACACTCTACAGACCAATAGCAGCATGACCCAATATCAACTATATGAATGTCCTTTTTCTCTAACTTGCTCCTAGGTAGTTAGATGGATACTCTAACTTCAAAAAAAACTGCGAAGATATTGTGGGAAATGGTTCGAAGGGAGCTACAGGATGAATATTGCATGATTCCACCAAGCAATAGAGGCAAAAAAAGAAACAATTGCACGATTCCATCAGCCATCATTCATCTCTTGGGCAATGACATGCATGTCACCAAAGTCTTTTTCTTTTTTGGTACACATGTATCCCAAGTCTGATCTCTTAAGGATCTATGGAATGTGACATTTGAGAAACCAGTATGCATGCAGCCAGTGCCAGTGACAAAGGTCTCTTGTCTCTACCATCTCTGGTCCCCTCCTCCAATTAATTGCGATGTGATACTGATACTGAACCATTTGCACTCTGCTAGACGACACTGAACAGGCCGGCCGATTAGCCACGCACACTTGTGACCCTTTTATTTTGGTACAAGCACACCAGTGACCCTTAGTTCACCAGTTGCTTCTATTCTCTCATTATACATTCTAGAGGACATAGAAATAGATTAACGCAAGTAGATGGGAAATGGGAACCATTCCTCAACAGTCCAACCTCAACAATATTGGCAAATCAAGTTAAAAATAAATATCAGACACAAATCCTCATACCATGCCAGAAGTGAGAGCATCAACCCAAGCACTCTTACACTAGAGAAGAATTACTACACTAGGGAGTACTATTAAGTAGTGACTAGGCATGCAGCAGCCGCTTATATATGCTTGATAGTAGAACAGTATCTTGTTCTCAGTTTTGAGAGTTGCTGCGGAATGACTCAAGAGCTTTAATGGCCCCCGCCCTCAGCACGTACTGGTGGTAGGCCGCTGCCAACAGTGCCCCCAAAAATGGACCAACCCAAAATATCCACTGCCCAAAACACACATCAATGCTTCGATTCACAAAAATTACAACCTTATTGAGTGCAACTATGGGGCCGTTTGGGGCGTGATTATTGCAAAAATATCCAGACTGGATATTGGATATATACTGTAGCATCCATGTGGATTTTTACATCCAGCTGAAACACCTCCTGAGGTGTTTTAGCTGGATATATAAAGTATCCAGATGCTACAGTGTAGCAAAACATCCGGATAATCACGCCCCAAACGGCCCCTATATAACGAGCAGTTTAGCAAAAATCAAACTATCATCATCATCAAACTATATAACTAGAAAATTAACCAATTAGATATATTATATATATATATAGATAATTATTCCCGCTTATATGGGCACCATGGAAAGTTATATTGGCGATATATCGATATCGGCCTTCAACTGATAAAACGATATTGTGTAATATCGATTTTGAATTTTTTAAAATATTGCTAATATATCGGTTTCGGTCCGATATATCGTTATTTAAAAAAAAAGAAATACTTTAATTCTCTTTTGTTTCCCATCCTATGCTAAGTGGAAGGATATGGGTTTAAAACGCAAATACATATTTTGAATTATATATACATTTTTATGCACATTTTAAAATTTATACTTGTTTAAATTAGTATCACTTATTTTAGAAGTTATATTGTGAAAATATACAGTAAAAATTAGTTTTAGACCACTAATGTTTTTTTACACAATATCTCCTATATATCTCAAATATTTTGCCTCTTTGATCAACCGATATTTGATATGACATTCCTTGATGAGCACGGATTTCAAACTGGCAGCATTTGTTGATATTTGGTCCTAAAACATATCCTCTCGTGGATTTTAACCAGCAAAATCCTTGGGTAAGTTTTACCGGCTGTTGATTCCCCAAAATCCATGATGCACACTGAAGATCTGAGCAGGTGGCCTATCATGCACCACCAATTTTGGATGATCAACGGATGGTGAACCTTCACTAGTGACTCTTCATCAATAGATTTGAGTTCAAGCAGGTTTGAATCACCCGCCTGCCCTCTCTAGTAATGCATGCCATCAGATCTCGGATCCGACGGGTCACAGCAGGTTGGTACATGAGGCGAATGCTCATCAGCTGGCACATATTAATTTTGAATGCAGGTATTCCCACTCCACACTAAAAGGTTGTGTACCCCTTACAAGAAAGAAGTAGAAGAAAATAAAAAAACAGAAGAGAAGAAACCTACATGGTCATCCCATGCCTTGTCGTTGTTATAGATAACCGCAGCTCCGAAGCTCCTCGCCGGGTTGATCCCAGTTCCGGTTATCGGAATGGTGGCCAAGTGAACCATGAAAACAGCAAATCCAATTGGCAGAGGAGCCAAAACCTACCAAAAATGGTAGACACAACTGATTCAGGAAGAACCAGGTGGGAGAAAGATCAAGTAAGAAAAAAAAAAAAGCAAAAGATAGAAGAGAGTCTAGCTAACAGGGACGTGGGAGTCGCGGGCCTTGCGCTTTGGGTCTGTGGCGGAGAAGACGGTGTAGACAAGCACGAACGTGCCGATAATCTCAGCGCCGAGGGCCGTGCCGTTGCTGTAACCGGCAGAGACCTCATTCGCGCCACCGCCATAGCGGTTGTAAGGATTCTTCATGAATGCCTTCACCAGTCCCACCCCGCAAATGGCCCCGAGGCACTGCGACATCATATAGGCTACCGCCCGGAGCAGCGACACCTTCCGGGCGGCCAGAAGCCCAAGCGTGACTGCCGGATTGATGTGGCCGCCGGAGATGCCAGCGGTGCAGTAGACAAGGACAAAGATCATGCCGCCGAAGGCCCAGGCAATGCCGAGGAGGCCGACGGTGGCGCAGGGGTCGGAATTTTCCTTGTAGCCAATGACGGTGGCGACGGTGATGTAGAGGAAGAGGAGGGTGGCCACGAACTCGGCGATGAGGGCCCTGTAGAAGGACCAGCGCTTCAGCTCCGCCGTGTCGAGGAGCAGCGCTGGCGGCGGGTCGGCGTAGTCCTTGGCCATCGTCTTCCTCCTCTTTGCTTAGCTCTCAGCTTCCAGGAGCGTTCACTTCTTATTAGCTTCTCGTGTTCTTTGCTTGTCTTGCCTCTTGATGTGAGGATATGGGGAGGATAGAGAGACCATATATAAGATGCATGGTCCCCGGTGAAGTACGCCATGTCTTACGAAAGAACATGTGATGGTTGGGTTGATGGTGATGAATCATGATGCATGGGTCCATTTCCAAACCAGACGATTACTTTGGGACAGAGTATTGTTAATATAATTGTCTTGTTTTTATCTACGTTAAGCCAAATCTAATCTAAGTAGTATAAAAGCACACAATCTAGTTTGACTCTTCCGAGCTTGCAAAACTTCGGCTATTCCCCGTTGATGGAGCTCTTTACATATGACCTGGCGCCAACTCTTGGTTTCCCATATTACCCGGAATCTTTGTCTTTCTTCCATATGACCCGAAAAGTACCCAAAATACCCTTAAGTTTAGGTATAAGCACCCACACTTTGCATTTTTCCATATTACCCGGAATCTGAGGAGTAAGTACCCGAAGAAGCTCGCGTTCAGTCGGAGAAGAAGGCGTTCCGTCCGACATCTCCCCCCATATCATCGCCGGCGCCGGTGCCGTCCAAATCGGGAAAGGCAATCTTCGCGCAAAAAAGCAGAAAAATGAGCGGGATGAAGGGATTTTGATGTAATAGTAGCGGGGAAGCCCGCCCAACTACAAAAATTAAGATCTACATGTAAAGAAACACATATAAAGGTCATCCATTGGTGTTCGACCGCTCTTGGACATGAAATAAGGGGATAAAAATGGGCAAAAGCGTGAAATACTCGCCGGCGAGCGACAATTCAATTTATATATCTTTCTGTGATCTTAATTAGGTGAAAGAGGAGAAAAAATGAGGAAGAACGAAAACAAAATGGGCAAAAACGGATAAAAATTGAGCAAGTTATGACATTTTGAAAATTGCCCATTATCGTGTTGTCAACGACATGACTTGAGTATTTATCGTGTATGTCACATACACTATAAATACTCAAGTCGTGTATATCATACACGATAAAATGACAATCTTCAAAATGTCATAACTCGCTCATTTTTCATACGTTTTTGCCCTTTTTTTTTCGTTCTTCCTCATTTTTCCTCCTCTTCCACCTCATTAGGATCACAGAAAGATATATAAATTGAATTGTCGCTCGTCGGCGAGTATTTCAAGCTTTTGCCCATTTTTATCCTCTTATTTCATGTCCAGGAGTGGTCGAACACCAATGGGTGACCTTTATATTTGTTTCTTTACATGTAGATCTCAATTTTTATAGTTGGGCTGGCTTCCCTGCTGCTCTTACATCAAAATCTCTTGATCATAGTTTTTTTTACCGTGGGTGGTGCGGCGAAGCTCCGAACGTGGGAATGCTTTTACTTTCTTTTTTATTCTTATTTTTTGTTCTTTTATTTACCTACTATATCTTAATGAGGTGGAAGAGGAGGAAAAATAAAGAAGAACACAAAAAAATGGGCAAAAACGGCTGAAAAATGAGCGAGTTATGACATTTTGAAGATTGTCATTTATCGTGTATACGATATACACCTATCGTGTATATCGTATACACGATAAATACCCAAGACGTATATATCCTACATGATAAAATGACAATCTTCAAAATGTCATAACTCGCTCATTTTTCATCCGTTTTTACCCATTTTTTTGCGTTCTTCCTCATTTTTCCTCCTCTTCCACCTCATAAAGATATATTAGGATGAAAGAAGAAGAAAAAATAAGAAGAAGGAAAAAATAGAAGCTTTCCGGCGAAGAGCTTCCACTTTCTTCTTTCTTCTTTTTTTTCTTATTCTTTTATCATAATATATCTTCATGAGGTGGAAGAGGAGGAAAAATAAGGAAGAACGAAAAAAAATGGGCAAAAACGGATAAAAAATGAGTGAGTTATGACATTTTGAACATTCCAGTAAAAACGTGTTTTTAAAGACACGACTTGCAGTATAGTCGTGTCGTCGCGGACACGACTATACTGCAAGTCGTGTCTTTCAAAACAAGTTTTTACTGAAATTTTCAAAATGTCATAACTCACTTATTTTTTATCCGTTTTTGCCCATTTTTTTCGTTCTTCCTTATTTTTCCTCCTCTTTCACCTCATGAAGATATATTATGATGAAAGAAGAAGAAAAAATAAGAAGAAAGAAAAAATAAAAGTTTTTCGGTGAAGAGCTTCCACTTTCTTCTTTCTTCTTATTTTTTTCTTATTCTTTTATCTTAATATATCTTCATGAGGTGGAAGAGGAGGAAAAATAAGGAAGAACGCAAAAAAAAATGGGCAAAAACGGATAAAAAATGAGCGAGTTATGATATTTTAAAAATTTCAGTAAAAACGTGTTTTGAAAGACACGACTTGCAGTTACACGACTATAGTGCAAGTCGTGTCTTTGAAAACACGTTTTTACTGAAATTTTCAAAATATCATAACTCGCTCATTTTTTATCCGTTTTTGCCCATTTTTTTTCGTTCTTCCTTATTTTTCCTCCTCTTCCACCTCATGAAGATATATTAGGATGAAAGAAGAAGAAAAAATAAGAAGGAAAAAATAGAAGCTTTCCGACGAAGAGCTTCCACTTTCTTCTTTCTTCTTTCTTATTCTTTTATCTTAATATATCTTCATGAGGTGGAAGATGAGGAAAAATAAGGAAGAACGCATAAAACAAAGGGCAAAAACGGATAAAAAATGAGCGAGTTATGACATTTTGAAAATTTCAGTAAAAACGTGTTTTGAAAGACACGACTTGCAGTATAGTCGTGTACAAGTCGTGTCTTTCAAAACACGTTTTTACTGAAATTTTCAAAATGTCATAACTCACTCATTTTTTATCCGTTTTTGCCCATTTTTTTTGCGTTCTTCCTTATTTTTCCTCCTCTTCTACCTCATGAAGATATATTAGGATGAAAGAAGAAGAAAAAATAAGAAGAAAGAAAAAATAGAAGCTTTCCGACGAAGAGCTTCCACTTTCTTCTTTTTTCTTATTTTTTCTTATTCTTTTATCCTAATATATCTTAATGAGGTGGAAGAGGAGGAAAAATAAGGAAGAACGCAAAAAAAAAGGGCAAAAACGGATAAAAAAATGAGCGAGTTATGACATTTTGAACATTCCCATTTTATAATGTCGTACAAGACACGACTCAATTCAAGTCGTGTCTTTGTAGACACGACTTGGATATTTTTCGTGTTTTCGACGACACGATAAAATAGGAATTTTCAAAATGTGATAATTTGCTTATTTTTCATCCGTTTTTGCCAAAAAAAATTTTGTTCTTCCTTATTTTTCCTCCTCTTCCCTTTCATTAAGATCACATAAAGATATATAAATTAAACTTGTTACTCGCCGAAGAGTATTTCACGTTTTTGCCCATTTTTATCCTCTTATTTCATGTCCAGGAGCGGTCCAACACCAATGGGTGATCTTTATATGTATTTCTTTACATGTAGATCTTAATTTTTGTAGTTGGGAGGGCTTCCCCGCTGCTCTTACATCAAAATCCCTTCATCCCGCTCGTTTTCTCGCTTTTTGGTGCGAAGATTACCTTTCCCGATTTGGACGGTGCCGGTGCCGGCGATGATATGGGCGGAGATGCCGGACGGAATGCCTTCTTCTCCGACTGAACACGAGTTTCTCCGAGTACCTCCTCAGATTCCGGGTAATATGGAAAAACAAAGAGTGTGGGTGCTTATACTTAAACTTAAGGGTATTTTGGGTACTTTTCGTGTCGATTCCGGGTCATATGGGATTTCACTGAAAAAACCAGGTAATATGGGAAAACAAAAGTTGGCGCCAGGTAATATAGAAAAAACTCCTGTTGATGAGAGACATGTAAAGCTTTGGCTTGGTGAATTGAGAGGATTAAACTCGTGTAAACTTCTCCGTTTATTTTCTGCTACATTGTAGAATTTGTGTGACTCCGCGCACATAGGCTCATCGAGGAACCACATAAATCTCTCTCTGTGTTGATTGCATGCCTCTTGCCTGTGTTCTCCTGTGTCACAGTAGTCACTCCTAGGGATGGAATTGGGGCGGGTTTGGGCCGGGTATTGGTATACCCGGCCCCGGAACCATTTTAATTCTTCAAACCCAGAACCGTCCCAGACCCACCACGGGTCCAGTTTCAAGGACCCGGACCCGCCCCGGTACTAGAACTTGAAACCCGGACCCGCCCCGCCCCGCCCCGCCACGGTATCAAAACTTTTATATTTTTAATGTCATATACATTAAACTATTAACTCCTTTAATTTTTTTATTAATAACATATATTCATAAAAATCCAAACTATTCAAATCAAGAGATACAAGTGCCTTTGCCCAAAATAATATTCATAAAAAAAAATATGAGTCTAAGTATATGATATATATATATATATATATATATATGTATATATATCATATACTCGGGTCGGGTCCGGGTTTTACATGAAAACCCGGACCCGACCCGACCCGATGGTCGGTTCCTCTTTCAAACCCGGAACCGGAACCGGGTATTGCATAAACAATCCCAGAACCGGCCCAACAAGGCCGGGTCTTGTCGGGTCGGGTAAAAACCCGACCCAAGTTCCATCCCTGGTCACTCCCGACGATGTGCGCATAGGTAAATCACGTCGAATGTACCACTTTAATATCCCATTATGTTTCCTGGTAAATTGCTTATCGACTGAACTTACTAAAACAATGAGTTTATGGATCTAATGCACCTTCAATCATGAATTCTGGGCCATTACTAAAGTTCTTATGATTCATTTCTATTTACTTCTACGTATATGCATTCGGAAGCCCACTAACATCGTACCCCAACCCAAAAACCCATAGTAGAATACTCGGCCCAGTTTTGTCAACATGCACCGCTTCTTTTGCTTTCTGTCATGCCAAATGCATTACAATTTACAACACACTTCCATCGGAAATGTACTTTGGAAGATGCAGGGAAATATTGAAAGGTGGTGAAAGAAACTCCTTTCGATTCTTCTTCTATCGAGCTTCGCGGTTGTTTCAATGCTGACCATCCTAATCTGTCTGGTCTCCACCAGCCACCTACCCTAACCTTTCCAAATCTGTTTTTATTCAAGCTCAACTCAGCCTTTCCCTTCACAGTTCACACTACCAGCTCTTCTCACGTAGTTGTACCGAAAAAACAAAATTCCCCTTATGTAGGCTCAAGGAAAACCCTAGAAATCTCGTTTAATTTAGAAAAAAAGGTAAGCTGAATTTTAGAGTATATTAGTGCTGTTCAAATTCGGTATATAATCTGTGCTTCACATCCTGGTCTCACTTTGACCTTCCAAGATTGCCCCGAAAATAGTATACTGCTGTCAATAATATTTATTTTAGATAACTGCATAATAGTTAGGATACAATTTTTTGGCAGCCAAAAAAGAAAAGGTAAGAGATGGTATATATAGTATAAGGTTGGAAAAAACATAAACAAAAGTATTTAAATGATTAATTTTTTAAGTACATCAAAACCGCTAACAAAACAAAAACCAAATGAGGTATCTTTTATAAGGAACCATTTTTTGTCCGCCTCCATGGAATTTGCATGGATTTCTGCAAAAATCCTGACGGATTTCATGGTGGATAGAAAGTGGTTCACTTTTATAAGCATTTTCATGTGTTACTTGTACTCAAGCAACCTCGATTCTCGAGTAGACAATGTCAATCAATAATATTGGAGTTCTCTCATATTGTATGAATTCAATCAACAATTTTCGTTCTAAATTGAAATGAAAAAAAAAATCATATGTGCCACAGCTAAAGTTCAATGTTATGCGCCAACATGCTGTGAGGCATCGATCGTCAACCCAAGAGGGAGTAGAGTAAGGAATGAGGCACGTTTCCCGTCCGCCTCAATCCCATTTAGCCGGTGCAACTTTAAATGCAAGTAATTTGTAAGTAGGTTTTTCCATAGTGATGACATTAATATTGTCTCAGCAAGCGGGCCTTAGTTCGAATAGTGTCGATCTAGTACGGAGTGCACACGCTTCGACTGTGCACACTTGTTTGATGGAGTGCACAATAAAAGCGTTTGTGTTATTGATCTTGATTCTCGATGGCTCCCATCCGATAGACGATGTCTCAATGAAAATTTCTAGAGTCGAATCTCTACTGCATGGCAATCTAATGCTATAGGTGGTGCAGTTTGTGAATTACCACAAACATATTAATTGCATAAAATTAATTCTATTCATAAAAACGGCAGTGTTTTATAAAAAATGACAATGGCCAACATAGAGTTTTTATGATAAAAAGAGAACAATTACTCCGATAAATAAAACAAATCCAAAATCAAATACTCCATTTTCCTTGCAAGTATTCTACCGGAGTAGTAACTCTAAAAACAACCAATTTCCTGTGACTTTCTGAAAACCAATTTCTTGTGAGATCAAATTTGACAACAAAAAGTATTCCTAAGTCTAAAACCTATCCGAAAAGACCCCTTGGTGGGTAGTTCAGTCATTTCGAATGCATGCTCCCAACGCTCAGCCCCACCCCTGCCTCGGGAGAAATTATTAGGTACGCACTGCATTACGAGAAGTCATGCTCACCACCAACAGTTAATTGACACTACTTCACTGCGTGTCATAAAGGCCCACGAAAGACCCACAAATTAGAAATTGTGTCAATCACAGATGGTGATGAGCAGTTGAGCACAACCTCTCGGTACGCGTCGCGTACCTAATAATTTCTGTGGCTATTTCCGTAATAAAGTTCCAAAATCCTGTTTAACGTGAGATTTGCAGCCTTATTAATACACCACTGCCCTCCTCTTCCTGCGCCCGCACCCTGAGACTCTGGAGCCTGGTGGACACTCTGTCTTCTTTTTCGGCTCTTGTGATTCCCCGCCCGATCCCCAATCTCCAAACCCTAATCCCCAATCCGTCTTCTTATTCCTCTTTCCCGCATATTTTTCCCATTTTTTTTGCTAATTTTTCGATTTTTTTGACCCACGGTGAGAGTTCAAGAACCCTAATCGCTGTTCGTCCTCATTGCCTTTTTTGCCTTTGAATTTGAGTTATTTGTTTGGGTTTTTGTGTTTTTTTGTTGATTTTTTTTATCGCTAGGAAGGTCGGTCGGCCGGAACGAAGAGAGGAGGAAGAAGAAACCCTAATTCTTTTTATCTGTGGTGATGGCGTCGTCGAGCCCGGCGTGGACCCACGTCGTGCGAGGAGAGTCCTCCGACGCAGCCGTCCCAGTTCCTACGCCGGAGGCGGCGGCGGCGGAGCGTGTGGAGGAGGAGGCTGCCTCGCTGGAGGTTGCGGCGGCGGAGAGGGGCAGGAAGCCTGCCTGGAGCAAGCCTGCTGTTGGTGATGCTGCTGTGGCTGTTGAGGCAGGACCGGTGATTGGTGGGACTGCGTCGTGGCCGGCGCTTTCTGAGTCGGCTGCTGCCCGGGGATCGCCGAGAGTGTTGAATGACTCAGCGTCTGCGCCGAAGCCGGTTGCTGATGGATCCGTTACGGTTTCTCAGGTGAAATCTTTGATCCTGTTTTACTTGGTAGTGAATCTTTTTTGGGGATTTCATTGGTTCACTTGGATAAGTTGCGTTATTCTTGATTGTCATTGCTGATTTTTACTAATTATTAGTTTCTTTGCTGAATGTATTTATGGTAATTGAAGCTAGATTATTTGTGCTCAGAGTTAATCTGCACTCCGTCCGGTACTAATAGGTACATTTGGTTTTTATAATGATTTCCAATGTCAAATATATCTAATAATTCAGGTAGATTGTTTTAAACTGCAAATTAGTTTAAGTCATATGATATGTTTCTTAGCTAGCTAATTTTTATTTGTACTTCTTGTTTCTTTACTAGCAATGATGTATAGTTGGTATGCGACTGATTGTTATGACATATCTGTGCTTTTATGCTCTCTTTAAATTTCTCTTCAGCTTATGAATTAGTTTCTCCGTCTTCTAAATGTGTATTTTGTTCGCTGATTGATAAGTTTCATGTTGATGAGATAGAAATTTGTGTGAATTGCCTTTGTTCTAATAGGGTCCTGTGATTGCACCTGCTCCCAACGCTGTTGCTAATAATAACAATGGAAGTCATAACTCAGCTCACAACAGTGCTAATCCCACCCGACAAAGGTCTATGAGGCGTGGGGACCGTGGTGCTGCCAATGGAGGTTCTTTGCATGCCCAGGCAGATGGGCAGATCCCGGAGTCCTCCCCAAGGGATACGTTGCGTAGGTCCAATAGCTGGGAGTCTGGATCAAGGGGCGGAGTCACACCCCAGTCACACACTGGTAATGATCAACCGCGCAACTCATATCGGAGGGGCCACAACAACCACAACGTGCGGGGTGAATTCCATGAGGGCCACCGGAATCGCCGAGATCATGACAGGGGGAACCATGAGTGGAATGATTTTCGAAATTTTAATGGAAGAGATGTCCACATGCAACAGCCCAGACCAGTCCCAAGGAATTTCATGAGACCGCCACCTAATTCAATGCCATTTATGGCTCCTCCGAGGCCTTTCATGAATCCTATGGGCTATCCTCCTGGTAAGTGATTCTCTTTCCATTGCTTGGTAAAAAGTGCCAACTTTTTTGTGCTTTATGATCTAATGCTGATTATTGATTATTGATATACAGACATACCTCCTCCAATCTACTATGTTCATCCACATCCAGATGCTTTGAGAGGGTTTCCGTTTGTTCCTCAGCCACCTCAGCTTCCATTCTATTTCCCAGGCCTTGATCCTGGCCTCCGTTTTGGAATTTTGATGCAGATTGACTATTATTTTAGGTACTAGGAATGGACAAGCATGCAAAATGCTGTGGGGGCCTTTAGTTTTTTTACATCAAATAACTTTTTTTGTTCTATTTGCAGCAATGATAATCTATGCAGAGATCTATATTTGCGTCAAAGGATGGACGAGCAGGGCTGGGTTCCAATCTCTTTGATAGCAAGCTTTAGAAAAGTGAGTAGTACTTGTCTTTCTGTTTATATGGAAAAAAAATATTGTCTGCATATTGAAGGAGCATTTTTCTCTTTTTATAATTTTCAGACATTATCATTTTTGGTTTGCAGAGTTTGTTTTGATCACCTACTGGATGGTCAAATGTTTTTGCTTAGTACTTCTATGCAATTGTAGCCTTATAGGATTATAAGCTTTAATAAATTTGTCCCTACAGACCCCCACCCCTTTGTTTTTACTGGAAAAAAGCAATGACAATGGAAATTGACACGGTAAATCATGCTCTGCTGTCT
The DNA here is from genome assembly GCA_039654745.1 of Houttuynia cordata. Classification (NCBI taxonomy): domain Eukaryota; kingdom Viridiplantae; phylum Streptophyta; class Magnoliopsida; order Piperales; family Saururaceae; genus Houttuynia; species Houttuynia cordata. The sequence goes on from JBCJFD010000032.1 coordinate 68,911, forward strand.
TCCATTTGACTGTTGCGGGTCACTAAAACACCGTGTGAGAACCAGTAAATCCTAGTGAGCGAGTTAAACTTTTCCCTAGGATTTTTGAGTTACCTGGATTATGTTTTTCATTGATGGTAATATTTGGTATAAACTAAGTAGCAAAAATGGAACATAAGAAGAGTATAGTTGTTTAATATTGTCAAAGCATTAATAGGCTTGAAAGCGATGTTAGTGGATGTAGTACTGAAAGTTATATAAGAAGACTATCTTCTATATCTACTATATCATGTGTAATTTTATCTTTGGCAAATTATTGGCTCTTGAAATTTGACTGGTTTGAGCCATTTTCAGGTTATTTCCCAATCTTCATAAGCCCTGGGAGGTGTTATTTGGAAGCTGACATTTATCAATCTAATTAAATCTAAACAATTAAATGTCCTGTTATATGATGCGTTTTAGTGATTGTCTCTAGGGTCATCAATTGTATTGTTTGAAATGGTGTCCATGGTCCTGAAGTATTGCTTTTTAGCATGTTTCACACCATCTACTAATTGATGAAGCACTTGTGTTAGCAGGGTTTCTTGCTTCAGCTTTTATGGTTGTTTTTAATAAATTGAAGTTCACATGAAATATTTTATAATATGTGTCTTTTTTGTCATAACTACTTCCTGTGAAAGTTGAAATAATATTATCGCTACGTTATGTAGGTTAGAAATATGACAACCAACCTCCAGCTTATATTGGATTCAATACAGGCATCGACAGTTGTGGAAGTGCAGGTATGTTTTTATTTATTTTGCATCCTACATTTCTCTTCGTGACGACCACTTCTTTTTCCTCGAGTTTTCTGTATCAATTGTGATATTGGTGCTGTTTTAGTTACATTTCTTGCTCCATTAGAAAAGTAGCCTTCAAATGGGCTGTAGCTAGAAGTATTCCAAGTTTTATGATGGAAATAGGGAGCATTTTGTATCTTACAGCAATAATGGTTGTAGTGCAAGAGATCTAATGTCGGCAAGCGACTGGATTGCACCACAAGCTGGCTGAATAAAGTACACTTTTAGATGTGCTTGTTGAACTATCTTTACAAAACGTTTCTTGCTTTTTAGAAAAATGGTTTGTACACCGTGCCATGAGTGTGGCCAATTTTAGCTGCGTCCTATTTTCTTCTCTTGTCAATGTTTTCAGTTTTAACACCATCAGTCAGTTCTGCAGTAGTCTTTAATACAGATATGTATACATGCATTCTACTAGCGAGTTAATATTTTTCTCTTCACTATGCACGCATATATTTTGGTGTGTATTTTGGTTGCAGGGTGACAGAGTAAGAAGGCGCAATGATTGGATGCAGTGGCTGTTGCCACCACGTGCTAATCAATTTGCTCAAGTGCCAGGAACACCTTCTGCTGCTGTTCCATTTGACTCTGATACATTGGTGAATCCCATGAACAACGTTTCTTTGGATGAAGGCACATCTAACCAAGCGGACTTCAGAAGTGAGGGGTTACTTGGTAGGTCACTCTCTGATTACAGCAGTAGTTCCAGCCGGGAGGAGCCAAACGAAACTTTTGACCAAGGAGATCTGGATCAGGCTGCAAGTGCCAGAATGCCTGACAATGGCGATAAGAGCTAAACAACCGTACGTTATGTGCGCTTATGAAAGAGAAATGCAACGCACATGCAAAGTGGAAGAAGAGGTTCATGTGTACCAAGCCTGCGGGCGGGATCGTTATCCATTTTAAAAAATTGCCATAAAAAACAAAAAAAATATAAATCTTGAAAAAAAAAGCTAAAAAACAAAAACCCAAAAAAAATTTAAAAAGACAAAAAAACGAAAAAAAAGGAACCTAGTTGTTTTGCTAGCAGATTTGAGTCGCCGGAATATGTATAGTATGATTTGTTTGGACCGTGATGCTCCTTTTTTGCTGATTGTTTACTCTTGTGATGTAGAGAGAAAGGGGGCAAATTTTGAGGTTTGTCCTGGCCATCCCCAGATCTCTTTGGGTTTTTAACGCCTCCATTTTTGGGGAAGATGAGAAGTATGTTGGAGGTGTATTGTAGAAGGGGGGAGAGGACTTGCTGATGCTGCTTCTCTAGGTTTCCATTGTTTTTTTTCTATTGTTACATAAGGTAATAATATATTATTTCATATCTTGATATCTTTTCTTCAAGACTGAAGATTTTACAACATAAACATGCCTTGGTGCAAGAATGTGGATTCACGTCCAGTAAAAATTGAAAAGGAAAGGCATTGATCATTTGATGTGGCAATTTTCTTTGTTATCAAGTTGTTTCAGTTTCCATGTTCATGAGTAGATTATCTGTGTGCCCAGCTATATAGAAGGTTGCCGGGGTTCAACAATATATGGATTCGCGGCCAGTAAAAGGTGAAAGAGAGGCATTGATGATTTGATGTGGCAATTTTGTTAATCATCAATTTGTACTGTTGCTGAATACGGTTGTGATTGTCACTGGGTTGTCACCAGTTATGTTAGGTTGGGTGCGTTCCCTGGGCCAAGTTGGTAGCGAAAATGCGAGACTACTCTGCTGATGTTGAACAGATTAAAGAGTGCTAGAAATAATTGTTGAATTATCTTAACAATATATTAAATATTTAATGCTCGTTAAACTATGAAAGCGTAGTTGATTTTGATATATTTTTTCTCTGAAATCAGATGGCTTTAATATTTGCAGCTAATGCTTCACATCAAGCTCAAAGAATCGTCAACCAAATAGACATAAAATTTGGCAGCCAAAAGTTATCAGATATTTGGGGCATACTTAAACACTAGTGTTTCGCCGTGCACTTAAAGGTAGGGGTGCAACTTTTAAAGAGTCAGCCCAGCCCAAAAAATTGCTGGTTTGGGCCACATATGAATCCCGCCTTAAATACTGCCTGCCAAGGATTGAGATGTAAAAAGCCTGCAGGCCCAATTGTCCGACCCCAGATATAAAGAAGTTAATTTATATAGTCCTACCATGGCTAGGAATGGAAAGAGGGAAACGAGGATGGTGTAAAGTTTAAGGTTGCATGATACTTTTTAGGACTCCAAAATTTTTCAGTAACACCCACTTTCATGAGAGGATTGGATAAAAGTAATTTTTTCTAGTATGCTCAGTCACAATCCAATGTTATATTTTGACAGTAGTCCCACTATTTGACAGTAATGTTCTACCTACAAAAATAACAGCTAATGTCAACCATTTTCTTGAGTTCAATACTGCGGTAGGGATCTACAATTATATGTTTAACAGTATGGTTTGACTATCAAGAACCTCAATATTAAGCAATGGAGTTCTACCGACAAGCTCGTGAATGAGAATAGTGTGGTGTTAACTGTCAAAAAAATTTGTGTTCTACTAAGCATATGGTGCTACTGTGGAAAACTTGGGTGCTGAAAAGTCTCAGCTTTTTAAGGTCACTCAAAAAATTCTTACCTTGCAAGTCATTACATTAGTTGTGAAAGATTGTAACTCAAGTCTTGGCCTATGATCTTTATGCCTTGTGGGGTCAACTAGTGGGGACTTCCTAAGTGTGCTCTCCTTGGGGTCAAGTTAAGCAGATTGAGGCACTGACTGCGCTCTCATCGATTAAACTCACGTTAAAGCATGGGTTTTTGCCGAGTTGTGATAGAGGGAGACAAGCATGCTGTGAATTGTGATGACGAAGGTCCACTCAGCCGCCCAGGACCTTTCGGAGTTTGGCGCTTTCCTACAGGAGGGACTACAAGTGTTTTGTGTGGCTGCCGGATGGGAAATGGTGTCGTTCACGCCCTTGGTAGAAGAGCCAATTGGTCCTGCCCGTCTCGGAGCTGTGTGGGGGAGACTGTCGTTTTGCTTTCGGTTCCCTTCATGCATGACAATCCCAAGTGGGAAACCTCTCCGTGAGACCAATGGTTCGATTTTGAAAAGACATCGTCTAGCAAGTTTTTTTTTTTTTTTGGGGGTGGCTCTACTTGTAAATGTTTGTCGCCATCATAATTGGACACCGTACTCCATCGTGGCCTACCACAACGAGGCCAAACAGGAGAGCAGGCGCCCTTATGGAGTGCCAATGGAAAGGTGAAGTGGAAAGGGACAACAGAGAAACTCATGGAAATGGCCTTTGCTATTTACATCTTTGGCGACCATAATCCTCCCCTCAGGCCATTGGATGAAATCTCACATGTTTCATTTCCTCTTAACAATTTTTTGGTGAACGCACAAAGCCATAAATAGGCATTTCTGCTAAATTCAGAAAAAAGGGAATTGTGTACTAGAAACTCGAATTTAATTGTCAGTGAGAGGGGAAACCAGCTGATTCCTTTGGTCCTCCACCAGGCCCACTACCCTCCTGCTGCAAGTCCGATGTGGTTGTTAAAACGAAATTAGTCTGATTCTTTTCCAGGGTGAAAATTATTAATTTTATTTTGTGAAAGATGAAATGTGTTTGGGAATTAAACATAAATTACATTGATTTACGTTTGGAAATGAATATTCGTGCAAACGGCTATCGTGTAATCAATTACATAATAGCAATAGTGATCGTGTAATCGATTATACGATAACTTTTAATAGACAAACTTCAATGATGAATTTCTCATTTATTTTTTATCCGTTTTTGCAATTTTTTTCATTCTTTCTCATTCTTAATGCTCTTTCTTTTAATGATGATATCATAAAGATGTTGAGCCACCGTGTATGATTTATCGTGGATTTTATTGAATTTTGTTATAGGATATCAAGGTCATTACAATATCATGATGATCAGAAATAGTATAAAAAATAAGAAAGAACAAAAAAAGATTAAAAATAGATTAAAAATGAGCGAAATATGAACCGTTGAAGTTTGTCCCATTTTAATAAGCGATTACACGATAGCTTATCGTGTAATCCAACACATGACAGTTATCGTGTAATTCATTAGTCGATAGCAATGGATATCGTGTAATCGATTACACAATAACTCTTAATAGGACAAACTTCAATGATGCATTTTCTAATTCATTTTTTTCTATTTTTTTATTCTTCTTAATTTTTAGTGTTTTTTATAGTGATGATACCATAAAGATATTGAACTACCGGGTACTATTTATCATAGATTTTATGATATTTTTTCTATAGGATATTAAGGTCATTACGATATCATGATGATGAGAAGAGCATAAAATTAAGGAAGAACAAAAAAAGACAAAAAACAGACTAAAAATGAGGGAGAGAGAAGGGAAAAGGAGCTGATTTTATTTGTCGAAGATGAGCGACGACTGATTCGTTAGCCTGATTAAGTTTACAAGGTAAAAAGGTAAAAAAAAATTACCTATCACTGTCACCGACCATTATCAATGTTTTCACTAACTAAATACTTTTCAGGCCTAATAGCATTTTTTTAGCTTCCAAACGGTGCGTTTGGAAGCTGAAAAGAAATCAGTCTGATTTTTTTTCAAGTTGAAAATTATCACATTGATTTGTTAAAGGTGAAACATATTTGAAAACTGAAAATAAATCATACTGATTTGCGTTTGGACAGGAAGATTCGTGCAAATGGCTATTGTGTAATCGATTACATGATAGGATGGGCTATCGTGTAATTGATTACACACGATAGCTTTTTAATGGGATAAACATCAACGATGCGTTTCTTACTCATTTTTTGATCTATTTTAGCCATTTTTTTTCATTTTTAGTACTTTTTTTCTTATAATGATGATATCATAAAGATGTTACATAAGGTACTATTTATCATGGATTTTATCAATTTTTCTTGATAGGATATCAAGGTTATTAATATATTATTATGGTTCGAAAGAGCATAAAAAATAAAGAAGAATAAAAAAAAGGCCAACAATGGACTAAAAATGAGGGAGATATGAATTGTTGAAGTTTGTTCCATTTTAATGAGGGATAGTGTAATCGATTATACGATAGGATGGGCTATCGTGTAATTGATTACACATGATAGCTTTTTAATGGAACAAACTTCAACGATGCGTTTCTTACTCATTTATGATCTGTTATTGACATTTTTTGTCGTTCTTCTTCATTTTATTTTTAGTGTTCTTTTCTTATAATGATGATATCATAAAGATGTTGAACCACCGCGCACTATTTATCATGGATTTTGCGGTTTTTTATAGGATAACAAGGTTATTAGGATATCATTATGATGAGAAAGAGCATAAAAAATAAAAAAGAAAGAAAACGGCTAAAAAAGGACTAAAAATGAGGACGATATGATTTAGGAGAGAGAAGTTTTCTTGTTGAATAAGTGCGAGGACTGATTCGTCAACCTAATTCTTAGGTTTTTTGGGATGAAAGGTGAAAATTTTCACTTGTCACCGTTACCGACTACTATCCACATTTTCAGTTTTCAAACGCTTTTCAGGCATGATAGCCATTTTTTCAAGCCTAAAAGATATTTTCTTTAAGCTTTCAAATGCACCCTTAAGGTCTGTTTGGTTGGAGATTTTAGGAGTGATAAATTTGAATTTTAGGGAAGAAGTTGGAAGAAGAATTTGGGTGTTTGGTTGGAGTGGGGAAAAATTTAAGGTTCGATGGTATGTTTTATAAATAAACATGAAAGACAGGGATAATTAATAAAAAAAATATAGTTTTATGATTGAAACTGCAATTTTGTTATTAATTGCCCTATTTTGTTTATAAAATTATAAAAAAATAATATTTAAAAAAGTCAATCAATTGAAAATTGGATTCTTTTGAAGAAAATTTTCTAAAAAAAAATTGGATTGTTTTAAAATCCAGCCTATTAGGTGTTGTCAAACATGCCGTTAGTAACATCAATGAATGAGGGCATGTCCGACCATATTCAAGAGTAGGAGATTAGACACGAGTAATGCTCTATCTCCCCTTTTTTTTTATCACGGTCAACCTTACGCGGTAAAATACAATGAAAATGGGCCACAACATTGCCATTGCCATTGAATGGTCGTGAAAATAAAGCGGGAAAAGATTCATTTTTCACTAGACACCAGAAGAGTGCAATCTATGAATGTGTCAAAAAAAAAAAAAGAGTGCAGACTATGATATACTAGTATTCTAGTTTAGGGTTGGTGGAACCGTGGAACAGAGTACTAATATTCTCAATTGCAAATGAAGAGTGGACATGTGCCCATCTACTGCACATCAGAGCAGCAGGGCCCATTCTAACTGCAGTAAAGGCTTAAGAGAGAGAGAGGAATAGAGGTCATGTAGGGGTTTGAGAGGGAGAGAGGTTGTGACAACTGTTATCTGTAAAGGCCCCTTATCATTGTACCAGGTAGTAAGATGATCACAGTTCTTTAATTATGCAGTGACCAAAAGGAGACTTCTTGTTGACTCTTTTTGTCCTGTGTGCAATAGGATTCCCGGAGAGTTTTTGGGAAGAGTAATTGAAAAACAAACCAATAGATTAAGTTCATTAGTATTACACAGTGTATACTGTATAGCCAGACCCCTGATCCCGATAAAAGAAGAAAGAAAAATACTTTTTCTCCCGCTTTTTTACCACGGCTAACCTCACGAGTCACGAGCCACTCATGGAAATGGAAATGCTATTGGCTTCACATTGCATTTTCTTTGAGGGCGTCTAGGGTGACCGAGTTTGGGGACTAGATTGGAGGCCCCATGTCACAATTGGATGCAGGATGTCCTGCAATCTGGTCCCCAAACTCGGTCACCAAAATATTTTTCATTTTCTTTCACCACACTAGACCGTGCGGGTTGGTCGTGGTAAAATAGCGGGAGGAATATCACTACTCAAGAAGAAATCTATCGTATAGATCACAGAGCATGAAACACGACATATCCAGAATCACCACAAGTGTGGTGTCAGCCTCTGAGGTCTGAACATGACACTGCTTAAGTGGCGGCAGATTTTGCTTACAGGAGTAGTTGTACCTCTCCTCTCGGCTCTTCCCTCTGTAATCTCTATCACTTTTTTTTGATACATCTCAGTACAACTCTTTGAATTTACTACACAGCTTTTCCACCCCTAACGGGACTGAAATTAGGCAGAAGAAAAGACGGAGAGAGAGAGAGAGAGAGAGAGAGAGGAGGAGGATCTTTGAGTGGGGAGGATGCGAGGATGGATATCTTTCTCAATATGCGTTGGATACTGTAAATGCATAAGCATGGTAATGGTAGTACGTTTGTATAGTGAAAATGAGCACTCTACCCAATTGGACAAAGCAGGAGGCTTCCTCTCCTCCAAGGTTCCGCACAAGCCTACTATCAACAACATTATAGTCTCCAAATAAGTAGCAAGCAAGCAAGCAAATCCTTTGTGGGGGTCACCTCCTCTCCCCTCTTCTTCCCTTTTCTTGCACACCTCCTTGATTCTCCCTCTTTTGTTGGCAAGAACAAGAATGCGGTCATCATCTTGTGATGATAACAGGCACACATCATCTTCTTCATCTTCATCGTCTCGCCTCTCGACGCCGCGGAGGGCCGTGGCCATGGAGGAAGTCTGGAAGGACATCAGCCTCGCCAGCCTCCAAGACCGGTCCGGCCGGCGCGAGGAGGGGGTCAGCCCCAAGGGTGGCGTCCGGAGGACGATGCTGCAAGAGTTTCTAGCCAGACCCTTCAAAGAGCAGTCCGGCGGTGTCGGTGACCGTCCAGACATGGAGATGAGTACATTTGGCGGCCCATTAACTCCCCTACCTGTGACTGTCCTGAGCTTGAACTCCAGCCCTGAGTTTCAGTACCTGGACTCCATTAATCCTCTGAGGCTGCATCCTCAGAACTGCTTCATGGGTGCTTCCTCGCCTAAGAACAGTCCCTTCGACGCCATCGGGTCGTCTTTCTGCAAGAAGAGGACGCCAGAAGGTCTGGATAGCTCCGGAGATAGGAGGAACAAGCGCATGATTAAGAATAGGGAGTCTGCTGCAAGATCCAGGGCCCGAAAGCAGGTTTCCCCTCTCACTGATACTTCCATTTGGTTATATTTTTTTGTTCATTTTGTTCTGAAATTTTTATGTGTAAAAGGCTTACACTAATGAGTTAGAGCTGGAGGTGGCACACTTGATGGAGGAGAATGGAAGGCTAAGGAAGCAGCAGCAACAGGTAAGTGAAGAGGAAAAACTATTTGAAAAGCTGCAGTTTGTGGTTTGAGTTATGTGTTTGCCTAATTAGAGCTGAATGGATGTTGCTTTTTGGTTTTTGTTGTTTTGTTTTTTTGGGTGCAGTTACTTATGGCAGCTGCTTCTCCAGCCCCAACAAAGAGCAGGCTCTATAGAACCTCCAGTGCTCCGTTTTGAGAAGGTTTTTCCTTTTCCTTGCTTAAGAAACAGATATCTTCAACCAGCAAAAGAGGAAGTAAAAGGAGAAGCAAAGTATGTAGGAAGTGCTATGTGCCTATATCTAGCCAAGCCCTCTCTAAGCAATAGAAAGAGATCATTCTCTGTATAACTACCTGTTAGAAAGAACTTTCATGGAGGCATCTCTTTTGAACTTGTTTTTTCATCATTGTATGTATCCACTACCACTAGCTATCTCTTTACTTTTTTGGTAGTGTTGCAACAAGAAAAAAGGAGATGCTTTGCATTTCGCCATGGAAAATCAGAACATTGTCACGGCCAACCTCACGGGATGACGTGGGACTGCCTCATGCAGGACACGTCACCTCCCTTCTTCCCCTTGTCGTTCGTTCCCCCTCCCCTTTTCCAATCGCCATGGCCGACTGGTCTCCATGACCACGTCGCCGTCGGACCCCCTCGACACTCCACCCCAGCCTCTTCCTTCGAACCTTTGTCTCAAATCCCTCTTGAAAGCTTTCAACGGACCTGGGCATGGCAGGGCTTGGAGCTGTACGGTTCCTTGCCTTGCCATGCCTCGGCCCCTTCAAATCTAGGACCTGGGCACCACCGGACCGCCACAGGATACCTCCGAAGCCCGTGCCGTCCCCGCACCCACCCTCCGGCATGCCGTGCCATCCATAGGTTAGCCCTGCTAGTTCTCAGCTTCTGTAAAGCATGGGCCTTTACCCTTTACCTCCACTGTTCTGCAGGCGTGGAGGCCAAAGAGTCTAAGGCCTGGGGTCGGCGATTGATCAGGCGAGAGGTAGCTCCGTACTCCAAGGGCCGGAGAGATGCTGTGGCCTGACAGAGCCATTGCCACGTCAAACCCATGGCGTTGTACGTTTTTTGTCTGCTACATATCACGACTTTTGGCCATGGGGCACTGTCTGGGGTGCTGTCATGATCATGGTCTATTATCATCTTCTTCACTTTTCTTTTTTAGGGTTTGCTTTACTCCACACTTGCACCACCTGATTATTATGCTGCATATATTTGGTCCACTCGTGGAATTGGAAACCAAGAATTGCTTTTTCTGTGAGGCAAGGACTCGAGGTTGACATGGGTTAGCTATCTGTAGCTGTCTTGCCTTGTTCTTTTCTTTCCTTCGTTCTTGCTATGTGAAGGCCCAGTTTTGGGAGATTATCTTAAGCACCAAATTAAACAAAGACAGCGTTTAAATTTCAAAACAGCTGGAGATCACTGTGGAGCATCAAGCTTTCTTTTACGTATAACATTTTCATGTGGGGTGGGTGGGTGTAAAGAAGACAGATTGATCTTCTGTCAATCTCAACCTCAAATGTTATTTCCAGTTCTTTAGCTTTCCAAAGATGCATAAGAATGGAAAGCCATAGCAAGAGTGGAACTACAGAGTGACCAAACAGTGTATTGTCTGTGGACTTGATGTTTTTTTGGATGGGGGTCTGTAAAGTCTTCCAGTTAAACACATAGGATACATTTCTCTTGCCGCCTTTTTCCAAGAATCTCCTCGGTATAAGCTCTTTTCTATGGGTAAAAGAGATGAGTCTCCAAATCAGGCCTGACAGGCTTACAATATTAAATTACTTAGCAAGGCGCATTAGTTATCCTAAGAGTGCGTTTAGCCTGACCAAAATGCATATACTATGTTAGCACAGAGGTTTTAACTTGGAGCATAGATGTCTTCGACTCCTCCTGTCCTAATTTGTTGTTTGATTTTTAAAGCCATAATGATCCTAATTTATATCCTTTTTACTATCTAATGCATATCACTAATATGAAACAAAAGGATTATATATATAGCCTCGATGCATGGTCAGGAAAACATTTTTGTGATGCAAACCACTACGAATGAAGTATGTGGATGAGTATGAGTAG